>OX375884.1:24238290-24800938 GCA_947359465.1 Metellina segmentata
ATCCTAAGTAATGGTAATTTTGAATTAACGTCGTACTAGAGCAACACAACGGGCTGTTGACGACGGTCCGGGATCAATCCCCCTAGGGAAAGATCCTAAGTAATTTTAATTTTGAATTAACGTCGTACTAGAGCAACACAACGGGCTATTGACGACGGTCCGGGATCAATCCTCTAGGGAAAGATCCTAAGTAATGGTAATTTTGAATTAACGTCGTACTAGAGACACACAACGGGCTATTGACGACGGTCCGGGATCAATCCCCCTAGGGAAAGATCCTAAGACAACGCCACGTAATTTTAAACCACGGTCAGATGACGAGGCAACACTTGAGCTGACAACCCACTCTCCAAAATTCCACATCACGCCAACATGAGGATATTTTAGGCCACGACTGATGTAACGTGCACCAGCCCCCTGTGCAGACGACGTTCATTCGTTGGATTCTAACTCGCAACCCCCCCGGTTGCTAATCAGTAACGGATTAGCAACCGTAAGGTTGCGAGTTGGTATCCAGCCAAAGACCGTAGTGTACAAAGAGGGGTGGTGCACGTTAAATCCATCGTGACCTCAAATTTCCTCACGGCGGGTTGGTGTGGAAGTTTGGAGATAGCCCGTTGTGTTGCTCTAGTACGACGTTAACTAAAATTACCATTGCCATCTTATTTATACACGTGGTTCGGTGAATTGGCGGGGGGGGGGGGCGAGCTCGGGTGTTGACCAAGTCATCTGTCAGTGGTTGTAAATAACGAGGGGTTGTCATTGGTAGGTAGGCATTTAATTAACGTCACACCGGAGAAAAACAACGGATTACTGGAGACGGTTCATATCCCTCCAACATTCTTGTAAAAGGCACGTGTATGGGCTAGCCCTCTCTCTCCGTACGACCTTAGTGATCAGCAATTTTTTTAAAACTCTATAAGCAAATAGACACTAATTTTTTCGTCAACAATTTTTCATCACAGCTTGTCAAAATATCTTGTATAATAAATGCATTCTTTTGACGTGTACATTTTGCTGCAAGGAGGGAAAATGTATAAGGTATTAGGGGGACAGTACTTACAAATTTTTATTAGTCTGTATCCCAACTTAACCCTCTAAAGTTACGGTTTCCGAAGAAAGCGGAGCCGTTACCGAGCAGCCGTGATACGTCATAATGCCACGGGCATAACTAGGCGGCCGTATCTTAACAGAGACAAGAGGTGTCAACTTAGAAGGACAGAATACGGTGGAGAATTTGGGCAATACAAACGTCTGTCGTGGTTTATTTTATTGCAGAAACAAAACAAAGTGGCTTTTTTTATTATCTCGTCTATGTTTCTAGCTTCGGGATCGTTGAAGATAGAGTGAAAATTTCAACGGATTTCAAATCAGCGTAAAATTCTACGCCAGATCGATACCAAAAACAGATTTTTTTATTCCATTATTTACCATTTGATTATTAAATTATTTATTTAAAGAAAATTACATTTAAGGTATCGTTCTGGTGTAAAATTTTCCGCAGGTTTCAAATCTGTTGAAATTTTTAATCTTTCTTTTACGATCCCGGTTTTACAAAACAAACTAAACAATGCTAGTCAAAATTTTGCTTCCCTCCGCTCGAATTGTTTGGCGAAGGAAATGAAATGTTGCCTCTACAAGAGAAAAACCGTTCCCCCAACTGATGAGACCGCAATGACGATCGTCATGCAAATGGCGGCTCCGCTAATATTCGTTACTGTCACAAACAACGCCATCTGTTGTATAAACATCGTTTTAGTGACGTCATCCACAGCTACATTACGGCTGCTATATAACGGCTCCGCTTTCTTAGGAAACCGTAGCTTAAGTCGTTTCGACGAGATATCTCGTCACACAAGATCTGACGAATTTGTTGATGAAGAGATATCTCGAATTTTTTGCCGATATTTTTAGGATTACGAGATCAAGTTCTGGTCAGGTTTTTTCTAATGAGGGAATCGATCGTTCATGGTCTGATCAGTTTTGCCAATGACGAGATATCTCGTCGAGACAACTGTCTCATTTATCAACCACCAAGAGGCTTTTGTAGAAACTGGTGTTTGTCAACATTTTTTTGAATATTTATTATACGAAGAACGTGGAGCAAATTTGTTCCTTTGCGAAATCGCGAATGTAGCATTTTCTACCAATAGAAGGCAGCACGGTGTTTCTGAAAAGTTTTTGTTCGCACTGTGTGTGTGTGTGTGTGTGTGTGTGCCTTTATAGTTGCATATGTTTTGGTTTAGAGAAAATATTATTTTTTTTGTGCCAGCTCACTAGTAATTATGTAATGAATGCTTGCTGATAAAAAAAAATTGCTATTCTCATGTTTTCTGTAAACTTTTACAATTGAGGTCTGATTTTACGTTGGATTATTTCTTGATTTTGTGTAATTTTATAATGTTTGAACTATAATAAATAATCCTAGTAATGAAATACTGAACTTTTGGATGAATAATATTTATCAATTGTACCTAGTTTCCTTCAAATACAGTATCTTGGGACCTCACACACCTTCGCCGGCGTCTTTTCCACTTTTCAAACACTACAAAATCCTTTGTTAGAATCGCCATCAGATGCCTCGTCGTATTCTCCTGAATCGTAACCACGATTTGAAATTTCTTCCCTTTCGGAGGTGATTTGAGCATTAGGAGAAAATGAAGCCTCATAATTGCCCAATCGGGGCTGTAAGGGGCTAAGACTGGGTGACTTGATGTTTTGAGACCCTACAGCCTAGATGACTTAATGTTTAGGGACCCTACAACCTGATTTACTTCATGTTTCGAGACCCTACAGCCTAGATGACTTAATGTTTAGGGACCCTACAACCTGGTTGACTTGATGTTTTGAGAACCTACAGCCAATATGACTAAATGTTTAGGGACCTTACAACCTGGTTGACTTGGTGTTTTGAGACCCTACAGCCTAGATGACTTAATGTTTAGGTACCCTACAACCTGGTTGACTTGATGTTTTGAGAACCTACAGCCAATATGACTAAATGTTTAGGGACCCTACAACCTGGTTGACTTGTTGTTTAGAGACCCTACAGCCTAGATGACTTAATGTTTAGGGACCCTACAACCTGGTTGACTTGATGTTTTGAGACCCTACAGCCCAAATGACTTAATGTTTTGGGACCTTACAACCTGGTTGACTTGGTGTTTTGAGACCCTACAGCCTATAGGACTTAATGTTTAGGGACCCTACAACCTGGTTGACTTGATGTTTTGAGACCCTACAGCCCAGATGACTTAATGTTTTGGGACCTTACAACCTGGTTGACTTGGTGTTTTGAGACCCTACAGCCTAGATGACTTAATGTTTAGGGACCCTACAACCTGGTTGACTCGATGAGCCTAATAACCTTACTCGAGACGTGAACAGGTGGGCATATAGTACTGTTGAATCTGCCAATCATCAACTGACCATAGCTGCAGTTTTTCTGCGCACTGCATCTTTTAGTTGGCGAAAAAAAAAAGATGTATTACTCCTTATTAATTGTTTGACTTCCAGGAGCGTTCTTGTGATGGACAGCACTTCACAGTCAACATGGCCTTGATGTGTCTGCTACTTGGTCGCTCCTTCTATAGGCGGGGAGAACTAGGCGTCTTCCTCTAAGACTTCTTAATTATCTGAATAGTCTCTGAGGACGAGTTTTCTAGACAAACAAAATATGTGATGCATATTCACTGCTCTCGCTCGGTCATTGCGAATGCGACTTCTCTCAGAACGCACGTTCACTTAAGAGACTCGAGCACCCCATTGGTTCGTGACTTTTCAAATATATGCACAAATGTACCTTCTCCTCGGCTGCCAGGGGAGGCGGTAGACCAGTTGGAAGAGTACCGGATTAGCAACCCGAGGGTCGTGCACACTGGAAGCTGATGAACGTTAAATCTGTCGTAGCTTCAAATGGGTTAAATGGATCTCACAAATTTCCTGCCTTCCAAGTGCCCTTGATGATGATGATGACTTTTTTCCCTTGGGAGAAGCAGATTTTGAGGCTTGGCAGCTTTGCCTAGTGCCTCTAGAGAAAAATTTGCCCTTGATGTTCATGTGTACGCCCACGTATGAAACTACAGTTAGTTAGCTTTCGGACTCCGCCTTGTTAAGACGTCTCTGTAGCCATTTATTTAGCCACAGTCATTACAACACATGGGTTCAAATTTAGAAAATCGAGGAAAGCATTATGAATGCTTTCCTCGTTTTCCAAAATTTTAATCCTTGTGTTGTAATATCTGTTTCTAAATAAATATTAATTTTAATATCCTAAAAGGTTTGGATTAATACGTTGGCGTTGTGTAGAAGTTTGAAGAGTGCGGGGCCAGCTCACGTGTTGACTTCCTCATCTGACCGTGGCTCCAAATTATAGGTGTTGTCTTCGATTGATCCCTGACTACAGGCAATAGCCCGTCGTGTAGCTCCACTGTGACGTTTGTTGAAGTACCTACCCAGGCACTACCAACCCACATGCATATGAGTGAAGTCCACCTGCAAAGTTAAAAGAAACAGTTTCTTAACATTCCAAGTGGTTTCCATCAACATCTGAACAAGGTGTTAGCCGCTAGATCGGAAGGTTCCTGGTTCGAATCCGGGTTCGGGCATGGATGTTTGTAAACGTATGGTGTAGAGGCGACTGATGCACCTTAAATCTGTCGTGGCCGAAAGTCCTCACGTTGGGTTGGCGTGGAAGTTTGGAGAGTGGGGTGTCAGCTCAGGTGTTGCTTTGTCATCTGACCGTGGTTCAAAATTACTAGGTGTTGTCCTCGGATCTTTCCCTTAAGGGACTGATCCCGGACCGTCGTCAATAGCCCGTTGTGTTGCTCTAGTACGACGTTAAACTAAAATTACCAATTACCAATCAACATCTGAACAATTTTTCTAATGACGGGTCGGTCGATAGGTTAATTAACGTCGCAATTGGGCTATTGGCAACGGTCCGGGATCAAACCCGAAGGGAAAGAAACAACGTCAACACCACGTAATTTTGAACCGCGGTCAGATGACGAGGTCACACCTGACATGGCACCCCACTTTCCGAACTTCGACACCACATCAACGTTATGACGTTTGAGACCTTTTTAACATACTCCCTTTGTGCATGACGGTCTTTGGTTGGATTTGAATTCATTACTAATCCGTTCTGTTCGGGTTTTGCTATCGGTCCCCATCTCCTTTGTCCTGGGGTTATATGGCGCAGGTTGTCGTCTTTTGGACCTTGCGCTATAAAATCCCAAAAATCCAATCCAATCCTGGACTTTTATACTGTGTTTTGAAATACAGGGTATCCATAAAAGAATGTCCCAGTTACAATGGTATATTATAATATTTTAATTTAGACGATTTACAACAAAACATATATCAAATTGAAGGTAAACTCACCTAGTTTTTCTTACATCTTTACCTGTTAAATATTAGCTGTTTCTTTAAAAATAGGTTGAAAAATTCAATTTATTAAATTAAGTGATATACACAGTCCAGTCACATTAATGTGACCACCTGTCAAAAGACAGAATAACCACCTTTGGCAGAGCGGACTGCTGCGAGACGTGCAGGAAGAGAGTCAATTAGATTTCTGAAGGTGTTCACTGGGATGTTGAGCCATGCCGACTCCAGTGCCGTGGCCAGCTGCGCTAGATTACGCGGTTGACGATCCATGGCGCGAACAACCCGATCGAGGTAGTCCCACAGATTCTCGATTGGGTTTAAATTCGATGAGTTTACTGGCCAGGGGAGTACGGTAAACTCATCCTGGTGCTCTTCGAACCACGCACATACACTGCGAACTGTATGACACCTCGCATTGTCCTGCTGGTAGATGCCATCATTCTGAGGGAAAATAATTCGCATGTAGGGGTGGACATGGTCCGCAAGGACAGATGGGTACTTGTGCTGATCCATCGTGCCTTCCACAATGATGAGTGCACCCAGTGAATGCCAGGAAAACATTTCCCAAACCATATTGCTCCCTCCTCCAGCCTGGATCCTTCCGGCAATTGTTGCAGGGTGTTTGCTTACAGACGTCCGTATACGCCAACGTCCATCTGTCCGATGGAGCATAAACCGTGATTCATCGGAAAAAGCCACCTGTCGCCACTCTGTGGACGTCCAGTTGCGGTACTGGCGTGCAAATTCCAGCCTTCGTCGCCGATGAACAGCAGCCAGCATAGTTGCATGAACCAGGCGTCTGCTACGGAGGCCCTTGCGCAGCAACGTTCGCCGAACCGTTGTTGAGGATACACTCTTGGTAGCCCCTTGGTTCATCTGGGTGGTCAGTTGCTCAACAGTTGCACGTCTATTCTCCCGAACGCATCTCCGTAGCCTTCGTTCGCATCTGTCATCTATAGCCCGTGGTGCACCACATGTGCCACGCCGCTGATTTTGGATAGTGCCATTTTGCCATGCACGGTATACTTTTACCACGGCGGTACGCGAACAGTTCACAAAATTAGCCGTTTCCGAAATGCTTCCACCCTTGGCCCGAAAGCCAATAATCATGCCATTTTGGACGTGGGATAAATCGCTACGTTTCTGCATCACGCCAACGATTGAAATGCTTTCCGATGCCCTAGGACATCCTTTATATACACTCCACTGAATGTGCTGCCACCTGCCTTTTGTGATTGGTTACTTCACGTTGACGTCGAAAGTAGGTGGTGGTCACATTAATGTGACTGGACTGTATAAAACTGTATACGAATCTTATTGACTACTTTTCTCCAAAGCGTGTGAATAGCCATGGTCAATCATTTTTCAGGTCATTGCGGCGATTTTCCAAGTTTCAGACGAAAATTCGTAATTTTCCCTGATTTTTTGGACAAAATTCCCTGACAATTACTGGGTTTTCAAATTTTTCCTGACCAGTGGCAATTACCCAATTTCAATGGTATAGTATAGCATTTTAATTTAGACGATTTACAATAAATCGTTTATCAAATTGAAGGTAAGCTCACCTAGTTTTTCTTACATCTTTTACCTGTTAAATATTATCTGTTTCTTTTAAAATCGGTTGAAAAATTCAATTTATTCAATTAAGTTATATAAAACTATGTACGAATCCTATTGCCTACTTTTCTCCAAAGCGTGTGAGAAGCCATGGTCAATCATTTTTCAGGTCATTGAGGTAATTTTTAAAGTTTTAGACGAAAATTCGTAATTTTCCCTGATTTTTTGGACAAAATTCCCTGACTATTCCTGGTTTCTCAGGTTTTCCCTGACCAGTGGGAACCCTGTATCAAGTAATTGTGTAAAGAAAGGACGAAGAGGAGATAGCAAAAGATTACTTGGACGTCCTGGAATCCGACCCTCTTGTTTCAAGAGGCGCGAAAAAAAGATATCTAGGGTACCTCGGGCTCGTGAAATGCGTGGACATAAAAAAATGTGACTCTTAGGGGGGAGAGAAATAGGGATTAAGGAATAAAATAGTGGGATAAAAGAAAAAAAGAAAGCATGGGTATTCCTGGGACGCACCCCCGTGTTAACGAAAGCAATAAACCCCATAGGATGAGAAAAGATCACCAGAGTACATCGTGTCCGTAAAGCCCGGACACACCTAAAGGAGATGTGCCCCTGAGGGCACAAATAAGAAGGATCAATCTAGGGTTGTGCTATTAATGAGTCTATATCAACCTCTCTTTTCGTCACCATCCTAAATCTTCACGGTCAACTATTTTCAGTTGATTTCTTTTGGCAAAGCCTCCACTTGCGATTTCAGTCGCAAAAATAAAACTCATTGATTCAAGTACGAGTGCACAAACTTGCGACTAAACAATCGCAGCGATTAAAAAGTTGTAACTGGTCGTATTTTCGCTGCGACGAGACTGTCGCTCTACCCAATTAATCACACTGACAGGCATGGACATGCACGCATTTACGACAGTTTAGTCGCAGTTCTGAAGTTGTCTTATTCTGGTCTCTGTTGAAAACGCTGCAAATATTTGTCTAAAATGTCTGACAACGAATCTACTGGAGGAGATGATGGACGAATATTAATAGTAATTGATACTGAGTTACTTGTTCAAAAAATTGAAAAGAAGAATTTAAAGAAACTGAAGATTGTTATTGATGGACCAATTATTCCCACCAAATCATCCAAACTACTTTTTATCATTCGGTAATACTGGAAAAACTTTGCAGGGTGCTCACACAAATCTTCAAATAACTTGTAAAATATGTTCTATAATCTTTGACTTGTTATTGGTAATGGTAATTTTATTAACGTCGTACTATAGTGACATGACGGGCTATTGACGACGGTATGGGATCAATCCCTTAAGGTAAAGATCCGAGGATAACAACAACACTTCGTAATTTTGAACCACGGTCAGATGACGAGATTTGTTATTGGATATACCCAATAACGATGCTTCCTCGATTTACTTCTCTCCCGAAGCAAAGGAGCGATCGCACAAGTAGTTTTAATGACATCCATTGGAAAACTGCTCTAATTCAGTGATTTATCTATCACAGTGTGTGCACATTGTAGATTTTCTGCGGCAGCGATTTTTATGGTCGCCGCGACTAGAAATCGCAAGTGGAGGCCTAGACTTTTTGTTGAAAAACTTAACGCACCAAAATCCAAATTCAACAAGACAATGGAAATACAATCAAAAATTTAAATCGGAAGTGCGTAAATACATACATGCCAACAATCACTGTCTGCCTGTCATCTTGTTTTTAGGCCGCTCAGTTTCAACTTGAATTTTACAACGTATAATACTTGTGACCAGGGCTTTAGTGGAGGGTACACGGCAGTATACGCGCCGTATACCCTCTGGTTTTTCCAGCAAATTCCGTAGTATACCCTCTGCTTTTTATTAAAACTACGAACACCGCTTTGTTTTCCCTATAAAACATCGCGTGAAACATCACTTGAAAAGTAGATAGCTGTAAAAGCAAAAGAAAAGTTTCTATTTCAAGATATCACCTTGGTACATAATTCCAAAATCGTACCTATTAATCAAAATCTATTCATTCAAAGTATTGTCGATAGAATGAAATTCAGACTTTATTCTAATGTTAATGAAGAAAATTGTCAACTTTTTAAGGATTTATCCACGCTTGATCCAGAAAATATAAATACAGGGGATATTCGCCACGTAGAAAAGGAGGTAAAAAGGATCTGTTGACGTTTAGGTAAAGATGAAATGTGCACTATTCAGAGTTTGAGGGACAAATTAAAACACCCAAATTGTTCCAGAAAAATTGAAGCCTCTTTTAAGAACAATTGAAATATTTCCATGTTTCACGGCCGTTTGCGAGCGCGGGTTTAGTTTAATGAATACCTACCCGGTTCTTAAAAAGGATCTCCTACATATATATACATGTATGTGTGTGTGCGTGTACATTTATTGTGTCCCCCCCCCTGGAAAAGGTAAGTAGTCAGAGGGTATTATACCATGGGGCCCCTGCCTATACTAGTGCAGGGGTCCCCATGGTATACCCTCTCATTTATTTACGACAACAGCACTGCTTTTGACAATACATCACTGTTGTTTCTGATTGGGAGTGAGTGTTTGCTAAAACATATTTTATGGAAACGTATTTGCAGCATTTTCTTATTGCTCATTCTTGCTTGTCAGCGCCCCCTGCTTCGCCTGGGGGGGGGGGGGCTTCATCGACCCCAAGATAGCTTCAGCGCCCACAGGGGGTAGGTAGTGTCCACTTTGGGACGCAATGTTCTGCTTACAGAATGTTAAAAAGTTGCCCGAGAGACGATCGGAGAACCTTGTCCCCATCTAGTGTGGGAAATATCGGACACATTACGAGGGGAGAAACCGTTGGTTGAAGGTTGTTGCATGCGAATGGAGCGATTGTGGCGTTTGACTGAAGTTCAGCGAGTTTTCGGTTTTCCGTTCCCACGTGATAAGTGACGTAGAGGTTCTGTTTTTTTTCCCAAGTGTAGTGATGATACGATTGAGTGATTCACACACACACGAACCAAGGTCATCCTATTACGTTTTTTTATTGAACCGTCAACACAAAGAGCACAGAAGTAATTTCTCTAAATTTGGAAAGAAATCGAACCCCTGATTCAGCTCACAACGATCAAAGACCAAAACTGAATACTTTTATTCACAACAAAACGTAATAAATGTCAATCATAAAATTCGAAATAGCCTATCTGTATCTCAAAAAGCACATTATTTTTGCATCCTGGATTGAGGGTAATAATTCGTAGTGGAATAATACTTAATTAGAAAATTATCTTGAAGTAGGAAGGTATTAATTAGGTAGTAGGTAGAAAATTGTTTTTGAAAGGGGCGTTGAGCAAAGAGGTTTGGGAAGCGATGCAGAGTGTAGACTAACTCTCTCGTTGTAGTTAATTAACGTCGCACTGGAGCAATACAACGGGCTATAGTCAACGGTACGGGATCATCCCCAAGGGAAAGAACCGAGGACAACGCCTCATAATTTTAAACCACGGTCAGATGACGAAAACCCCACTATTGGATGAGCAACACACCAGTTACTCCAGGTTCGAATATAATTTATCTATTCACATTAAACATTTATATATTTACAATTTAAATGGAGATAAAAATATGAGCATCCATCGCACTACATATTGCATACTGCTTATTATAAAGTTCTAAATGATTACACAACAGAAGGCAATCGCCCTAGGGGAGGAAACATGGCGTCTCAAGTCGGAAAGAAGAAATTGTTTAACTTACTTTTTGTTTTTGAAAACGATATTCAACACCCACTCTCCAAACTTCCACACCTCTCCAACGTGAGGACATTTGAAGCCATATGAGATTTAACATGCACCAGACCCCATTTTTACTGAAAGAAATAAAATGGAAACGGAAAAGAGAAATTGGCTGATATTTTCCGAAACAAGCAAAAATGTTTAATGCTTCCCTTGTAAACTTTTCTCAACATCAAAGTCTAAATTATTAACTGGTTTGCAAAATTGGAGATCAGTTACTGTTATTTTATCGGACCACGAAGTTTCATAACATCAAATGTTAGTCCTTGTGCACTATGTATAAAAGAAAAAGACTCAGTAAAAACTCAGAAGTAACTCGATGAAGGAAAAGATTCCAATAAGAAAGGAAATTATTTACCTGCTTGGAATACCTAAGTGAATCCTATGTGTTCTTGAAGTTACATCTACAAAAATATGCCAACAAAGGACGAGGAAATGTAAACTATTTATCTCATAATATTTGTGACGAAATTGTAGGTTTTACTTGTAATCAAGTAAGCGGAAATAATTGAAGAAATCAAATCTGGGACTTATAGTATAATTTTGACTCCACTCCCGATGTTTCTCATGTCGATCAACAAACTTTTGTGATAAAATATATTTCCTCCTGTGATAATATAAAGGAAAGATTTGTGGAATTCATTCCCATAGATAAACACGTCTTCATATTTTAGAACAAGAAGTCTTGCAAACTTTAATAAAATTAGGAGTGGATATTAAAAACTGTCCAGGATAATCATTTGATAATGCTGATATGTCAGGGAAGTTCTCAGGTTCGCAATAGGAATGCGACGTTGACAGTAAAACATCGATGTTTTGAAACATCGATGTTGATAAAACATCGTTCCAAAAAAATCGATGTTTTTAAAATTCAGTGTATTTAAACTTTTTTCCCCATTTCTTAAAACTGGTTTAGCAACTAAGGATGGAACATCGACAGCAAAACATCGATGTTGATAATGCATCGCCCCCAAACTATCGATGTTTTTAAAATTCAGTAAATTCAAACTTTTTCCCTCATTTCTTAAAATTGGTTTAGCACCTAGTGATGCTGCTACATCGACAGCAAAACATCGATATTCAAATTTGAAACATCGATGTTAATAATGCATCGCCCCCAAACTTTCGATGTTTTTAAAATTCAGTGCATTGAAACGTTTTACCCCATTTCTTATAACTGGTTGAGCAAATAGTGACGTGACATCAGCTCCAATATATCGATGTTTTTTATAAAACATCAATGTTTTGAAAACATCGACATCGATGTCGTATCCCTACTTTTCAGACCCTTCACCTTTGTTCACTTTGGTCTAAAAGTATGTTCAATTTGCTGATTATAAAAATTATGCTACTTGGTTAAATTTAACATTTTTATAACTATACTTTTTTCATTTAAAAATAAAACATCGACAGGTATAAACATCGATGTTACAAAAACATCGATCTCAATACATCGATGTTAAATGCATCGATGTTTTAAAAAAAACATCGATGTTTTGAAAACATCGACATCGATGTCGCATCCCGAGTTCGCAAGCGCGTATTAAAGAACATAACCCAAGTGCGGTTTTTACTCCGTGTGCTAATCATTCCTTAAATTTAATTGGAAATTTTGCTGCAGAAAGTTGTAGCACTGCAATTCAATATTTTGTGTTTGTACAGAATTTATTCACATTTTCTTCTGTGTCAACCCATCGCTGGAAATTTTTAACCAGAAATCTAGAGATGTGTAAGCATTTCGTCTCTTGTGAAAAGAGTTTCTAAAACAAAATGGTCAACAAGAGCAGATGCTGTATTAACTATAGCCACCCATATAAAAGGCTTTAACCGAAATCTGTAATTCAGAAGAAAAAAAGTTAGCATAGTGTAGGCGACTTCAGTTGTGAAAAAAATAGAAAAATATGAAACCGCTCTAATGATAGTTATTTGGAATACTATTTTACAAAGAATAAATGTTTCTAGTAAATCACTGCAATCAGTGGCATACGAACTATTAAAAGGATCTATTCTACTCATGTCATTAAAAAAGTGTATCAAAAATTTCAGAGAAGAATTTGAAAAAGTTAAAAAGAGGCAACTGATTGTAGCTATCATTTAATGTAGAAAATAGACAAACTCGCAGACAACAAAAGAGAAAAATGTTTTTGATGAAAACAAAGAAGTCGGACGTATCAATTTACGGTAAGAGAAAATTTCATAGTCAACTCATTTTATGTGTGCGCCATGTGATAACACCAAGGTAGGTGATAACACCAATAGAATTATCCCACAGAACTCAGACGTATGAAGTTAGGCTACTTGCACACACATCGAGCGGTTTCCTGTCGGACGATAAACACACGTAAATATATTTAATAGCGCGTTCCTTGCACACTATAGACGACTGTCGTGGTTTATTTTATTCGAGAAACAAAACAAAAGGACTTTTATTTCCTTGTCCAAGTTTATATCTTCGCGCTCGTTAAAGATAGAATAAAAATTGCAACAAATTTGAAATATGCGGAAATTTTTAAACCAGATCGTTACCTTAAATGTGATTTTCTTAATAATTTTTTCAATTGTAACTTTTATATTTTCGCAATACGAATTTAGCCGCATTTGACGAACACAAAAAGGGCTTTTTATCTCGATTTATAGAAGACATAAAACTTGAATGGAGTATTTAGTTGTCTTAATTTACTACTAAAAAAATAGCAGCTAAAAATAGGATGAATATTTAATTGTATTCAAGGGGATATTAGGTCATTTTATTTCTGAGATAACATATACCGACAACTGTCCTTTTAATTTTTAAATTTTAAGTTTTTTTTTTTTAATGTCCTTAACGGGGGGGGGTGTAACGTGAAAGATTACTTTTTACTGTGAGCTTATTTTCGTAAAATTTATATTTTAATCTTGAACTTATTTATATATTTTAATCTTGAAGTTATTTATATATTTTAATCTTGAAGTTATTACTATTTTTTATCGAAATTTATATATTATATAGACAGAAATTCTCTTTACGATCTTCTAGTTTTTGACATAACTGTTTATTGGTCATTCTTAGATTGTTTTTAGTTTAGCATTGTTATCACGTTTTGTTGTGGGTTTTAATCAAATTATTGCAGAAATATTCCCCAGAATATATACTTTACAGTAGACGTCTTCCCCATGCATTTTCTGGTAGAATTTTTATATTTACAGAGTTGTATTGGTTTATCCCATAGCACTGGTCTTCTATTTGTACCAATTTCAAAAATAAATCGAAATACCTAATTTCTTTATTGTCTTGGAACTATATTTTCAACATTCAGTTTAGTGAACAAAATTTTAAATTCTTACTTATTCATGTTTCTGTGTTTGACAGGTCCGTCCTTTAATTGTTAACCCATTAACGGCGGTTGGTAAGAAAATTTGCCATTCGACATTTTAATTTTTTTCTTTGCCAATATGTGGCAATAGTGGTTCCACTGAGTGTTTTTTTCTTTCTAAGAATCAACCAATCAAAATCCTGCACTAGTTGTGTATTTCTCAAATAGCTTTATCGGTGAAAACGTGAATCAAAGCTAGAATTTCTTGCGAGCGCGAATGCTGTCTCGTCCATCATCGCTAAAGATACAAAAAAAATTACCTTTAATTACTGTTTTTGATCTATTTTTTGTGTTTTATTGTAATGGGAGGAATCCATTGTTTATATTAATACACTAAAAAATCCAAGGAAACTTATTTCATAGACGTTATGTAGACGCATTGTTGATTGGCAAGTAATCTTGCCAATCGTCGGATGTCTGAAGTTCGGTACTATCGGTAGTTAGTTATTACTTTGAAGGTTCCAGTACCGATTATTTTAATTCGAAAGCTTGAACCGGGTTAAAATTTAATTACGATCTAAAAATAAAATATTTTAGGTGAATATTTAATTTTTTTTTAAACAAAATATTTAGTTCCCCCTTCTCTTCAATCGCACGCTAAATGACGCTTTAGATGTGTTCTTTGCTCTCGATAGTGATTCTGAGTCAGGTAATGGTCATAAAACTGCCAAACATGATAATGTGGTTATCCAGCCTCCTATTGAGAGAGAGAGAGAAGATGCTGATGCAGAGATTGACAAAGATTCCGACAGAAGTGATGACGAGGTACAAAGAGATCTCGATCACTTGCCGCGGAGAAAACTCTCCACCACATGTGAAATAAGTCATCAATTAGACCAAGTGAGCAATACAGATGATACATCGTTACCAAGCACTTCTGTTGCCCGGAAGAGCCCAAATCTAATAAAATCTGAAAGTAGACCTAAAAAACCAAAGAAAAAAAAACGAAGTTGGAACAAAAATTTAGAATTTTACTCCCATGTACTCCCTCTAACTGCCATGGATTTGTATCACGAAAGGGTAAAATTCCCATTACAGAGTCAGCAGCGTTTCCTTACCAATGAACTAATAGACCTCATTTTGACACAATCACTACTTTAGCCATTTCAAAAAATATCTATTGTAACAAGTATTGGAAAGATTTGGAACACCTCTCATCAGTCCAGGAAGATGTTTAGTGTTGCACAAGAATGTATCCGACCAACAAAGATATGATAAACGGAATCATGGCTTTACAAGTCAGACCAACAGTTTAGACGATGCAGAAATTGTGGTGAAAGGTTAGTCTATAGATGCCAGAAATGTAAGGTTCCTCTACATCCTGAATGCCACAAGACTTATCTCGCAGCATAGTCTAAACCAGTGATTCCCAAATATAGTATGTCCATGGACCCCTTCTTATAGCTAACCAGCTAACTTCTTATAGCTAACTTCTTATAGCTAACTTCTTATAGCTAACTTCTTATAACACCTGTCCATGAACCCCGAATAACTGCATAATAGAAAAATTACAAATTTAACTTTCATGTCTTGAGTGGTATTTATTTATTAAAATATAAATTTTGTATATTTATTGTAGTATTTATTAAAATTAGTATTTATTGAAAGCAGCAGTATTTACTAAAATACTACTACTCTAATATATAGCAGTAGTAAATAAATAGTTGCAGCAGTAAATAAATTATTTTTTTAGGCTCTTTGTTTGTGAGTAACATTCGTAAGTCTCCACGAGCAGTAATTTCCTGTCGGTTTCTTATTTTCGTGATAGCTGCGCTAAATCCACGTTCTACTAAATAGGAAGACAGGAAAGCAATTAATAGCTTTTGTACATTAATCCATAATGCAGGATATAAAATGGTTCTGTAATAAATCTGTTTTGTAACCAGAATTTGTTGTATCCTTGTTGAAAAATTGGTTTCGGCTCCTCATTTGTGAATAATTCAATATATTGCTCTTGTATTAGTATGGATTCATCTGAGTTTTAAGTGTCTACTTGTAAAAAGACAATCGAGGATAACCATGTGAAAAATGTCTTCAAATCTTTGAATTAGGCCAGAATAAAGAACCGTTAAGTATTGGCATCTCGTTTTTGCAATTTTGAAAGATTTGGAAACTGAGAGCATTCTTCTCCCCCGAAGTGGTATAGAGAAAGTTTTGTAACAAACGCAGATGTTATACTTTTAATTTTGATTACATTTAATTGATCACATTGTAGCTTCAAATTGGTTTCGTTAAATTTGACAAATAAGTAAGTAATATCTGTACAAGCTATGTCATTTTTTGAATTAATTAAATTGAACCGCAAATCATTGACTATACTTTCCAGGAATTCCAACCCTGAATCAAAGAGTGCATAAAATTGCTCCAAACGTGCACTTCTAGATAACCAACGAACTTCCATGCTAAGTAGTAAACTTATTATAATCTTCATCATTTTCCAAGCAAAATTGTGCAAATAATCTCTCACACACATTTAAGGCATTCCTTTTGATTTTATTAATTCCTCTAATGGCATAATCTAGCAGGGTTACTGCGGGGTCAGGGAAAACCTGAAAAACCTATAATTGTCAGGGAATTTAATTTTGTCCAAAAAAATCAGGGAAAAGTCATGGAAAATTACGCCTCAATGACCTGGAAAATTATTGATCATGGATTCTCAGGCGCTTTGGAGCAAAGAAGCTAATAAGATTCATACAGTGTCATATCACTTTATTTTTAATTGAATTTTTCAATCGATTTCAACAGAAACAGCTAATACTTAACAGGTAAAAAATTTTGTTTCGGCCACTGGTCTAAATTGAAGAATTTCATGCTTATACATTAAATCACAAATTGATTTTTAAGACAAATATGTTGGATTATTTGAATACTTTATTTTTATGCAAAATTACTTGTGATTTGTGTATTATTGAATGCTAAATTATTTCTTGGTTTTTCACCTTACAAATGTTATAAAATGCTTAGCTAAAACCTGAAATTTTGCAAAAATTTGTCTGGAAAACCTGGAAAGAAGTTTCTGAATAGAGTGGGAACCCTGTCTAGTGAGCCATAAAAGCGTTCACTCAGATTTTTGGTGACTAAATGTTGTTGATGAATGACACAATGTACAGATAATACATTCAGTTTAGCTTGTTTTAAGTATACCAGAAGGCCACGGAGTCGTCCTACCATTGCCGGAGCACCGTCATTAGCAACGGAGAGGATATTACTCAAGGGTATAGCTTTTAAATCGAAAAATCTTTTTAATTCATTAAATATTGCTTCACCTTTCGTATCAGTTTCCAAACATTTGATAAATAACAATATTATTGGAAAAAATTTTCCTTTACAAATCTTACTAAAGCTAAAAATAAAGCTTCGTTCTCTGACAAATTTGTCGCGTCAAGCTGTACACAGAGAATTCAAATGTTTTTAAGTACTCACATATAGAATGTTCTACGCACTGAGCCATTTGGTCGATCCTTCTTTGTACTGTATTATTATTCAGTGAAATTCTTATAATATCGAAAGCTGGTTTATGCCAGCACGGTGCATATTACCTCAATTACAGCTGGTATAATACGTTCTTTATCAAAGGTGTGCGGCTTTTCGGACTTTGCAAACAGTAAAGAAATTATATAAGAAGCACGTGGTCCATCGTCATCTTGCTCAGATGTTGTAGCTAAGAGTTGTCGTAATGACGGTGTTTTAAAATATTCTTATTTGATTGTTTTAAAAAAGTTAAAACTCTATTTTTTTTTGGTCGCCATGGACTTTTGTCAAATGTTCCTTTAGCTTAGAGAGTTCATTGATTCATTTGACAAAGTTTTCTTGCATAGAAGGCAAATAGGTAAAGTACTATTTGCTGATAACGGAATAAAGCCACATTTTAAATATTCAACACTTCATATTATCTGCATTTTTTCTTCGTCTCACATCATACTGTTATCAGTAAAAAAATACTCAATTTTTATTTAAGATATAAGAAAATAAAACGAACAATTTCTTTATTCAGGACGTAAAAATCACTACCAATTTATTTATTGTTATTAATTTTAACTTTCATAATTAATGAAAATGGGGCACAATTATTTAACTTTATATTAAACCTTTCGCGGATCCCCCGAAATTGTTCATGCACCCCCAAATTAATTTTAATTTGCCACAGACCCCCTCAGCGGTCTCACGGACTCTTGGGGGTACGGGGGGACCACTTTGGGAACCACTGGTCTGAACCAAGAGTGCAGCAAGTTTGAACTTTAGGGGTAATGCTCGTTCTCAGGAAAATGGGATTGCTTTATATAATAGTTATTAAATATGAATATTGAATTGCTTTTAAGATTATATACTTGTATAAACTCTTCATTTGAATTTATTCCTTAAATACTAAAAGTAATAATATGGGAAAAAATACAAAGGCACTGAAATTGGTGTTGAAGAAGGTGGCGGCACCTATGTGGATCCATAACTGGTAAATATTCTTTCATGGTGTGTGTTTTAATGTGAAGATAAATTTTTAATCATTCTTTTTAAGAGTTATTTCTGTCTTTCTATATATGTGTAGAATATATAGTACTTTTGCATTTATGTGCACACTATAGACGATTGGTCAAAACACTTACCAGTTAAAAAATCATCAAAATAATTTTCGAAAAATATAAGATATTCAATTTATACTTTAATTGATCCAAATAAAAAAGTTATATAAGGTAAAAAGTTAAATTTTTAAAACTATTTTAAACTCGTCTTTAATTGGTTAATTCAACGTAACAAATTTTACTTGCAAATCTTCTAATTTTTTCTGCGTGGTATTTACTCTGAACATGTCCGTTTTATTTTGCGTTGTTTCCTCAATAAAGTCCAGATTTCAGTATTTTTTTTTAAATTGTCGAAAAAAAAAAGGGGGGGGGGGAATGAAAAAAAAAAAAAACGTAATATAAGAGCATTAATGTAATGTTAACTACTTTATTAGTTGGGTATGTTTAGATTATGTTTTTTAGTAGTAGATAGCAAATAAAAATATTTAAACATCTAAATACTGCCTTCTCCGTCGCACGGCTGTCGCGACAGTCGCTTCAACAGAGCCATCTGGAAAATGTTTCGATCATCGGAAAGTTCTGATGGCAGTGGCACAATTAAACCTTCCTCCTGTATAAACCCGTTATGGCCCAGCGATTTTGTTTTCGCATAGTGTGTATTTAGGAATTTTAATTATGTTCCTTTAGAGCGAGAGAGGTCGAAACTAATATTTTGTTCAAATATCAAAATAACAAAAAACACGCCCTCCCCCCCCCCCCACACTTTTTTTTTTAATCGTTAGGTGCATTGCGTGCATCTAGCGGAAGAAAATTAGGTGCACAATTGTATTTTCATGTGCACAGTGCACCCGGGTATTTCGAGCCCTGGTTTAGAGTAAATACCACACAGAAAAATTAGAAGATTTGCAAGTAAAATTTGTTCTATCGTATAAAAAGTTTTTTTTCCCTTTTTAAAAAATTATTCCTGTTTATATATCTGCTATTTTAGTATTGCAAACGCAAAATTCACACGAAGGGGTTATATTAAGGGGTTGGTTTTTTTTGACAAAAAAATTCAAGTAATCCGAAATACGGAATGGCCGAGATCTGAGGTTTCCGCGAGGGGTAAACCCTATTAAAGCAAAATGAAAGTGCAACTTACTTGAAAGAATCAACGTAAATCCAACGAACGAAGCAACCACACACACACACCACAACTGATGTAAAATTAACTAAAGAAATGGCAAAAGTATGAAGGAAAAAATCGTAACCAATCATAGAACACAGTAAATCGCAGAATTTTTTCTGAATACGGTTGCCTTAAAACTAGATGAAAAGCGAGAAACTCACGAAAACTGGAAGGTTACCACATTTGGCTATAAATCGCGATAAGTTGTAACGTAGCCTATACTACATACCAGCCTAATAAATAAAGCACAACTGTGCAGATTTCTGATTACCACAGTTTTCGTAAATTTAAGAACGATTGATTTTGATTTAAAAAAAATGCACAAACTAACACTGAATGATTGTTAAAAATTAATTATCTTGGGCGAATAGTCTTAACACTAATTAGAACGATTTAATTTTTTCTTTCATCAAATGGGGTTTAGCCAACCAACCGGAATAGTGGCTAAGGTGTTAGCTTATAGATAGGAAGGTTCCTGGTTCGAATCCGGGTCCGGGCATGGATGTTTGTAAGCGTATGGTGTAGAGGCGGCTGGAACACCTTAAATCTGTCGTGGCTGAAAGTACTCACGTTGGGCTGGTGTGGAAGTTTGGAGAGTGGGGTGCCAGCTCAGCTGTTGCTTCGTCATCTGACCGTGGTTCAAAATTACGAGGTGTTGTCCTCGAATCTTTCCTTCAAGGAATTGATCCCGGGCGTCGTCAATAGCCCGTTGTTAAAATTTAATTAAAATAACATTAATTAAAGAGAACCAAAATTACCATTGTCAATCGAGGTTTAAAATAAAATCCTATATAACTTGATAGTAAAACGATTTTTAAAATGGCACATAATTCACATTAGTAGTTTCTAAGTTGGTAGGTTCCTGGTTCAAATCCTGGCCCGGGCATGGATGTTTGTAAACGTATGGTGTAGAGGCGGCTGGCGCACCTGAAATCTATCGTGGCCGAAAGTCCTCACGTTGGGTTGGCGTGGAAGTTTGGAGAGTGCGGCGCCAGCTCAGGTGTTGCTTCGTCAGCTGACCGTGGTTCAAAATTACGAAGTGTTGTCCTCGCATCTTTCCCTTAAGGGACTGATCCCGGACCGTCGTCAATAGCCCGTTGTGTTGCTCTAGTACGACGTTAACTAAAAATTACCCGGACCGTCGTCGATAGCCCGTTGTGTTGCTCTAGTACCACGTTAACTAAAAAATTATCAATTATTAGTTTCTAAGTTATGAATATACTTTAGGAAAAACAAAAGAAATTACCTTTCAGCATAAGCGTTTAAAAATGAACAACGGCTTTTCAATTATGGTATATTTTTAATTAATGTCGCACTTGGAGCAACAGAACTAGCTATTGATAACGGTCGGGGATCAACCTTTTCTGTTGATGGATAGAACTAGGGCTCGGATTTTGCATATTTTGCATACCTTTTTTTAACCCCTAATGTTGATAGAAATATGAATTGAGTATTTTTTTACCAATTAGCAACAAAAAAACACGATTTTTTTGTATGTTTTTGCATATGTGGGACCATTTTGTATATTTGGGCTTCTTTGCACGTTTTGTGCATATTTGAAAAAAAAATTTCTATTTTCAAACATTTTTACAAAAAAAATATATTCACATTTTTTTAAAAAGACTTTTGCTTTGTGCGTTTGGAAGAAAGATTTTCAGAAGCAAAACGCATTTAGGTTGTTTGGCCTGACCTTTTTTTGTTTAGCCAAAAATGTATAGATATAAGACTGTTAAGTCGAAAAGTTAAGCATCTTCAACAGCCTTTCATCGGGTCAAAGTTAGGACAGAGTCCCAATCGTAGGAAAAGAAGGAGATGTTCCAAGATCTCTGCGAAGCAATTTTGAAATCAAATATATCTCTTAATAAGTTGGAGAATGAACATTTTAGAGCCTTCTTGAAGAAATACACAGGCAAAGAAATTCCTCATGAATCCACACTTAGGAAAAATTAATTTACGCCAGTGTACGAGAAGGTGATCAAAAGGATACAAAATGAGATAGGTGATTCCCCTATCTGGATGTCAATAGATGAAACGACTGATCCCTGCGGGCGATATGTAGCCCATGTAATAGTTGGGAAACTCAATTCAGAGGAAGCTGGACGTGGCCACCTAGGCCACCTATTTTTATGCAAAGAGTTGGAAAAAACTAATCACTCCACGATCGCCAGGACAGTGGGTGAAGCGATTAATATTTTGTGGGGGTTTCACGCGCAGCAGTATGGGGAGGAACGATTGTTGGCTTTTGTTACGGATAGTGCAGCCTACATACTGAAGGCTGGAGAAAGCCTAAAAGTGTTTTTATCCCAAGATGATTCACCTAACATGCATGGCTCATGGTGTCCATCGTGTTGCAGAAGAGTTGAGGAATAATCTACCTGATTTGAATAAATTAATATCTTCGACAAAAAAGGTATTTGTTAAAGCACCTAGCAGAGTAAGGGCTTTCAAAAATGCATATCCTAATATCCCTCTGCCCCCTGAACCAATAATCACAAGATGGGGCATGTGGATTTCTGCGGCAAATTATTTTGCTAAACATCACCAAAAATCGAAAGAAGTGATTGAAAGTTTTGATGATACTGGGAACCAAGCTATTGCGAAAGCAAAAGCTGCACTGAACAACTCTTTTGTGGTCCAAAATCTGGCTTATGTCAGATCCAATTTTGGCAATTTTCCAGATTTAATAACCACTCTGGAAAGTAGAGGAATGGATCTGTGTAATTCTGTGGCTCTAATCGATGACTTGATTATAAGAAGTAAAGATTGGAACGGCCCCATCGGGAAAAGCACGAGGAAGAAGCTGGATGCGGTACTGAAAAGAAATCCTGGATGGAAGACTGCTCAGGCTGTGTCAAAGATTTTGAATGGAGAGGTTGTACCAGAATATGAGTTGACGGACCCCCAAGAAATACTATCTTAACGATTTCACCCCATCGTCGCATGTGACGTGGAAAGGTCATTCTCCTCATTGAAGAATGTTTTAAGTAACAATAGACGAAGTTTCAAGGTTGAAAACCTCGAAAAAATATTGATTATTCAATGTAATTACAATTAGTTGGAGGATGTTCAGGGATGTAACTAGACTAGTTTTCGCCCGGAAACGCCTCCCCGACAACACCTGTAATCGCCACCACACATTAATTCCACTAATCCAATATTTTTAAATTCTACAAAGATGGTATGGACTTGATTTCAATTTTCAAAAGTAAATCGATTAATTTGTAGCAATTTTCTTGACAAATAATCGAACTGCAAAACTGACGTCTCAACTAGACACTTTTAAAGTTAACCGAATTCAGTTTCGTTTGCCTGCGCATCAAAGCCACTTGGGAGACATGAAACTTCCGAGACACGAGCCCGTTATCCTAAACACTCGAGCGCTACGGAGTGGCATCCCCTTCTTTACTCACATCAAACTCTTGCAACCCTTCACACATTCTGCTTTTAGCTCCTTTTATAGTTTTTGGTTTTTGTAGTCAACTAATAAATTTTCCTCTTCATTTTTTACCATGAGTAAATATATATACTAGTAAAAAAAGTCGTTGGCGTGTTTAGCAACCGTACCCATTCCGGCACGGAGGCACATGCCCCGTCTACCCGCCTAGTTACATCCCGGAGGACATTTGAAATGCCTTACTTTAATCTACATTTCCCCCCAATGATGTAAGATTTATTAATGTGTTTGTATATTTTTTACTTATCTTTCACTGCGCTATGAAAATAAAATTGTGAATTAATTGAATGAAAGTGTGGTTCAATTTCACTTTATCCTATTCACTACCCATTTTGTAAGAATGAATATTTTTTTTTTTGCAATTTCGCATATTTCGGGGGTTTATAACATATTTTGGGATTTTGAAATGCATATTTCAGGTCATATTTTTGCATATCAATCCGAGCCCTAGGTTTAAAAATGAACAACGGCTTTTCAATTATGGTATATTTTTAATTAACGTCTCACTGGAGCAACAGAGCTAGCTATTGGTAACGGTTGGGGATCAACCTTTTCTGTTGATGGATAGAACAGTTCAAAAATATTATTATAATGTGTTGCAAAGAACCTTCAACTGGATGTCTGCCAATTAGAAAATGGCTACCTCTCTGAATGAAGCATGTCAAACTCCGCCAACAATTAGGGACAACTGATTTCCCACCGAGGGCGCTACAAGTCATACCTTCAGCGAACCCTCTGTCTTTTATTACTCTGTTTGGACGCACTCTAGCGGGGACATGTTTTACCTTTCAAGCAAGCAAGCAAGCATGATATAAAATCCGCTTTTATAACCGTTACTTCAACAAGTTGATGATTTTGATTTGCATAATTGACAAGTATCCTCTTACAAAGTAACCGTTCAGTCAACAATTTTTTTCATCAGCTAAAACAGATACGTTATGGGGTGACTTTTAAGAATAAGTTTTTTTTGCTTGCATGCGTTTTTCTAGTTGCTTCTGAAGTACTACCTTTTTGACAGCTTTTGTGTTTTCCGACATTCTCATTAAACATGACTTGTTGCTGAATTTGTTTTGGGGAAAAACATAAATTATACTACTTAAAAATAATTCATGAAATATTTTTGTGGACAAATGAAGTGTATAAATCATTTTTGGGGCGTATATCGTCACTGAAAATACAAATTTAAATTTCGCATTTAGGTATTTATTTTATATCATCGATTGCATTGCATAATTATAATTTTCAATTAAAATTATGAACAGATTTCATTAAATCATTGATTCTTTTGCAACACCTAAATCTGAAATCATTTTCCATATCATGAGGTATAGAATGAATTTATTTTAAAGAAATAGAAATAATTTTTTTTATGTCCCTTTCCTAAAATTGCTAAAAGGCACAAAATATTCACAAGTACACAATCCATAATTTTGCATAGCATTTCATGTTTACACACCAGTTTGGTGGAGTGGTAGCAAACGGGACAGTGGACTATTTCTCGCCAAAGTGGCAACCTTCAATTTATACTGTTGTTGAGGCAACCCTATTTAAAAGTTTAGAACTGAAAACTATTAACGCCACCATCTTGGTTTGGCGACAAAAAAAAAAAAAAAAAAAAAACACCGCCTTGGCGCTATTGGACTAAAATTATTGAAAAATGTTGCTTTACTACTTCTCTTTACTTCTGAAAGAGTCATGAAGCAAGTTTTAAGAATAATCTATACTTGCATTTGTCATTGTATGTATTGTAATACTTTAACAATAAATGTGGACATATATATACAAGAGTTGCAAATTATTAAACTCTTGTTTAAAGTCCCTATCAGTCTTGTTTCACAGCACTTTCATATGCGCAAACCTCTCATTTGCCCTTTTGCATCAATGCATTTTAAGCTACATTTTACTTTTTCACTATGGATGCATCCAGAATACAATCTAGAAGGGGCTACATTGATTTTGTAATTTCTCTATTTTATGGGGGTAGTAGTATCAGATAGAAACCTTGTAAATAACAGATGGGACAATGGTTATTTAGATACAAAATAATGAACAAATATTTTAGATTTTTTGAAATTTTATATTGATTTGTTGAAATACATTATGTGTGTTGCAAAATAATTTATCTTAAATAAAAGACTTATCAGACATATTAAAGGATAATTGCTAGCTAATTATATTAGTCTTGTATGTGGCATTGCTATATACAGAATTTTAAACCATATGTTTTGCCTGCAGGAGCTAGTCGAAGAAACAAGAACCTGCCTTGAAGAGCTAAAAGAAAATCAGAAGTTGAGAAATCCAACTCAAAGATACCAACTGAAGAGAATGTATCAATTAAAAAAAAAAGCTGTTTAGAAGAAAACTTCTGAAAAAAGATCAGTGTACTATTTTAGAAGATACTGTTCCACTGTGTTCTACTTTAAGTGGTATTGCTGTTGAAAGCTTTGTTTCTAACAGTGCTGTACCTTATACCATTTGAAAGTGTATTATGCGTAAAACAGCTTCAAAGGGTACTCTACATAAATATGCTGTTAAGGCTGGCTACTGTATCTAAAAATCCTTCGAAGGATGAAGTATCTGAAAAGGTTCCCAAGATTACAATTTCAAGAACCATTGTTTAAAAAAATCTGAAACCAAAGCCACCATGAAAAGCTCCACAGCAACAAGCATTGTCCCAAAGGGTACTGATACACAACGAATTATTCCAGAAGACACTGATCTCCAAATGCTTGTTCCAAAGGGCTCTGATCTAACTGTCAATAATTCTAAAAACATTATCTCTAAACCAAAACCTGAACCTCTACAAGTTACAACTTTAAAATGCAGTACTCCAAGAGGTGCAGCTCGTAAAAAAACAATTTCACAGCCTGTTTCTGTGAAAAGAAGTGGTTTTAAAAATCAAGCTACTAAAAATTCTAAAAAACCTGCACTTAAAAAAACTGCTTCTAAATTAACAACTGTAAAATCTGGGCCTGTAAAAACTAATAAAAACACTGCCAACAATACTTCTGATAAAGCTATATCAGATACTAGTATTGCACGAAGAATGCTACCCCGAAGAAGTGCTGCCATAAAAGCTGATGAAAAAATTATTGCTTTAAAAAGACAAAAAAAATCTGTAGATAAAGCTAAAAAGAAGAAGCGTGGACGGGCTCTTATTTATAGACCACTAAGTATTAAGGCATTTAAGAGAATTATGACTAAGATACATCATAGAATTAAACCAGGTAAATTAAACTAAAAACTGTACAGTTGAATAATTTTTCCTGTTATGCTTGTTTTCTTTACTTTAATGTAATAAGACTGATTTTTTTATGCATGTAAGTGTTGTGTATTTAGTCATAAGGCTTAACTTGATGACAAGAAGGGATGTACAGTCTATATGGAAGATGAGGATAATTCTAGTTGGCCAGCATTCTTGAGGGCTGCAAGATTTACAAAGTTTATAACTTACACAAACAATAAATATTTTGTAGAAACATACTCTTGCAGTCTATTTATCATTCCCATCTGAAACTGACCTGGTAAACAAGTGATTATCACTTTTGTCCCAAGTTCAACAGGCTCTGTGATAGAATTCCTGTTTAGCCATAGAGTTTCAGTGCTTTTGAAATTACTTTAAACCCCTCAGGTCTCAATCTAATTAGCAAAAAATTATAGACCAACAAAGCAAACCATTGTTAAATTTAAATAAAAATTATTTGGTTATTACTCTCACTACCTATAGCCAGGTATAAACCCAAAATCTACAAAAGTTTTCTTTCCAATTGTTGATTCTATCTAACCCTTCTATTAGTTGTATCTGGCTAATCCTTCAATAATTATTCAATAGTTGAGGAAACTAACACTTGTCGCAGTCAGTGATATATTTCCACCAAAACAAATTAAAGTGTTCGACTCCCAACATCGTAAATAAAGAAAAAGGATGGTTTAGTTCTTATATTGGTTCTACCAGGCCCATGTGGTAGTTCTTATCCAGTGAAAATTAAAACTAAGAAAAATTAAAAGCACATTATAATCACAATTTAGTGTATATACAATTGGAACTATTAATAATTAAAAGTTCAATAACAATTATAATTATGCAAGCTTAGCTATGTAAGTTAGTGTTTTGAAATCAAGGTTAACCCTATTACCAAATATTTATGATACCAGAGCTCAACAAAAGTAAGTATGATTTATTAAAGGATCTTATCTGGAAATCAGATTTCATTACTGTTGTGCATGTATCATTCTTTTTTTCTTACTTTTACTTTCTTTTTTAACTTATATCAGTGATTTTCAATTTATTTTTCATCATGAACTGATTACTAAAATTCTGCCCTACACAAAAAATATTTTTACCAATATGACAAAAAATTGTATAATTTTGATTGTGTGTGGGTGTTTTACAAACACTAATAATAGTAATTACCTACCTACCCTTTTGCTCCATAGTAGCTTTAAAAAAATCCATTTAAAACAATTTATTTTGTACTTAATTAAAATATAGGGGAAGACGGGGTACAATGAAACAAAATTTACTAATTATTTTTTCCCATCCACAATTTTGCATGCACAAAAATTTAATTAATGCATACTTTTAATCTTGTATTTTCCCCATCTAAATAAATTTTTATTAGATTCTAAACAATATCTTTATGCTTGAAAAATAGCAAAAAGTAAATGTCTCACAGTGTTTCATTGTACCCCATATGCCGGGGTACAATGAAACACATACTGGGGTACAATGAAACACTCCAAATGATGCAAGTAACTTTCACCCTATATAGTTTATTTTAGTCACATTCGACTTCATTTAAATTTATGATTTCTCCAACAGAATATCTTTCCTTACGTTTCAGTTGACCCTCCTTAATTACATAAAAAAACAATCATTTATACAGATATTGCTTGTGTCACACATGTTATGTGTGGATGTCTCATTCTTAGTACTTCAGTTATCAGCTGGAGCTGGAAAATAATCTGGATCATCGTCGTCTTCAGTGTCTGTAGGAGGAAGTTTGTTTTGAAAACAATATCTTCTTAGTTTTTTCATCTTTTTACTTTCTAATTGCTTATAACACGAGCATTTTTTACTAGCGTGGTTAGAACAATTTTTTTTAACGTTTTCCTACTTTTACTACTTTTTTTGGACCAGCCTTGGGGTAATGTTTTACCTCTTGAGGAGAAATGTATTTCCTCACCGGTTTGGAGCTAGTGCATAGTGTATGAACAGTTGCTGAACAACCTGCAGTCGGTGATTCTGATCTATTAATGGCAAGATCCACCACTTCTGGGATTCTTGTGTTTTGTCTGTCTGATCTTCAGTTTCATTGATCTGACCATGGAAATAATTTTCAGTAGGACAAGGCCTATTTGACACGTAAGAACACAAATAATCTTCTTCAAAAAACTTTTTTCTATTGAAAGGTCATATTCCAGTCGCTGTAAAGCCTTTTGTAATATTTTGTGGAGTGAAAGACTTGCAATAAGCATTGCCAAGCAAAGATGATATATCATAGATAGAGATTGTACGACCTGGATTACACAGCATCCAATCATTTGCAGCTAGATTGAAGACATTTTTAAGTGACTTGAACAGTTTTGTCTAAAGGCTGCAATTTGTTACTGGTATGTGAGGGCAGGGTTACAACAACAATTCCGTTATATTTCGTAAAATTTAGACTGGAAATCGTAATATGTGATTAAAGATTGTCCTTTATTTGTACAGCTGGATTTTCTTTCGAACAGCGTGTATGTGCCTGGAAATGTGTTAGAACATCAACAAAAATATCTCCATTCATCCATACCAATTTTGTTGCATCACCCGTAGTCCCAGGTGGAGCTCCATTCAACATGCAAAACTTGAAATTTACTCTAGGAAATACTAAATAATGGGGTATAGAATTTCCAGAAGCTTTAATAAATCCGCACATAGTAACAAGAACACCCCTTTCAACAGAAGTTGATTGACCTATTTGTTTTTGGCCCCTTTGACTGAGAACTTTAGGAGGATTGTGTACTGAAGCAAGTGCAGTTTAGATCTATGAAATAAATAAAGTATTCTTAAATGTTTTTGAATCCATAAAAACTACCTTACTATTGAAATCTGTACTTTTTTTAAGGAAAAAAAGCAGTTTAATTTTGCATGCTTTCAAAATTACAGTTTTGAATTGGTGTTGCCTTTTTTTTTTAATGTTAAGTGTTGCCATTTCCTTAGTAAAAGTGTTTTATTTATATTAGTGACAACCAGTAATATGTTATTTTATATCAATGATATTATATTTACCAGTGATACATTACTTCAAGTAAATGCATTCACCCGGGGCACAATGAAACATGTTTCATTGTACCCCGTCTGCAAGTGTTTCATTGTACCCTGTACTGAGGTTACTAAATAAAAAAAAATTTCAAGCTTCTAATATTTATTTTTTTTAATTTTGGTTTTGGAGGTATGAAGACAACAACACAAAGATAACAAAAAATGTATAGAAAAAATAATTATTACATATAACAACGAGGAAAAAGAAACAAAATTACTTTTAGTAAAGAAACTTACTTTCAATGGTGAAAAACCAATAATCTTCTATTGCAATGTTGTAAAAGTGCGAATGTATCCAAATCACATCAGTAATTGGAACACATAGTTACATAACATATGTATAAATTACAACTTTCTGTGACAAATTTTACTGATTTTAGAAGTAATGTTTCATTGTACCCCTTGTTTCATTGTACCCCGTCATCCCCTACTGCTCAAAATTATCTATGCAGGTATTAAAAATATGCATATTACTTGAAATTTATGAACATGCTTGTCAAAATTCCAAAATTAAACTGTTGAAATAAATCTTGTACAACCTAAGGGAATTTCGGTTTGCATATTGCTCTCATCAGTACCTACCATTCTTGCAGCTGCACATCAATTGAAAATCATTGCCTTGCACTATTAGCTAATAAAGTTATTGCTAGATAAATATAGCATATGGTAAATCTGTTGAAACCAAAACTTTCCATTTCCAGTGAGCATCATTTGAAATTACTCTTAAAATCTTGGCTAACAGTGTGATCACCAAAGTTCACCAAGTTGGCAAATTATCAATAACACTTTAAGGGAAAGCACATTATAATCACAAATTGTGTATCTACAATTAGAACTATTAATAATTAAAAGTTCAATAACAATTATAATTATGCAAGCTTAGCTATGTAAGTTAGTGTTTTGAAATTAAGGTAATATACCTTTTAAGTTTGAAATAGTTGATAGTATTTTAACTTTAGTACTCCCTTTAGTAAAATACTTTTTAACTTATTTGCTATAGAGAATTTTGAAACAAATCTAATCTATATCTGACAAAATTGCATTTAAATAAGTTTCATTCTTCATATATTAACATTTAATTAAATGTCCTTATTTTTTTTTTTTTTTTAATGTGTATTAATGTAGAATCCTTATTTTCTTAAATACCTAGGAAAACAATATTTTCAACTTCTTAATTTATTCAGTAAAGAATTTTGGCCTGATTTTAGTTCCCTATATTTTATAGAAAGTGGTACTAATCCTTTTAAAGTTATTCCGTCTGCTATTATGACAGGTGTGCTTTTACCATTAGTAGGAGAGCTGAGGACGAATTTTGGGAAGGTACTTTAGGCACTATGAAATTGTAAAATAGTAGAAAATCAATGTTAGTTGAATAGGGAATCGAGGGTCGGGAACGCCGTTTGCGGTTACTTCGCTACTGTGCAGCATATGATATTTGCAAAAAATTCATCCCACAAATTATCCTTTAGGCACTTAGAGATTTTTTTAATCTCTTATTTTAGCATTTATAGAATCCAGAAATAGAAATCCCAGACTGTTTAGACGATTTTAAAGAACAACCCGACTGCCCTGAATTTGTATTATAATCTATGCAAAAAATATTCTTTAGGCACTCTGAAATTTTTATAGCATGTTTATTAATTACTATTGAAAATATGTGCAAACAGCCAGACGAATGCGGCGGTTTTAAATAATAACCCGACGCAAATAAAGATTTTACATAAGTATCGGCAGCTGCCGTGGTCCTGGCTACCCTAGACGGCAGTGCCTTTGGCTCGCTGGTCTGTGATTGATTGCGGAGGAACCACGTGACTCGAGTTTGATGGGCAGCTCGGGCTACTTAGGCCCGGTGCACACATCCGGTTTTTCAACGTGAGTTACATTAGATCTAATGGAGCAGTGCACACATGCCTCCAGCGCCGCTCGGGCGACGCATGTCCTACTTGCGTGAACATACTCCGTTCTGAAGTACCTTGTTTTCATAAACTAATGGAATACAAATAATAATTTATAAATGGTTGTATCCAGTAACGTCTATTTTGTTACAAAATATACTTTTTTACACCATGTAAGCAAGCGAAATAAACACGTTTCCTACGATAGAATATTTATCGCAGATGGCGCAAAATGAGTTTGTGCGTCATTTCACGGTTATGTGTGCATAGTTGGGCTACAGTGGCACCGCACGTTGATAAACCGGATGTGTGCACCAGGATTTACAAAGCATTTTGGAGGAATTTCTTTTTTTTCACGCAAATGTGACCACACTATTTTGAGCTCATTGTAATTTTTTTTTAGGTTTTTTAAATACGATTTTGCTATTAACACTTTAAGCATTAACATATGCACATATATATATAACTATGTATATACATAGTAATAACAGTTAATTATTCTAGCGATCATAATTGTTTTTAGTGACTACGTATTTTATAGGTTATATATCAGTGATGTACAATGAAACCAAAAACTGTAAGTTGTGAAATTTGTTTTTAAAAAAAAAAAAAAAAAAAAAAACAGTTTTGATCAAGTGATTATTTTTCATCAAGAAAAACTTGCACAAAGCAAAAACTTTTTGAAAATTTAGCAAAAAAGGCTTGAAATTTGCTTAAGTGATTCTGCTATCAGATATAATATAGATAACTATGGGTGTATGTATATATATTAGGAATATATATGCCGACCAAGTGGTATAGTGGTTAAGATGTTAGTCTCTAGATCGGAAGGTTACTGGTTCGAATCCGGGTCAGAGCATGGATGTTTGTAAACGTATAGTGTAGAGGCGGCTGGTGCACCTTAAATTTGTCGTGGCCGAAAGTCCTCACGTTGAGTTGGTGTGGAAGTTTGGAGAGTGGATTGACAGCTCAGGAGTTTCTTCGTCATCTGTACGTGGTTCAAAATTACGAGGTATTGTCCTTGGATCTCTCCTTTAGGGGACTGATCCTGGACCGTCGTCAATAGCCCGTTGTGTTGCTCTAGTACGGCATTAAGTAAAATTACCATTACTTGTGTGCCAATTTGACAAAATACGCTAGAATCGGAAAACTTGGCACTTCCGTCTTCTTTCCGAGGTACGAGTGACGTCACAAATCGGAGCAAAAGAAAAATGGAAGTTGAAATAAATGGTTCCCAAATGCTGACGTCAGTGGGTATGGCGAAATTATCAAAATCGTGGTCCTTCTTCTTTCTCTGGAACAGAAGAAAGTAAGGTGAAAAAAACTAATAAATTTGTTTTAAAATGTTCTAGATTAAATTTTAAAATTCGAGCGCGATATATAGAAAAATTGCAAAAAATTTGGACTGCCTGTGTACCAAGTCTCATAATTGTTAAGTGCCATAGATTCGTCAGAACAGTCCACACACATACAGGCACCTTTTATCATAGTAGATTATTGTTTTTTTTTTTTTACAAATTGCACAACTCAAAGTTTTTGGTTCCATTGTGCATTAATGATATATAACCTATAAAAAATATAATTTTATTTAACCTATAAAATACATAGTTACTAAACACATTATGATCACTATAATAATTAATTATTATTACTATGTATACATACATAGTTAAATACACATGTGCATATGTGAATACTTAAAATGTTAATAACAAAACTGTATTTAAAAAAACCTCTAAAAATTAAACATGTTATAAAAATTTCAGAGTGCCTAAAGAATATTTTTTGCATAGATTATAATACAAATTCAGGGCAGTCGGGTGGTACTTTAAAACCGTCTAAACAGTCTGGGATTTCTATTTCTGGATTCTATAAACGTTAAAATAGGAGATTAAAAAAAACTTCTAAGTGCTTAAAGGATACTTTGTGGGATGAATTTTTTGCAAATATCATATGCTGCGCAGTAACGAAATAACCGCAAACGGTGTTCCCGACCCTCGATTCCCTATTCAACTAACATTGATTTTCTACTATTTTACAATTTCATAGTGCCTAAAGTACCTTCCCAAAATTCGACATCAGCTCTCGAACTACATTACCGTTTTGCATTGATTTGGACACGAAAAGTGGAAATCACACCAAAGACGCAATGTTAGCTACTATTTTATCGTTGTCTGTTCTGCTATTTCCACCCACAACTTTCATCTATCATTGACTATCCAAAATGATTTGATTTTTGTGAGTTTCCTATTTGAATACTTATTGAAAGGCAAACTATGCTTGATCAATATTCTAATGTACAACTAGTGAAATTTATTTCTGAACTGCTTAAAGTCTTAAAAATTTAATTTAAATGAAAAAAAATATTTTCATATGTAGTCAAACTTTAGTGATATGGATTATGTATTATGTCTTTTTTTTTTTTTTAGTAATTCAACAGCTCCTTCAATTGTTTTGCAAGCCTAAATTTTTACTTGGTGGTCACAAATGTTACACCCATTATAAGAATCTCCAGTATGAATTGGAAAGATTGTATGGTTCAGTGTTGAGAATTTTCACACATCTTTCTAAAGTATTTCCCCGTCTAGAAGGAAGACATCGGCGTTGGCTTAAAAAGCATAATTTAAATATTCCAAAGACAAGAAAGGTAATTGTATTATTTTTCTATCATGTTTTTAAACTTGTTTTCTATATTCATACATACTATTTTTAGTGCAGTGTATCACATTTAATTAATATATATATATATTGAAATATTGCATTACTCTGACCAAAATACTTCCTAGCCAATCTAATATTTACTTTACTTTAAAAATTTGTCTCTAGTATTTTTAGTATTTCAAAGGACCAAAAGAAAAAACATTTAATTAATTTACGAAACTTAAGGCATGTTTTTAGTACACACACACCTGTTACATGGAATTCATTTGTAATCTTATTTTTACTGTAGATTTAGTAAACTAGTAAAATATCTTTGAATGTCAATGGTGGAATTTTTATTTTTACTTTGTTTTGAATTGAATGTTTACAAAGAAAAAAGTAAGTTTTACTGGGAAATATACCCTAAAATGTTATTTTTCCCTAAAAAAGGAAACTAAATTCTTCTTTCATTTTAATACCATAATTGCTATTGGGTGCTTTTGAGATGTACTGTGTATTAACTAATTGTATTTCTAATAAAAAATTTATATATAGGCAAGAGAAAAGAAAATAAGTTGGACCTATCCTCCTCAACCATCCATAAAACTTGTAGGACAACTTCCTGTTATCCAAAAAAAGGTTTGTTTAACTTTAATCAACTTGTAAAGTAGTATAGAAAAAACTAGTTACAAGACTTGGACTTTCAATACAAAAGACCTGAATTTGTTAGAACTTCGTAAATTCTTCAATAAAATTGCCCTTAAATTCTTCCTCAAAATGGAGGCTATTAATAATACTACTACACAGCAAATCCCCAGATATGACTTTTGTCGAATAGAATATAAGCGGCCTAGAGCCATTCTAAACCCTAGGTATCCAACCCCTTAAATGTAAACAACCTTCATCTTTTTTAACGTTACGCTCTCATATTATTGTTCTGTAAATTCCAAGATGCTTGGCAACCTTTTCTTAGCTCTGCCCATCTTTTCCTGCCATCCTTGCATTTTACATCGTGGCACAAGATTTAAGTTTTTTCGTCATGTGACTACCAAACAATCTGATTGGACCCTGTCTCAGTGATCGCCCCACCTCCAACAATGCTAAGAAAAACAGCCAACAATTCTGCATTCAAGTTACTCTGGAATTAGAGAGCAGCTGCTCAGGAACTCCTGCTACGTGCTACGGCAAAACCCTGCTTGATTTCAATACAATGTAAGTTATTGTCCTAGCACATTTAACTATGATGAGACCTTGGAGAACCTGGTCCCGAAGGGGGCCTTAATCTCCAGTATTGACAGAAAAGCACTTTATAAATGGACCTGCCTTAGTATTTGGGAATCTTAATAAATTGGTAGATTAAGAAAATACCCGAATAAAAATAAATATATGTATTGGTAAAGTTTTTTTAGTGTTGAGTTTTTATTTCTTCTGCCTCTAGGTTTAAGTTCAGCCCAAAGTAATTTTGTTTTATTGAAATCAATCTTGAAAAAGTTGAGCTTTGATCTGAATGAGCACTTGGGAGAGCTCTGAAGTGCTGATTAAGATCATAAGAGCTCCTCAATGAGTGTTCGAAATGAAATGCAGGGTTATATTTGATTGTATGACAAATGGTAGGGGAGGGTTTAATCGAGGGAGTTGCAGGTTTTCAATCTCCAAGAAGAAGAGTTTTGCAAGGTCTTGTTTTATTTTTTGGCATCATTGGATCGTAAATTTCAATTTCTTTTACTGCAGGGTTGGTATTTCTTTGAATTTGAAAGAAATGTGTAGGTGATTTTGTTAATGAAGTTTTATTAAGTTAAGGAATTTCGAGGGCTTATATGATATCTCTATTATGATAGAACCATCTGACTTTTGTAATTTGGTGGAGGAAAAGACTGAATTTGTTTGATTTTTTTCAAACATAATTACATACACTGATAATAAACTGTGAAATTAGCACCCATTTCTATCGGCACTTGGGACTACCGTGCTCTGTGGATATGCCCTCTGCAATAGCAACCAGCAAGTTGTAGATGCCTGAAGTTTGATTCCTCCATGGGAGTATATCTTTTGTGTCAGTAAAGCTCACCTTATGTGTATGTCAATTTACCTGACATTTGACACAGCTTGGTCATTTGGTCCTTGTGCTATAACCCAACTCACCAAGGCCATTTGTTGGACAAATTTGGTTTTAAAACAACTAAAATTCCATATTTTTGAAACTCCTTGAAGGGTGTAGCGTTTGATTAAATAATCAATATTCATACTTTATACAGCTAGAAAACATTATACAGGGTGGTCCCGAATTCATGGTACAAACTTTAATGGTAGATACAGGACATTGTAACAATGATTTATTGTATAGGAATGTATAGTCGCAAGTGACGCGGTGAGGCGTAAACAGGGGAAATAAAAGGAAAGATAAATGGAGTGATCGGTTGGTATCATTGCCGGTAGAGGGCAGTAGATGTCTAGCCGCTGTTGAACATGATGCATCGCAGTAGGGAAAAGCGCCATTCACAATTGTGCTGCCGTAGACGATGGGTGACTTTACGTATGCAGAAAAAGCAGACATGCATTACATGTACGGCCGTGCATTCGTAACCGCATGTGGTTTCAGCACGATGGGGCGCCAGCACACTTCAGCATTGATGTACGGAATTACCTGAATGCCACGTTTGGTACTCGATGGATTGGGCGTGGTGGACCAGTCCCTTGGCCACCCCGATTTATCGAGCCTCGATTACTTTTTATGGGGACATCTAAAGCATCTTGTTTATGAGACTCCAGTTGACTCAGATGAGGATCTCGTCGCTCGCTTATCTGTAGCTGCTGCAGGTGTGCGTGAAATACCAGGCATCTTTGAACGTGTACGCCAATCGCTCCACCGACGCTGTCAAGCATGTATCGATACTGGTGGACGCAATTTTGAACAATTACTGTAAACATGACACTTGTCAACAACGCTTTCAATAAAATCTTTGTTTTTCCTTTCGGCCGTTATTTCCCCTGTTTTCGCCTCACCGCGTCACTTGCGACTATACATTCCTATACAATAAATCATTGTTACAATGTCCTGTACCTACCATTAAAGTTTGTACCATGAATTCGGGACCACCCTGTATTTTCAAATTTTATGAGTTGGTAAAGCTTTTAAGATAGTGGAACAGTTTTTTGAAATTTTGCACACTGCTGTATTGGTTATGTTAACGATTATGATAACGATATTACTATTATGTTAACGATTTTGAAAGAAAAGTTTTTTGCCTTATCCTATTTCACTATGGTCCCCTTTTTACTGTTAGGGGAGATTTTGCCTCTAAACACATTTAAAAAAATTGAAAACCTTGTTGCATTAAATTCAGGTAGTCACCATGATCAAATGTGCGAAATTGTACAGAATTTGGAAATGTATGATAATAAAGATTAAAGGAAGTGAACTGTAGTTTTCAATGTGCTGGTTCTTGTTTAGAAGTTTGTGTTTTGTTGCTTTAAACTTAAATATTTTGTAGAAATTTCTGTACTCTACATGACTGCTAGTCCTTCAGGTTTGTTATGATTTGATTTTGTCAATTTATAATTTTGTGACAGTTATTTATTTTGCTTTATATTTCAAAAATACTTCATTAAAGTGCATTCATAAAGGGGGCAAAACATACCCCTTTCCCAAATTAACTGAGTATTGTCACATACTTATTTGCCTCCACTTACTAATCCAATTTTCAGATATCTTAATGAGGCCACGGGAAAGAAATTCACTGCAAAAAAATAATTTCAATAAATCGTATTCATGATGAAGAGTGTTTTACAGTGAATTCTGACCACTGCAATATAGTAGCAGTTTGGGTAGCCAATATTTTGATGAAAAGATATTTAAACAAAATGAAATGGTGATTGATCTGAAGCAAAATATATCAATCAAATGCCCAATTGGTGCATCCATGTAATTTCAGGTAAATTATTTTGAATGTAATTGCTTACTTTTCAATGTGATTGACACAATTTTATAAAATTGTAACATCGTTTTATTACCATTAGCCAAAGGTGAGAAGAAGAAGACCACAGCCAGCAATATTACAAGGAGAGGCTTTAGAATTTTGGACTTATATGGAACCTTTCGTTGGAAATATTGTTCCTTTAATGAAATTGGTAAAAATTTAATCTTTCTATCCATTTTATAAAACCGTTGTATATTTATTATGTCCCCAATTTTGCACAAATTAACTGTTATGTATTAAGATAAGTGTATTACACCACAGAAAACATCTAATCTTATTTTCCTAATTGAATATTTTTGCACGAGTGAAAAACTTTCAATAATCATCATTTGAGTGTTCTCCAACATTGTGTTTAAATTTTCTTGCACACAAATTGCCAACTGTTAGGTAGATGTCACACAGGGCGACCTGAGTAGCATGTCCGAGTGGGTGAATATATTTTGTGAATATATTTCAACTGCTCCTATCACATGGGGTAGCACTGTTCACCAAATCACATGTGGCAGCCTATCATCATATCAAGTATCTCAACAATCTATTTTTTTAGTTGTGTTACACACAAGGGATCCTGAGCAGTGTGACTCAGGTTCATTTTATCTTCCTGGCAGGGAAGGAAAGAGATTAAACCATTCAAAATGTTCCACCCAGGTTGCGAGCCAAATTGTGATGATGAATAAGAAGCACATGGCGCAGGTCTAGCTATCCAAGGTGTCTGTTGTGTCACCATACTTAGTTTATGAAATTAGACTATGGAGAACAATTGACAGTGCTAGGAAAGTGATAAATGAACCACACAAAGAATAACTAGTAAACTCATCCCACCATCAATGTTTCCTCTTTGTTGAGAGGCCACTGTGGCTCATTGGGTTTGTCCCACTGAGGTTATGGTAGTATATTGTGAGTTGTAGGTGGTGCAGGTTTGATTCCTCATTGCTATCTTTGTCAATAAAACTTTCATTGTATCTTTGTCAATTACTTGGTGATGTATATCTTTTGTTTGCTACAGCTTGAAAAAATATGCCTCTTGTGCCATACAACTCAACCAACCTCTTTGTTGAGATGACGAAAACACTATTCTTAGGACTAAAACATGTCATTATAGCGAGAAAGAATGCCACTGGTCTAATTGGAATAGAAAGAAAGATAGTTCTAAGTTTGGCCATTGAGATGTCAATGTCTCATGTAGACAGACCGATTATTGTAATCCATAATTTTGTCCAAAAATGAAGTTTTGATGTTATAAAGAGCATATAGAAGTTAGTTTTGATTTTTGTTTGTCTTTATAAAGATATCTGAAACGAAATTGTTCATATAAAAACAAAAATTAATTGGAAAGTGACAAAGGTTATAGAAGAAAATATGTGTTGCTAACCTTTCTGGGCAAATTAATCAAATATGAGTTTTGGTATGCTTTGTAAGCTTTAAATCCTTACTGAATCATAAGATTGCCTCAAAATTTAAAACGTGGAATATAGCTTTGTTATATATTCCACATACCTTCATATACTTATTTTTCTTTGCATTAATTGATTTTTGTCTACAAATATTACAAATTTCTGTGCATTTTTTATTTTGTTAAGATAAGCTTCTTTTGGAACAAAAAAAAAGCATTGTGTTAACCTATTTTCAAAGGTGATATGTTGCACATGTAAAAGGAGCAAGTAATAGTGAATGACTACTGTACAGAACATGCTTACATCATGATGAATGAATGTGTGTCAATGATATCAAAGAAATAAGAAGTGAATTTAAGATTTTTCATGCATACAATAATGGATTGAAATTAACCAAAACCATCAGAATTTTTTTTTTATCTGGAAGTGACTTTGATGACACAGGGTAGGATTTAAAGACATAGATGCATGAAATGTTCTCAAAGCACAGAACACTTCATTTGTCATTTAGTTTGAATTGTTTTAATTTCTTTTTTTTAAAAAATTCTGATAGCCAGTATGCAAATGAAAAATGTGATAGTTTTACTTTGTTTATTTAAAGCAGAAACTTAAGGGATAAAAAAGTTAAGAAGGGTATTAATTTTAAACCCAATTGTGTGTGATAATTGATGTTTACTTCTAGATAAAAGAAAACATTTTCCCAAATGTTCCAACAGTTCTTTCAAGATTTAATTAAATCATTTCTTTTTTGTTTAAATACTTTTTACTTGTTGTGGAAACTTGGTATTGTTATTTAATTTGACCTTAGAATTTGCTTATTTAGGTATTCAGTGATTTCATACAAGCAATAATTTAAAAGTGAATAGAAAGGACAGGCTTGCATTTTTAAACTGTTCTTGAAATCAGGGAGCAAATATGGAACTTTTTATAGTTTGTCTTATTTTATACTTGGACTAATTTCTTACTAAAATCGCAATTGAATCATCTCCCTCTCGCCCCATGTTATTTTCTGTTTTTCAAGGCTGGCACTTCGGCTCTTATTCACCTTGGATTATCTTGTCAGTCATTTCCATCAACAGTTTTAGTTTCAGAATCAAATACATTTTTTATAAACTACTCTCAATGATTATGATTTTGTATCAAGTTAATATCAAGTTGGTAAAACACAGATTATCATTAATCAGAAGTATGATTGCTTCAATTTATTTTAAGATCATAGAATAGTTTTATTTTCTTTGTTCCTTTAAAAAAAATTAAGCATCAAGTTGTATAAATTGGGGAAATCAACAAAGAAGTCTAAGTACCTTGATGGATTTATCAGATGGGGTAGGATTATATTATGTGATAGAGGGTGTCGTTGTGCCATATGACTGATTTATGATGATTACAGGGGAAATTGCGGAGTGAATATGCTTTTTTTATTTTGTAATAAGCTATGCACACTGTCTTATCTGTATTGGTTTTTCTGTTTTGTTAAAGAAACAATATTACCACTATATTGTAATTTTCATTTGAAATTATGATTCATACCATTATGTTTCAAAATAATTTACTATATTACAATGCTTGATCATTTTAGTGTAATAATGTAAGAAGAGATATTAGGAAGACAAGGCACATATCTAATGAAGAAAATTATGAGGTAAATATTTTAAATTGTGAATACAACATCTATATCAAGTTGAATAACGTTATGAAATAGCAAATTTCCTTGGCAGTTTGTTGAGCAATTTTCTTAAGGTTTATTCTCTTCCTTTTTAAAAGATTCAAATACATATGTATTTAAATGAATCTTGTAAAATTTAATTTATTAAATTACTTTCTGAGTTAAACAATGACTATATGTGCATTTCCAATGTTATTATTATACTTTGGAAATGTTTGTGAATTGGAATACATAACTTGCATATGTGCACCATCTATATAACTTAAAGGATATAAAATTGTTTTTATCATCATATATTTTAGGAATTAAAGTTGATGCAGTCTACTGTTCTTGAAAACGAATATACAAATATTCCATTTGAAAAAATATATACCACAATGACACCTCGTGCAAAGACTATACTCAACCAGGAGGAAAATGGTCTGTTACTTTCTTTATCAATAGAATATTCCAATTAACTATTATTTTCATCAATTAGCTACTTGCCAGGAATGTTTGGTTCTTAGAAAAAAAATTTCTATGATAAAAATTTGGAAATTCTCTCTACTGACATAGCACTATATAATCATTCAATTAGAGAACAAAATGTTCTAAGGTTTGTATTCTGAGCTATACTGTTAAAATTTTTATATTGCCGATGTGAGCAAACAACGTGATTAGCAGTAAAGAAAAGTCACGATTCAAACTATTTTTAGAATCTGGATATTTATGTCTTTATTTTCTATAGTTTATTAATAGCATCTCCCATGAGACTCTTGCTTTTGATTTTATTACTGAGTATGATTGTTGAAAAACTGCTTTTTTGAATTTTCTGACCAATTGAATATGCAAATGAGCCCTTAGCATCAGTTATTTGCTTTCGAAATGATAATAAATTTATGTAAGACTTGACTTACGTCCTCATCTTGTTACATCACCAAAAATACAAAATGCTTCGAATCAATTATCTAAATAATTTTTAAATGATTAGATTATCTGGAAAGTACTGTGAAGTCAAATGTAGACCCTATTCACATACAGGTGAGAGCTTCATGGAGAAAGATAAAGTTTTCATTGAGTTTAGATAATATGTTTGCTTAAAATTATTAGCTGAGAAATGCCACAGGATCAAATGAAGGTATTTCTGCAAACAGTTATTTACATTACATACAAATTACCAGAAAAAATAATCAAATATTGAAACTTATCATTTATATTTACATATCTCAATATAGATTATTGTATAGGTTAATAATTGAAATGAGATAAGTATGAACTACTGAATAACTTGTTGATTGTATCGAATGTCTATGTATTAAAAAAAATTATTAACTTAGGTTTATATCAATTTATATGTAAAGAAACTTGAAAATGGAAAGTGCTTTAAATTCAGTTAAATGGATTAATGAATTTTAAATAATTTAGTATTGTTCCAAGAGAAATCAAGAGTTATAAAATTCTTCTATTGCACAAACTTATAAGTTAAATTTAGTATAAAATAAAAAAAAATCTGAATTATATACTATCCCATCATAATTCATTTAATAGCCTGTTGTGTTGCTCCAGTGTGATGTTAATTATTATGCTCCAGTGTGATGATACCTATCTAACCATCACAACACTAACTCCAAATCTAATTAGTCTTCATGTAACAAAAAATGACCATAGAGTGACAAACAGATCCATCATAATATATTGGGGAGACAAAATGAAAATGTGCACTGCATAAACAATGAAATCAAAATTTATAAACTTGTCAAGTTTAAGTATGAGTAGCCATGGTAACAAGGCCGGTCCAAGAGAAATTTATTGCAGATGCGAGATGATGATTTGGCGCCCCCTCCCAATTTTAAGATTTGTTGTATTTTCCTCCCCTTTAGAATAGCCTACTATGAAATTATTTTATTTCATTGCCTATAATGCATATTTTATATTGCCAGGTGTATTTTTTTCTTCTAGGCCTTCATAAGCTTATGGATTTTGTGGTATTAATTACAATACATCCGATATACTTAAAAATAATTATGTCAGTGACTGGTTTAGGAAAAAAGTCAGTTGTATTTCTTCATTTCGAAATAATTTAATACAGTAAAGTCAACATTATATTTGCATTATAGCATAATATGTACAATTTGTATTTAAGTATTTCAGCAATTGAATATTAAATCATTCCCACAATTTATTATTGAAAATAAAATAATCTTAAAAATATTCTTACTGTCATGATTTTAAAACACTTGTTGGTACATCTTCAGTCTACGTTTATAGAGGTGGCAACTCTTTATTAGTGCACTTCTAAAGTCACCAAGAAAAAGTTATTTCAAATTAACCAATGAAATCAAACGAAAATTTAACGGATTTAGCAAGAACTTTCTAGAATTTTCAAAATGAAAATTTAAAATTTTCGCTTGCCGAGGTTGCCATAAAAACCGCAATAACTGTAATACGGATAAGTTGCCTTAACCTGCCATAACTCGCTACTAGATGTGCCCAAAAAAAGCGCCAATGCCGTTGCCACCGCTATAAACGTAGACTAAAGCTGTAGTTGAAAGTAGGGCACATTGAACCTTGAGGCACATTGATCCTTTCCATTTTAAAGCAACACTGAATGTTAAAATTGTTGTAACAGTGCAGTAACAATAACAATGCTACATACCTAAATTATGATTGTGTCCATGTCTGCAGAGAAGTTTAGAAGTAAATCCAGATTTGTCAAATAAGGTAAGCTTGAGTAAATTTTATGATATGTAATAGTAGCCATTTAGCTTATAAAGTTGCATAGATAACTGAAAAATCTTTTCATTTATGTGATCACAGTCAATAAAGCTCCAATGTAGCTTTAGATATTTGTCATGGCTCCCAGCCTATTTCGCTTCAAATAGATTTATCTGTACAAAGATGATGTGGGGCATGTTGAGCCAGTTGCAAATGTGGTTCATTGAGCCTGGCTATTGATGTAGAAAAGGAGCGGCTGGGGGCAAAAGAAGGGTTTCTAAACCCAAAAGGTAGTCCCAAGTCCACAGGAAATTGCAGCTTGATGACATTTCAGAAAGTGACTGAGCTATTGAAGCAGTGAAGGCTGTGTCAAAAATAATGAAAGGAAGGTTGAATACAAACCAATTGTTTCAAAATAACTCGACTGATTTTGAAACCCTTAATGAAGGTGAACCAGAGGACCAGGAAAATATAGAACTCAATGCATATGATGCGAAAGAGGGTTGCTTTGTTATCATGAAGATAGCAGGGAAAACCACAGTTTCCCATTATGTTGCTGAAGTTACTGGAACTGATGAAGATAGGGACATCAATGTAAAGTTTCATAAATGTGCTTTGTCCAAAGTGACTGAACAGCCCAAATTCACTTCTTCTTCTGAACCAGAAGCCTCAATTCCTTTTGATATTGTTAAATTGTTGCCTCAACACCTCTGCTTTGAAGGAACTGTTTGCATTGCTAAGATTAAAACATTTCCATGTTCACTTTTGATAAGTACAAGTTGAAGTGAATATCTGGTGCTGACTCTTAAAAACTTCGGAATATTTTTCGAACCTCTGTTTGAAGTTGATACAGGACATTCCCAATGCTCTTTGCATTAAAGGGTGATGGCTCAATGTGCCCCAAATGATGGTTCAACATTCCCCACTACTGGGGTACATTGATTCATTTTTATGGAATAATTAAATTTGCATTTTTGTCATTTTACTCCATCAAATGTAAGAATTTAATCATTTAACTATGTTTAAAAAGTACCTTTTAAATATTGAAGGCAGAAAATTTGCTTTATCTGGATTATTTTGAGGTGTGCAAAGCCTAAAGTAAAAATTGGCTCAATGTGCCCCACTTTCCCATACTCACCTGTTCAACGCTGATGAAGAAAAAACTACATAGAGACATCAAAAGTGTATTTTTCTGACCTTTTGCTTTGCAAAATCTCTTAAGATTGTATCTGTATCGATAACATTGATCACCTCATTTTCTACATTCAAGATCGAAAATTCGCTTAAACGCTCTTGGGAAATGGTCAATCTCGGGTAATTTTTAATTAGTTTCAATCTGGAAAAACTCCTGTTCCCACTAGCAAGTGACACAGATGGGACAAGTAAGATTCCTAAATTCACTAAAACATTGGGAAATATATCTGAAAGAATTAGTAGTTAAGTAATAGTCTTGGGGGGGGGCAGCTCTTTGTTGGCAACATTGGTGCTAAAAGTAAGATCTCATCCAGCAGCTCACATAACATTTGGTTTTATCAGTCAAAACAGCAGATTTAAACAGCACTCTCTTGGTTCATTTTTTCTCCATTGCTGAAGGCTATGAACGTCATAGAGAAATTTGCAGTTATCACTATGTTTCTGCATTTGATCAAACCTCTCTGACAATTTGATACACTGATATTCTTGTACTCTAGCTTTTAAGTATAGACCTTAAGTTAATATTTTATTTAGTACATCACATTTATTTATTTATTTTTTATTTTATTCATATTTTATTTTATAAACTTAAAATATTCCTATTTCATTCTAAGATAAGAAAATTATTGAAGATACTCATTCTCCAGAGGTGTTATGCCAATTGACATCCATGTTGAATTCTTTGAAATCCAAGTGTGGTAAAAATAGTCAATGGCTTCAAGAACTTTTCAAATGGGTTGAGATTGAAATTGAAAAGCAACATGCCCAGAAGCTTTTATTCTCTAATGATGAAATAGTGAGTATTGCTGCTTTTTATCATTCAACCAGTTTTGTAATTCTGCTCAGTCAAATGGTCTAAAGAAAGTAATGTTTTGAAAAATGAATTTTGCATGACATTACATGTTAGAAAACTTCATCGTTATTGAGGATTATTTTATTTACTACTGTTTACTTCAAGTACTTTATTTGTTATTATTTATATTCATAGAACAAATTCAGAGACCATTTGTGTCAAAATAATATGCAATTCATGAGTATAAAATGTGCATGTGAAGACCAAATATCCTGAAACTTGGGATCCCAGATTAAATTCTGATATAAATATAAAATTTCATGTAAAAATTGGATTTTGCGATTGGAAACCGAAATTTCTGCCTTTTGATATGAAATGACCCTTATGCAAATTCTATGCATTTAAATTTATAGATGTTTATTCCCTGTGGAATCATAATTTTGAATGTCTTTACTGTAAACAATGAACAAATGAAGAGGGGTAGTTAATTTTTAATTCAATTGAATTTTAATAATAGTGTAAGAGTGATCAGGATTGAAATTTTTTTTTATTTAAGTCTTATTTTTTATTACCACTGTGGAATAAATAAACAAAAATAATGTTAAATAGAAATCTGCAATATCATGAACTATAGTTTTTACAATATGTATATGTTTATTATTGATCATAACAAAAGGAAGCTTTCCTTAAATTCCACCAGGGCTACAGTAGCCTGGTTGAAATTCATCAATTCATTTTTAATGATAGAATAGTGATCAGGATTGAAAAAAAAAATTGAAATTTAAGTCTTGTTTTTTATTACTACCATGGAATAAATAAACTAGAAGAGTGTTAAATATAAATCTACAAGGTCATGAATTATAGTTGTCATAAAATCCGTTTATTATTGATCATTACATATGAAAAAACCTTTCCTTAAATTCCACAGGGGCTGAAATAGCCAGGTAGGAAGAGTAACAGACTATCAACAACAGGGTTGCAAGTTTGAATCCAACCAAAGACTTGTGTACAAAGGGGGCTGGTGTATGTTAATCTGCCATTGGCATTATGTAGAAGTTTAGAGTGTGGGGTACCAGCTCAGGGGTTGCCTCGCCATTTGACAGTGGTTCAAAATCATGTGTTCTCGATCTTTCCCATTGGGATTGATCCTGGACTGTCAACAATAGCCCATTGTGTTGCTCCAGTACGAGACGTTAATTAAAATACCTACCTACCTTAAACTCCACCGAAAAAAAAACCAGATAGCAATTAAAAAAAATTTTTAGTAACAAACATAGGCAATTAGTTTCAATACCGGCTCAATCCAAATTTTTTGCAAAATAGTTTTATTTTTATTTTTTACAAGTTCTCATTGTACTACATCATCTAGCAATGTAGTATTGACCTAAAGTGACTCAATGCAGTCTAGAAATGCATTAAAACTCATGGGTTTACATCAAAAGGGACTCAATCCAATGTGAAATGGAAACATTTTATAAAAATGTATTGAGCAGATTTTGGATCTAAATGCCTCGTATACTTCATCCGTAGAAAAGTAATTAAATCAAAGGAAGATTGAAAAATTTTAAGCATATTTCACTTCTCCATTTAAAATTTGTTCTAATTTTTATGTAACATTTCAGCATATATCTCCTGATTTAATTTTAATGTCTTTTTCGAGTTTAATTAAACAGTCTAATCAATAAAAACTAAAATCTTTAGTTTGATTTAAAAAAAAAAAGATCATTTTGAATTACATTTCTTGAACAGGTGATACATTTTAAAAATAAGAAATTTATATAGCCTGTACTATTTAAAACATAGTATGGTGGATCTGATTAACCAATTATAGTATAGAAAATGGATATTGAAATAATATAACTGAATTTTAAAAATAACTGACTTCTGATATGTGAGAAATATTTAAATTGATTTTGAACATGATGTAATAGATATAATTATATGAATTTCAGTTTACAGACCAGCAATCACGCAAAAATAATGTTACACTCACATGTGCTATATGCTTAGTTAGGGATAAACATTATTTATCCATAACCTTCTCTTTTCAAATGCAACTTTGTATTGAAGACCTTTTAAACCTTATTTGGGATAGTATTATTGACATACCTTTTGTGGAAAGTGAATTTTTTTCATTTCTAAATCCTTTTCTATTAGTAAATGCTATTAACTTTATACAGATTTCATTTTCAACAGACGAAACAGTAGGAAAGCTTGAAATGAATTATATTTGTAACAAAAAATAGATATATATATTTTATTGTAGATGCAAAAAATTAAAATTTTGACAACTTAATTTATCATTAAAAATTATTTTTTAGTTTCTTTCGTGAAATATAGACATTTATCTAACGTTTAATCAGTATAATTTTGTATACCAATTGTAACAATGTTTTCTAGTTTTCTTTCATCCTTCTACTAATATTATTCATTCTCTCTTGGAACTTTATGGAATATATCAGCTAAAAGGTTTGTTTTCGCATTCACTGAATATCATGGTTTTATTTATTCTAAACGTCATGTTTTGCAATCTTGCAATAGAACTTATCTTTTAAAATGTTGAATACAAAGTAACATATGCAATGCAAGATAATCTAGTTCATTATGTACTTGGAAATTCTCAGAAATTATAGTTTAACTGCATTTATTTTGTGTTTGATGCCAGTTTCAGTTTGAAATAACAGCAGTTTTTCGTAAATTAACAATTCATACTTTTTGTTGCATTCAGACTGCAATATGGGTTATGTTGTCCACAGTTGTAAATATTCTCCTACATTTCTGCAGTGTAAAGAAATGTGGGGTGTTTTCTGTTAAAGTTTTATCTGCATATTGAGACTTCTTCGGCTGTGAGTTGAAATTATACTGATATTTTGCAGCTGTCTTGTATGCTTTTTTGTAATTTTTCATGTACAAAAATGTGGAAGCTACTGAGTTGTCTTGAACAAGAATTCGTCATATGTTTTCGAAGTTTACACAAAATCTACAAGTAGGATTGTTGACATAAACTGTCATTCATTTGGTGTTTGAAACACTTGTATTATATTTTAAAGTTTGCCTTAGTTTATGAACATTGGCAATGTGTAGAAAGGAAATATAAAGTAAATTTGAATGAGGTTGATTGTCCCATGTAATGTGAATGTAAATTTAAAATAATCTAATACCTTTCTCATTCCAATTTCATGTGTAAATATAAATATTCAAAACTGACAAAATAATTATCACTGTTAGGGTGAGTCTTTAAGAACCCAGAATTTAGCAATATATATTGACACTACTTTCTGAAAATTTTGTTTCCTCGAATTTACAAATTCAAAATTATAAAAGATTCTGACTTATTTTATCAGTTCCTTTCTAACAATTTGATAAATTTCATTCAGTGTTTGTTTAGGATATGAAGCTTGTTCAAGTTTTTTATTCCCATAGCTGTTTTATACACAAATTTACTTCTATATAAACTCCTATCTATGACGTATAATCATTATTTCCACTTGTTTAAAATATTTAAAGAATTAAATAAATATTTTATTCTAAAGTGTTTTTTTTTCAGGTGACTCAGATATGTGATGAAATATTGGAAATTCTATATTATGAGAAAAGCTTAACAGAAAATCAGCGTAAGAAAGTATTGGAGTATATAAAAATCAGAAGAAAATATTTATTTGCATTAAACACATTTTGCAAGAAAAGAAAGAATTTATTGCCTGAGAAGCACGGACAAAATAGGTGTGCAAGTTCTTTGTGCTCAGAATGTCTTGTAACAAAAGAAAAACCAGGAACCTTTAGATATGTGTGTTTGTGATAACCTGTGTGGTGTTTGTTAAACATTTTATGATTTGACATTAAATTTATACATTTACTCTCTGGTCATCTTGATATCAGTTTTTTGCAATAAAATGCTAGTTCAAGGAGAATTTTCATTTTAAAAAGCAATTACAAATAAAAGAAATTTCACAAGGATTGGGTCTTTTTAGATTTTCTAAACTGTATTTATAGTTATTTTTTTCTTCACATGCCATCTTTGAACTTTGTGTGTTATTTAGAGATGTCACTACCACCCATTAGCCTTTAGACTACGACCGGTACAGCAGTTGTACTATGATCCCACCAAGTAGGAATTTAGATTATTGTCAGTACAGCAGTTTTGCAGTTGCAGAAAAAAATCCTGATCCACCCCTCTTTATTCAAGCAATTTTAACCATAGAGCAAATTCAAAAGATGACATTTAACAGGAATCAATGTTGATAAATTCAAATTCATTACATTTGCAAAATGGCCGTCTTCATGTTAAATTGAGCACCAACTTCATAATTTCCAATAAGAACCCCTATTTCAACACATAATTTAACATCTATATAAAAAATTTACTTCTGATGCCAAGTTTCTTGTCATTGGGTCTTGCCATTTCGAAGTTATGAGGGCAGAAAGATTGGAACTCCTAATGTTAAATCAGTTTCTTAGACTTTATGGATATCTTCTTAAATAATATTTCCACTGTGCTGATGTTTTGTACCATGCTACTGTTGAACAACCCAAACACAATCCACCTAGTACTGTATTTAAAAATAGTTTTTAATATGCAATAATTATCAAATTAATGTTTCAAAAATTATGAATTGGAACCTTATATCTTTATGGGAATCGATTTAGAAGGACTTCTAGTTTTGCCATGCAAAATTTCACCTCTTTCCGATAATTAGTTTTTGAGCTACATTAAATTTTCCCAATTTTTGCGATTTTAGGGAAAAACCAAAAGTTAGGAAAATGTTTGATTCATCTCGTTTGATCTTGCATAGTAAATATAATAATGTAACTCTTAAATCGTTGCCACTTGAATCATAAGTATAATAATTCTCGGATTGCTGAAAAATAAGATTGAAATAGTATTCAAATTTGAAATTCGGGTAGCGATAACTACAATTAATCTCAATCTATGAATCAAATTTTTTCTATGCGAAGATGATCCTTGAAATTAAACTAACTTAAACATTCAATATCTCGGGATATATTGATAGTAAAGTCATGAAATGTTATATTTAGACTAATTGAACTATGCAGAATCTGATTATGGCATCCAAACACGGTGTTTCTATTAAAAAATTTGTTCTTCATGCAAAATTTTATATTACGACGTCCCCTTATGCAGATATTTTTTGGATTTGAATTTGTAGAAGTTATTGTGTATTAAATTATACCTTTGAATTTGTTCTAGTATGATTAGTGCTCGAAGTAAAGAAGGTGGTTCGTTTTTTTCTTCTGCGACCTTACCTTGAAAGTTATAAGTGCGCAAAGAAAGAATTTAGACTGGCCGGTACAGCAGTTGTACCTAGAAAGTTTTATAAGAATCGTGCCAAGAAAGAATCACCTCTGTTATATCTATAGCCTTAGTCAAAAGGTTAGACATGCTTTTGATTTTGTAGCGTAATGGGCCATTTTTGGCCAAGCAAAAAACAATGTCTCTCAAGTAATGGGCATAAAACACACAAATTAAGTTTTATTAACAAAGACAAAACCAGCAAACTTTACAATCTGACCTAATTACAGACATGCTAGATTTACACTCATTGCTATAAAAATGTGCGCACCAAGAAATAATTGTGGGATCGTAACGAAACTTGGCATAAAGGTACATGTCGGCCAGATATGCAAATGATTAGAAATGCATCGTGATTGCGTAATGCCACTAGAGGGCGTTGAACTTCGTTCTCCTTGGAGTATAAAACAGGTAAGCAGAGCTTGTTTGAGTGTACTTAATCTTTTGCAAAGGAAACGCTGAGGTACACATGCCGTTACGATGCCATCGAAGACAATATGAGCAGCTGTCAGAGTTCGAGAGGGGAAGAATCATCGGGATGATGGAAGCTGGGTGGTCAGCTCGTCAAGTAGGCCGTTCTGATTTTATTGTGAGGAGGTGTTGGGACCAGTGGACAGAAGAGACGTCATTTACACGGCGACCAGGCTCAGGACGCCCTCGATAGACCAGTCGTTGAGAAGATCGTCACATCATACGAAACGCACGCGTAGAGCCAACTGCCTCATTGGCCGCTATCCAGACACAGGCAGCACCTTCACTACGGGCCCCTGTGTCTTCCCGAACCATCTCAAGGCGCCTGGCTGAAGGACATATGGTATCGCGGCGCCCATTACGTGCGCTGCCAACGACACCGACGCCTCCGTTTGGAGTGGTGTCTCGCACGACGGGATTGGACTGCAACGGAATGGAACCAGGTCGTGTTCAGCGACGAATCTAGATTCAATTTGAGCAGTGATGACAATCGTGTTCGTGTGTGGAGGCCCTGTGGTGAACGCCTCAATCTTGCCTTCGCTTTACAGCGACACACCGCTCCCACAGCTGGTGTGATGGTATGGGGTGCCATTGCTTACGATACACGGTCACCCCTAATATTGATCCATGGCACAATGACAGCTCAGCGGCACGTCCATGACATCCTTCAGTTACATGTGATGCAACTCATGGCAGGGTTCCATTTATCCCAGGAGCCATTTTTCAACAAGACAATGCTCGGCCACACACGCCAAGGATGTCACAAGACTGCCTCCGCCACATTACCACCCTTCCCTGGCCGGCTCGATCCCCAGATTTGTCACCGATCGAGCATATCTGGGATCATTTGGGACGGCAAGTTGGACACCATACGAGTTTGGTTGAACTAGAGGCGCGTTTTATTCTGCAATAAATGATCATTTTTCTTTTGATTTTCTAATCACTTCCTTATATCAAAGTAGTACTTACATGTGTAAAATTTTGCTTCATTATGACGACTTTTTCTTTGTGCGCTAATTTTTATGGCAATGAGTGTATATTTACTCTTTCTGCATGAGCTCAAAATTATTTTCATGTACACTGGTGTGCAAAAATTAAGGACGAGACGGTTTTTCTAATGTAATGTGCAAATGTGTACTGAATCGACACAAATAATATAAGATCTCCAAATGTAAGAACATGGGAAAAGTAAAAAAAGAAGTCCAAAGGATTAAAAAGGAACTTTTCTGAAAAATTAGCATTACAATGCGACAGAAGCCCGAAGCATCCACGTGAAAGGTGTCCAGCAAGAAACACCCAGCCTTTAGTAGGGGATATATATGATCACCCCTGACTGCTGTGCAGTATTTACATCGTCTGCCCATGCTGAGTACGAGGTTGTCAACGTGCTGTTGAGGCATTGCTTCCCATTTCTCTTGTAGTGCCAATCGCAGCACCGGAATCCTTACTGGCTGTTTGTGACGTGCTGCCAAGCGTCAACCTTGAGTGTCTCACACATGTTCGATTGGATTTAGATCCGGGAACCTTGTCGGCCAATCCATGCATGCGTTCAATATCCTCACTCTCCAACAGCTCTTCGACAGCAACTGTGCGATGAGATGTAGATTTGTCATCCACGCAGAGAAACTGAGGACCGATAGCACCTCTAAAATGACGCGCGTAAGGAAGGAGAACCTCGTTACAATAGCGGGCCGCGTTGACTGAACCTCCTTGGTAGATTTGAAGGTCAGTATGGGTAACAAGCACGATGCCACCTCCAAACAGGTCCTTTTCGATGATGTTGGAGGGGTTATTGCGTGTTCCCCGCTCTTCAGATGTGTATGCGTCCAAAATCGTAACTACGTATAAATTGAAAAATTATTTTATTCTGAAAATTCGTGGTCAAGCAGATAGGTAAGATAGCTGTGTGTTTATGAAGCCGATGAGTAATTCTGTTAGATACATTTAGATGCACTGTTTGAAGCGGTGGTTGCCATAACATTTCTGTTTTTAAACGGTAGCAGATAGAAAATAGAATTTAACCTCCTAGAAAAATGGGTTCAATCATGCAAAAGGGTAGTATTTGTCTCATACATTTAGTGGTAACAGAAGTACACAAAAAATTATGTCTATCATTTCTTATGCCACGTGCTGCAAATGCATCGTGTCGTCGCAAAACACCACTAAAGTTGAGCTTTCGTCTCATTCACTGAGAATAGCGTAAATTTGATCAGGACGGAAAAAGTATGCCCCAGTGACATATGAATGTCTAATTCATATACATATGTAATACCTATCGATTAGCAACGCATCTTAATTACGTGGCTGTGCTACTTGGGATAGGCAAGCTGCACAGTGGTTCAACATACAAAATTGATTGAAATATGCATACGGACTTGCATGTTTTCTGTGCATAAACGGAGTGCGCATGTGGCACAATGTGCTACATGCTATTCTAAGGACTAAGTGTCCCGATTTGAACAAAAATAGGTGCAAGTCTACAACTTGTTGCTGTATAATGAAATGGAAGATAATGTGCATACTTGCCAACTTTTAGGGATTATCCCTAATATTTACGGATTTCCACTTAATTTTACTGATTTACGGATGGGTCTGCCTTTTTTACGGATTTTTAATATTTCGATCAAGCAATCGAGATATATTTCATTCTCTGTAACCATTCACTAAAATTTTCTATCGGACTTGATGGATGCAAAGACGAAGCAATGGATGAGTTGGAAAAGGAGTTTTGCTGTCTTCAGCTGGAAGATTTATCTGTGATAATAGAAGGACATGGCCGTATTCATGTGTAGTGGGTTGAAGTAGGTAAAATAAGAGGGGCTGATGGACCTCTAAAATTCGCTAGATTAGCCAAAATTATGTTTTCTATTCTGTTCATCCCCATTCCAATGCAGAGTGTGAGAGAATCTTCAGTTCGTCAGAAAGAACCGAACTGAATACAGCTCTCTCATTTCTATTAAAATGTTGGAAAGTTTGCTGGTGTTGAAGACACAAAACCTCATACCTCGTTTTGAGCAGAAATTCAGTGCTGAATTATTAAAGACCAAAAAGCTACTACAGCTTCATTGAATTTTTCTGGAATCGCCGATTTTAATGAAAATTAATTTTCAAATAGATCACATATAGTAAGAAGGAACTGCCAAATATTAGATGTCTAAATGTATATTTTATTTTTTATTGAATTTTAAAGTACAAGGTCACACAAATGTAGATTTTTTTAGCACTAATAGTAGCCTGTTTGAGACCCTATATTTCAATAAGTTATTGACACAAATTAAAATTTTTATGCTGTCATATTCTTTAGTAAAAGGTCTTTTAGGAAATGTCAGACTATAGTTTTAAAACCGTCACTGCTCATTCTCAGGGATCAGCAAAAATGGAGATTTTGCCTATTTGATACAAATTTCAAATTGCTCTTGTACCTCTAAAAAAGGGGGGAGACAGTATCAAAAATTATTCTTAAAAAAGCACTTCTTCTATCTAAAAGTTTGGTATAATTTAGTGATTGTGTTTCTATTCCTTAGTTAAGATAAAAATAATAAAAAAGTAAAATTATTGAAAACTGCGATTTTTCTATTTTTTAAATACAAATTTTACTGTGAAGGACAACACCGAAAACCTCACAAATTATCAGTATTATCTGTCAAGATGAAAAAATCCAGCCTGAAATTTTCATCATTGTAATTTGTTTATTTTCGTCCCAAGAACATTTTCAACTAGATAGAAATTATCGTTTTATTCTATCGTTTGATGAATAAAAAAATAGGCGGGAATACGCCAGTAAGACATCCATTTCTGCCTTTGAAAGAGATGCTATTACATTCAAGGGCAGATAACCGAATAAATAAACACTATTAAATAAATTATGGTTATAAATGTGCTAAACCAAACAAAGTTGGCTTGCGTAAACTTTGTCTAAACTTTGTTTTGACACCGATCTCTTTTTTCTGCTTTTATAATTCACTTTTTAAGTTGAAAATGATTTGGTATTTCTTTGTTGATTTAGGGTTTCATTACCTGTATTTAATTTCTCTGTTATCATTGAAGTTCTCGTAACATACGTAGACTAAGAACCAAATGTTGTGAATTTGATTTTATTATTGTTGGTGTAGGACTCAGATTACAATCCCGAATTTTTTTTACAAGTAATAAACATATTAAACTGAATTCCTGTGAAATGTCGGTTTTTCAGAGCTGTCCTTCATTTGATTTCTTATGCATATTTAGAGTAGAAAATTGTCATTTTTTTATTTTCTCTCTCTCGTTAGGTATTTTTGGAAGATGAAAGAATTAAAAGAATTAAAATACGACTTCCACAAACCCTGTCAGTAATATTATCATACCTAGCACTCTAACTGGCATGAATTGCAGCGAAGTCTTAAAATTTCTTTCGCCCATATAATTATGTTTAATTTTGTCAAAAGTAAAAATTTTCCATTTTCTTCAACAACATTTTAGATTAAATATGATGTTTAAAATTGTTGTTGCAAAATTGAAGAAAAGAAAATTTTGTACAGATTATAAAGATGTAAAACATGTGTGTCTACGTGAAGTAGTTTTTGAGAAACAGAACTTCAAACATAAGTCCTTAAAATGACTCAAACTTCGAAAATATTTAATTTTGAACCTAAATTTTTTGAATATCGTTATTTGTGCATAAACTAAACCCTTGCACAAAATTTCATGAAAATCCATTCCATACGGCTACAGGTTTTTCCTGATTTTTTCTCATTTTACGTGGAATGACCCAGTAGAGATAATACAGCATGTCCATGCAAGACATGGACCTCACGCTCCTGCGTTTGCTCTGAGTCGAAGTACCCTTTTGCAAGAAAATTTTAATAATAAAATTTGATGAAAAATTACATTATTTACAAAATATCTCTTCATATTTTCTGTTGTAATTCCCAGATAATTTCTTAATTTTTAGATAGATTTGCTGTGAATTACACGATTTAGAAACTCCTTTGTTTTATTCTTAAGATGGTTGTCTGATACCCTCCGATGTATTTCCCCACGAGCAAACCTGACCAGATCTTGATGGACCAGATATATCGTCAATGAAAGAAAACTGACCAGGTCTTGACCTCGTTATCGTAAAGAAAACGGCAATAGCTTGACGAGATATCTCGTCAAAACCAATTGATGAGCTATGAATATATACCCTATAGTTCATTTCCTCATAATAATATTGAAGAGAGCTAGAATTTTTTTTTTACAAATATAGTTGAATATATATATATTCAAACAATTCAAAATTTTATTTAATTAAATGTTTTTGTCTGATTCTATTGTTCCGAAAGAATACACTAAGAGTTCGAAAACATTTTCCCCACCTAAAATGTACGATGTTCTTTTATCTAATTTCAGTTCCCGGCGCTAACGAGCTTAGAATGATCTAAGTTGTTCATGTGTTGTTTAATTTAAGCATTTAAAGTGGACAGTTCAATTGGTTTCCAGAATTTAGTATAGATGGCAGCACCAGCTACACGTATGTGACCACAGAATGGACTTTCAATTTGTGTGAGGAGGACTATATAATCTGGCAACTAGGGCAAATGCATGAAGGGCCGTTGCTGAGAGGAGTTAATACCACATACTTAGTCGAAAAAATATCTCTAAAAAATTGAAAATTTTTAGCTCTATTTCCGCAGAAAGATCTTCAATCGTGTAGCCCCCCAAACATAAATTTGTCATCCATAACAATCATCCAATAAATCGAAAATATGAAGTTGAAACGAACCAATTGGCTCCATTCTATTGAAAAAAATACTTTTGTTCATTTTTCTTAGAACAGAATCCTTTGTAACGATTCTATTACTAATTTCCTTAGAATTGAGGACCGCAGAAGTTTGTAGTCCAGGAATGGCAACCGGCGGATTGCTAGTTCAAACCTCGATCCAATCAAAGACAGTCGTGCACGGTAGGGGATGGTACACGTTAAATCTGTCGTGACCTCAAATGTCCTCACTAAGACTGAATTGGTCCGATAACTCTGTAGTGGACTGTATTTGAACTATTCAATATTGTTGTAACAAAAACAACCTTTATTAAATGTAAACTTAACAATTTCGTGGATGGACCACTCTCAAATAGACTAAGGAAGCCTAGTACCAATTAGGGCTAAGGAAGCCGCGTTTTCTTAAGCTCTAGGAGAGTACCTCTCTCCTCCGTGTCTCAAGCCTCAATGTCACCCACGTGCTCACACAGCGCCCTTTACAATGTATGAGGATTTAACAAGGACGTCATGTGGAAGTTTGAAAAGTGAGGTTCTTGTTCAGGGTGTTAACCTTGTCAGGATACAACCAAACACCCTCATGAAGATGGGTGTTGGTGCACGTTAAATCTGTCCCAAATGTTCTCACGTTGGCTCGGCAGGTAAGTTTGAAGCGTGGGATGCCAGCTCATATGTTGACCTCGTCATCTGACCCTAGTTCAACATTACAAAGTGTTGTCCTCGGGATTGATCCCGGACCATAGCCAACACTCCGTTGTGATACGCTAGTGGAACGTAATTCAACTACCTACCTCAAACCGGAGCTGCGCATCCTCGTGCTCCGTCCGGATGACTTCTTTTTCAATTCACTAGGGGGCTTTGCCCCCTGTTCGCCTACGCTCGCCAACCCCCAGGGATTGCTATACAATCCGATTTGGTTTGCTTCGCAAGACGACACTCCTTTCGCAGAGTCAATCTCCTGCGACAGCAAAACTATCTTAATAATTCATATAATCCTTCCAAGAAATCTTCACCCTCGTCGCTAAGTGATTTCGCTATTTTTACTTTAACACTTATTGCACCCTCAATTAATAGCCGCATTTGTAAAAAAAACCATCTCCATCCTGTTCCCTGTTCAATTTTGAATAAACCATGCAAATCCCGTAATATTCTGATCTGAACTTAATCGGTAAATCGTCTGAGAATCGAACGAAAAACGATCATGACGTCACAGCGAGTTTCAAGGGCATCTGTCAAATCCGTTAGTCAGAAATGTAACCTTCATTTCCATGAAGAAGAATGCGCTATCGCTACGCGATCTAAAAAAAAACAAAATTTGTATGACCAACTTTTGATTGTATCGAATGTATTTATTAACCAATTTAAAAAATAATTATACCGTAAGAAGGAGTACATTCTAAAGTTTTCAGTGATGTTTTCAAATTTAAAAACTAATAGTATTGATATATAGATATGACAGTTTTAACAAAAAAGAAACAAAAATGTACCGATATTTTCCGAATTTCAAAAAAATACTGTGTGTGTGTGTGTGTGTCAGGAACTAAATTAAAATTTCTAAAAAAAAACTCTACGAACTGCAAAAGTTCACGTTTAGAGGTACAATAAAAATCACGAAAAATGACTAAAAATCTGTACATCTTTTGCTCACTCGCGTTAGAAATTTCACTTTTTCAACTTTGACACTTAAACCCTAAACTAATGGTCGCATCGAAGAAAAATCTTCATCGTGTTCACCGGACAATTTTGAACAAACCATGTTAATTTCGTAAATTTATGATCCGTATTTTCTCGGGAAACCGTTTAAACTCGAGCGAAAAAACATAGTTTCCAATCCTGCGACAACGGTTGCGGCGGTAATGTAATGGTAATTTTAGTGAACGTCGTACTATAGCAACACAACGGTCTATTGCCGACGTTCCGGGATCAGTCCCTTAAGAGTAATGGTAATGGTAATTTTAGTGAAGGTCATACTAGAGAAACACAACGGGCTATTGACGACGGTCCGGGATCAATCCCTTAAGGGAAAGAAACGAGGACAACACCTCGTCATTTTGAACCACGGTCAGATGACGAAGCAACACATAAGCTGGCACCCCACTCTCCAAACTTCCACACCAACCCAACGTGAGGACTTTGGGCCTCGACAGATTTAAGGTGCACCAAACGCCTCTACACCATACGTTTACAAATATCCATGCCCGGACCCGGATTCGAACCAGGAAGCTTCCGATCTAGAGGTTAACACCTTAACCACTGTACCGGTTGGTCGGCTTATTTTGTGTTGGATATTTCATTCCAAATTTTAGGAAAGGGTTAACGTCGTACTGGAGCAACACAACGGGCTATTGACGACTCCAAATTTTTGGAGCAGCACGATTCAATTGTAAAAATGTGTGTGTGTGAAGTGTTCTTATTTTAGTTATCTGAACAAATCGATGAATTCCACTTTCTTCAGTTCTCCAAGAACAGCGGTATTTGATTCGCAAACAAAACTACTTATGATATACAAAATCCCTTCGATAAGTAGAAAACGTCGTAACCGGAATAAAAACAAAGTGAAGTCTGAGAGGAAAAGTGTAAATAAAACCGGACAATTGACTGACGGTCAGATTGCTTTTGTTTCCCTTTCTTCCCCAACTTTAATTAGTTTGAGCAATCTTGTCCGATGCTGTTTAAAATCGTCTAATAACAGAGCAATCACTCATTCGATGTTGGCGATACGAAAACAACTGTCTGAACTGCAGCGTTCTGGAAGAAAGAAATATTGGGGTCAGATTTCCAAACATTCGTCAAATACAAATTGATGCATAGTTAGCAGCCCGGAGTACTAGGAGAGAGGTCACACCTCTTAGATGTACCCCTCTTCTGCGTTTTGACCCTCCGGGTCTTCACACGCATAATTCTATCTTGCAATCTGTAGTATTTCCTGCATGACTTCTAACCAATTTCAGCTATATAATCTTTAAAAAAGGATTCTATTGTAATGGAAATGAGTGATAGAATCTTTCCAGAGGGTTTCATTCCAATGAAAGGAGCTATAGAATCTTTCCAAAGGATTATATTCTAAGAAAAGGAAAAAGTAATAGTAATTTTCTTAAGAATTTAATTCCAAGGAAAATAACAATAGAATATTTCCAAAAGATTCTATTACTAGGAAAGAAGCAATAAATCTTTCCAAACTATTCCATTCTAAGTAAAAGAAAATATAACTTTTCAAAGAATTTTTTCCCAGTAAACGAACAATAGAATCTTTGAAAAAATCTATATAAAGAAAGGAGCAGCAAAAATTTCCGAAGGATTTTATTTCAAGGAAAGGAATAATGTAATTCTCCCTCTTTTCAAAGGATTCTAATCTAAATAAAGAGCAATAGAATCTTTTCCCAAAGGATTTTAGTCTAAGGAAAGAGCAATATAATCTTCCCAAAGGATTTTAGTCTAAGGAAAGAGCAATAGGATATTTCCAAAGGATTCTTATCAAAGGAATGAGCAATATAATATTTCCCAAGGATTCTAGTCTAAGGAAAGAACAATATAATATTTCCAAACGATTCTATTGTAAGAAAACGAAGAATATAACTTTTCCAAAGGATTTTATTTGAAGGAAAGAACAATATAATCCTTCCAAAGGATTTTATTCCAAGGAAAGGAACGATAGCATCTTTCCAAATGGTTCTTCCGAAAGGAACAACATCATATCTGTAATTGATTCTTTTCTGAGGAAATTATCAACAGAATCATTCCAAAGGATCCTATTTTAAGGAAAGAAACAATATACTCTTTCAAAAGGACTTTTCTGAGGAAATTATCAATAGAATCATTCCAAAGGATTCTATTCAAAGAAAATAACAAAATAATATTTTTCTTCAGATTGAAAAAAAAAAATATTTTTCTTCAGATTAAAAATTTTTTTTCCTTCAGATTGAAATTTTTTTTTTTTGTATTCTTTCAGCTATTAGATGTAGTTATTTAGTCATTAACCGTGTTATGGGGGTAAAAGCAATACATAAACTACTCTGAAATCTCACCGCTCAGCGGGTTAATGGTATTTTCCGCAACAATCATCCTCTGACAACGGAAGTAATGCGCTTCTAAAATAAAAGATAAGTGAATCCATTACTGAAAACATGTAATGCCAAGACAGCTGTCAGTTTCCCAACTTAAGATCACATAGATTAGTACAGCAGCTAAGCAACGGAGGAAAACTCATAAGGGGCCAAACTCTGTTGATCACAATGCTGCATAAGCGATACTAGCGAGTTGCCCAGTAGGATGGAAATAAGATGCATTTCGTGTCTTTGAAGTTAGCACTTTTGTAAGTTCGAAATTGAACGCTTGTATTGTGAGCACGTCGTCTACTCTGGTACCAGTGGGTTTGCAAATTACCGATTATTACCAGTAAATTACCAACGGAGATTATCAATACCGGTCTTACCGACTTTCAGCTAGTTTTTCCTTAGCGGTCATTCATAACCGAAAAGACAGGAATTTTCGTTCCGATGAAGGTAATAGGACGCAATTCTTTTGTTAACATGTAGATTGTAGCATATTTACCGCGCAATTTGTTTCCGTCCAAAGATTGGGTAGAAATAGGGAAGCAATGAGGTTTTACTTCCAACAGAAGTTACTCAAAATGATAAATTAAATCAAGGATCCCTAATTGTATGAAGCGGAGGACTACATTTTGATATAAGGTGACATACAGCAATAGATCTTATAATCGGTGACTAACATATCACAATGAAGTGAATGTCAGGGATATTTCACTAATGTCAGGGAATGTCAGAAATCACATTTAGATATCGGGTGCCATACTGCAATAGATCTTATGATCAGTGACTGACATATCACAATGAAGTGTATATCCAGGTCACTGTGATGTTCATGACAAATGCATTGGTGGTAGGTAGGTATTTTAATTACCTACCTACCACAAATGCATTTGTCATCTATCAAGGATCCCTAAATGTATGAAGCGGAGGACTACATTTAGATATAAGGTGCCGTACTACAATAGATCTTATGATCGATGACTGACATATCCCACTGAAGTCTACATCCAGGTCACTGATGTTCATGACAAATGCATTGGTGGTAGGTAGGTAGTTTAACTAACATTGCCCTGGAGCAAAACAACGGGCTATTGACAACGGTCCGGGATCAATTCCATAAGGGAAAGATCCCAGGACAACATCACGTAGTTTTGAACCACGGTCAGATGACGAGGCAACACCTGAGCTGGCACCCCACTCTCTAAACTTCCACACCAACCGAACGTGAAGCAACGGTCCGGGATCAATCCCGAATGGAAAGATCCAAGGACAGCGCCTCGCAAATTTGAACCAGTCAGATAACGAGAAAAACACCTGAGCTGGTACCTACACTCCAAATTTTCACACCACGCCGTTGTGGTTATGGTTATTGGTTTGGTTGTTTTAATTAACGTCGTACTAGAGCAACACAACGGGCCATTGACGACGATCCGGGATAAATCCCTTAAGGGAAAAATCCGATAACAACACCACGTAGTTTTGAACCACGGTCAGATGACGAGGCAACACCTGAGCTGGCACCCCACTCTCCAAACTTCCACACCAACCCAACGTGAACCACGCCGATGTGAGGACATTTGATGCAACGACAGATTTAACGCTCCAGCCCCCTTTCATTTATTGGTGGAAGAAGCCTAATTTTCCTTCCCCATACTTTGAAATTGGGGCAAATATTTTCCCTTTCTCAAATAGCTAAATAAAGATCTATCTTCGACTCCTGTATGCGGCTATTTGGGAATATTACCCTTTAGTGAGCCAACTTAAAAAAACTCATTAAAGCTTTATAAATGTTTTCAAAGCAAAATTTTTAAATTATTATTTTGAACCTAAAAGTACCTTTAAATAGCCAGTAAAATAATAATCCGAGGAATGGGTATTATGTGGGACTAACGGGTCAAACTTGAGGCAGTGCATAAATGAAATCTCCCGACACCTATCAATCGAATGAATGACTCCACACAGAATGCGACTTGCGTAATGAATCACCGCCGGTCTCTAAAAGCTCTTGTTTATTCAACCACATATCGTGAAATTCGAAACCACACGCTAGTACTTACACAATAGCCATCGAACTAATTAAGCTTCATTTCTATAAGATAAGGCCGAGGGGAGAGCATGTAAAACAATGGCGTTGTTTCAACAGTGATCCAAATCATCCGGATCACTATTTATAAAACTCGGAAGAAATTTTGAGAATGTGTTGTTCTGTTGGATAGGTTTCCAATTTGTGAGCCACTAACCTTATGTGTTGTGTCACGTAGTGATACGTGGAGGTATTCGTGACGCGAAGGCATTTGTGGCATGAAGGTACGAGAATAATTATCAGCGTTGATGGCAGTTTCTTGGTGGTTTATCTTCGAAACCTGCTCTGCAATGGCTAGCTTCTGATGCAGGTTGGTAAGTATTTAATTAGCGTAGTACTGGCGGCAGCAACACAAAGGGCTATTGGCGACAATCTGGGATCAGTCCCTAAGAGGATGATCCAAGGATGACGCCTCGTCATTTTGAACCACATTCAGATGACGAGGCCCCACCTGAGCTGGAACCCCACTCAACAAACTTCCACACCATGCTAACGTGAGGACATTTGAGGCCAGCCCCCTTTGTTCACGAGGGTACTAGCTTCTGGTGCAACAATCTGTTCTTCAGTCACCAGTTCTGGGCAGGGGTCAATTTGTGTGTCCTATTTGGGATTTCATTTCTCTTGGAGTAATAGGTCATTTTTGTCTCGACAAGCTATCTCGTCCTTTGCAAAATTGAACATATCTACTTACAACACATATGCAACTTGGGAAGGCATCAACGTAGTTTAACCCTTCAAGCGGTTCGATGAGGTATCTCGTCCAACCGCTTGGAGGGTGAGACTACGTAGATGCCTTCCCAAGTTGCACACTTGGGATTTCATTTCTCTTAGAGTAATAGGTCATTTTTGTCTGGTCGAGCTATCTCGTTCTTTGCAATATTGAACACATCTACTTACAACACATATGTAACTTGGGAAGGCATCAATGTAGTTTAACCCTCCAAACGTTTCAATGAGATATCTCGTACAACAGCTTGGAGGGTTAAGCTACGTTGATGCCTTCCCAAGTTGCATACTGTACGAGAGGGATCTCTGGTGTGAAAAAACAAACCAGACTGTGCGATAATTTTACTCCTGCTATCCAAATGCTCTAGCATGATGCACATTGGTAAGGTAATTTTAATTAACATCGTACAAGAGCAATACAACCTATTGCCGACGGTCCGGACAGGACAACACTGCCGACCAAACAGTCCGGCGGTTAAGATGTTAGATCGGACGGTTCCTGGTTTAAATCCAGGTCAGTGCATGGATGTTTGTAAACGTATGGTGTAGAGGTGCACCTTAAATCTCTAGTGGTGGATAGTCCCCACGTTGGGTTTATGTGGAAGTTTGGAGACTGGGTGTTGCTTCGTCATCTGACCGTGGTAAAAAAAATTACGTGGTGTTATCCTGGGATTTTTCCCTTAGGCAAGGGGTTCCCAACCTTTTAATAACTGCGTACCACTTGCAATTTTTAGAAATTTTTGGAGTACCACCAGACCTATATTTTTTTAGAAACATATATGCAATGTCAGAAAAGTGCCCAATGGCTTGTTTTATTTTAATTAAAATACTAAGAAAGCTTCATATTTTATGATTAATGCACTTGCATTTTGTATTAATGTTTTTTAAATAAGGGGAAAAAATGAAACGATTATTGAAAATTACAGTTTTATTTTTTACTCACAGGTCTAAAAACAAATAAATTTAAATAATTAGAGCAAACGAAGATTAATATAATCAAAAATCAATTTTTAGTGCGAAACCTGCTGTTGGTTGTTTGTCTTTTATTAAAATATCAATATCAGGAGCAATGGAGCTTAACTTCACTCTTAAGTCCTCTTCAACACTTACTCTGTTTTTATATTTATTTTTTATGTACAAATGTTCAGAAAAAACCACTCTCACGCAAGTAACTAGTAACAAATGGCATAAGACAGGGATAGATATCAACTTAATTTAACCGAGATAGCCATTGAATAGAAATAGATAATCATCAACAAAGTTTCTCTTTAAATATTGTGCTACTGTTAGCGTCCTTTATTACAATATAATAAAAAAGTTAATAACAAAATTGATTTTATATAGTCTCATTTTTCCTATAACGTGGTTGTACATACTAAAAATTCGAACAAACTTCGTAGAATATATGGGTCGCTCTTATCATCTTTGCGTACCACCGGTTGGGTATCCGAGCCTTAGGGGATTGATCCTGGACTGTCGTCAATAACCCCTTGTGTTGCTTTAGTACGGTGTTAATTAAAAATTACCAAATTACCGAGGACAACACCACGTCATTTTGAACCACGGTCAGATGACGATGCAACACCAGAGCTGGCACCCCACTCACCAAACTTTCACATCAACACAACGTTGGGACTTTCGGCCACGACAGATTTAAGGTACACCAGCCGCCTCTACACCATACGCTTACAAATATCCATACACTGACCCTGATTTGAACCAGGAACCTTCAGATCTAGAGGGTAACACCTTAACAACCAGGCCGACCAACCGGTATAGTAGTAAAGGTGTTAGCCTCTAGATCGGAAGGTTCCTGGTTCGAATCCGGGGATGGATGTGGAGCATGGATGGAACATGGATGTTTGTAAGCGTATGGTGTAGAGGCGGCTGGTGCACCTTAAATCTGTTGTGGCCGAAAGTCCTCACGTTGGGTTGGTGTGGAAGTTTGAAGGGTGGGGTGCCAGCTCAGGTATTGCTTCGTCATATGACCGTGGTTCAAAATTACGAGGTGTTGTCCTCGGATCTTTCCCTTAAAGGACTGATCCCGGACCGTCGTCAATAGCCCGTTGTGTGCTCTTGTACGACGTTGATGGAAAAATTGTGATTGTGACCTTAACAACCAGACCGGATGGTCGCGGATGTATAGTGGAGTAAACACAAAATGTGGTTTATCTCCGTTATGGCAACCCTTGGCGCTGAGTGTGACGTTGACCAATCTACTGTCGGAATTCATTATTTGGAATTTTTATTGGTGAAAAGCTGAAGTATTTGAAATGCTAGCTAACTGACGTAGAGTTCAGAATACAAATACAAATACAAATATTGACGACCAGCTACAGGCTCGAGCCCAACAAGGCTGGTCCTTTGTTTATGAATTCCCCAATTCCCACTGACTATCCAATTGTATCTTAAATTCGTACACTCCCTTTGAATTAACTATATTTTCTGGCAACGCGTTCCAACTGTCTATTACCCTATTAAAGTAGTAGTTTTTCCTTAAATCCCGATTAAAATGTGTCTTATTCAATTTATACCCATGGCCCCTTGTTCTGTTATCCCTATTGAAATTTAAGCCCTCTGTGTCCCCTTGTTTTACAAACTTGAAAAGCTGAATCAAATCCCCCCTCCTTCTTCTTATTTGAAGTGTATACATGTTTAGCTTACTTAAACGTTCATTATAGTTGAAATTTGCTAGCCCCTTTATTATTTTTGTAGCTCTGTGCTGAACCCTTTCAATTGATTCTATGTCCTTTCTCATATATGGAGCCCAGAATTGTACAGCATATTTTAGATGTGGTCTTACTAAACCGTTATATAACGGCAAGATTATATTCTTATCCCTTGAAATTACAGTCTTTTTAATATACCCCAATAACCTATTAGCCTTTTTACCCGCAGCTGAACATTGGTGACCCATTTTAAAAGAAAGTATAAGAAACACGTATCTATGGAAAAACAATACCTGTCTCTTATAATTAGCTTGACGGCTAGGCAGTTTAATTTAAGTCGCACTGGAGCTACACAACGAGCTAATAATGAAGGTCAGGGGATCAATCCCGAAGGGAAAAAACCGAGGACAACAACTCATAATTTTGAACCACCATCAGATGACGAAGTCAACACCTGAGCTCTGTAAACTGCCACAGTACGCCAACCTGATTTAGCGTGACATAGAGAAAGCCTATCAAGCTAAATACCTAGACCAGGACGTTTTTGGGTTGATTGATTGGGTTGGGTGCAAGGGTTTCCTATTTGGACCAGATGCGCCGTCGTTACTGGGGTGCTAGTGCAATAGCTCTCCCTTTAACTCTCTAAAACCTCCCGGCCGTGTATAGTGTGAACAATAATTTATTAAACAAATCTGTAAGTAAACAGACGGTAATTTATCTAGTCAATAATTTCTGGTTAGAAATTGTCAAAGTATCTAATATAATAAACACATTGGTATCGTGCATATTTTGCTTAAAGTGTAAGTATACACTAAACAACTCGAAAATTGACCACAATGTCGATTTTTTATTTCGTCAAAATGTTTCCCAACTTCTTAGCTTTCAAACGATACAAAGATCATGTAATAATTTGGAATATTTTTCTAGTTACAAGCAGTGCTGTAGTCGTAAAATAATCAGAGGGTATACCATGGGGAGACGAAACATGTACTTACTACTTACACTTTCCCCAGGGGGGGGGGGATATGTACACACACTCACATACATGTATAGGAAATCCATCAAAGGACCGGGGAATATATTAGAAAGAATCGAAGTTCAAATTATCGAGAGTAAAAAGAATATATTAATTTTATATTACAAGAAAGAATTTGTGGAACTTTGAAGAAATTTCGACTTAACCAGAAATTTATATTCACAAGGTTCGAGCTATTGAGAGTTTTACTGTATTTATGCAATACAAATATGCAGACTAGCCATCGAGTGATATTCAAATTTGAAAAAATATCATTATATTAATATTTAACTATGAAAAAAATAATTACAGGCAATGTTAAGAGAAAAATATTTAAACACATATAAAGTAGGATGCAATTTTTTTAAAACAAATTTTAAGGCTCCTCTATCATTTTCATAGAAATATTTTCCAAACTGCTTGACGAGAGAAATCCGTCTCTGTATCTTTTTGTAACGCATACTCTTGATCTATTGTCTACTGAAGAGCTATGGCCGAATTCCCATTTGGTTTGCTTCGCAAACCATCACCACGGCAACTCCTGTATGGCTGTTATCCAAGAGGCTACAAATTCCCATTTGGTTTTCAAAGCAAGCCAATAACCCCACCAAAGCAACTGGCACTGGCAACGCCGGGCTAGCCACGGAGGGGCTAGTTTTTAATAAAAAGCAGAGGGTATACGGAATTTGCTGGAAAAACCAGAGGGTATACAGCGTATACCGCCGTATATATTACAGTACATATTTATATAAATACTGTGGATGTTTTGACCTTCAATCAGAAATGAATTTCAGGATTTTTAAGTGTCAAGATTCCTGAAAAAGATCTTGTGTGTAAATTTTGGATAAAACCCTATACTATATAGCAACTTGATTAAGAGTTAAAAGACCAAAATTAATTTTCAGAAGGCAGTCTTTCTGAAAAAAATTAGAATTCGAGATATTACTGTTATAAATTATATCCAAATGTAATTATATCCAAACTAGAAAATTAATGATTAACTTCATGTCATTTTTTTTCACTCTGAAATCATTTTAAGCGCAAACTGATGACCTATTGTAAAATAACTGTATTTTTAAAGTCAAAATTTACAAAATCTTCTAGTTTTTACATACACTTAAAAGCAGGAATTTAAGAAGCTAAATGAATATGAAGACATTAGGGACAATATTCACTACTAAATGTATCAGTTTATGTCCAAACTTAAGAAGATGCATCTACAACAAGGCTATGAACAAATCAATTCCATGGATTAAAGTCAACCGTATTAAATAGAAGTATTACTAGCGTTTATGCAACACACATTTGTATCATTCCACGATCGACACATTCTTCCAAAAGATATTTGACTTCAAAAGGCCCTTGTCATTGATTGACGGAGCATGTGCCAGCAGTTCGATGTTATTTCTTACAGTAGCTGGTTTGAAGATGTGTCACATGGTTGTGGGTATACGCATGAATCCTAAACTATTGATTGGTTAAAGTGAGTACACACCGTAATTAAAAACACTAGTCTGCGCTTCCTTAGCAAATCGGGTAAGTCGATTTGTGATTTACCCTGCAGAGATCTTACGACAGCGAATCCGCCCACATGTTCAGTCTATTTCATTTCATTCTTTTCCATGTTATTTCTTACAGTTGCTGGTTTGAAGATGTGTCACATGGTTGTGGGTATACGCATGAATCCTAAACTATTGAGATTGGTTAAAGTGACTATCCACCGTAATAAAAAACACTAGTCTGCGCTTCCTTAGAAAATCGAGTAAGTCGATTTGTGATTTACCCTGCAGAGATCTTACGACAGCGAATCCGCCCTTATGATCAGTCTATTTCATTTTAAGGTCGATGCTGTAAGCTATTGCCGTGCAGAGGGAGCGGCAATAGCGAAAATTTGATTTTAAAACTGTAAGGGTAATGAGAGCAATTGTTCTCGTGAACAATTTTTTGTTATAAATTGACAAAATATCTAGTGTTGCTTTTCAGAATATCTAGTATAACTTTTCAAAATATCTAGTATAACTTTTCAAAATATCTAGTATAACTTTTCAAAATATCTAGTATAACTTTTCAAAATATCTAGTACTAGCCACTGCGTTGCCCGTGCCCGTGGTGTAAGGAATTAATCTGATGTAAAATTTTCCGCAGATTTCAAATATGTTGAAATTTTTAATCTGTCTTTAACGATTCCGATTTTACGAAAAAGAACTCAACAATGCCAGTCAAAATGTTTCATATTTTTTGCTCTCCTTCGCTGAAAACAAATAGGGCAGGAAAGGTAATCTGTTTTTTTTTTTAACGCGAAGGACAGGAAATGCAATCTGTTCTTTTTTTGGGATGCAAAAGTTGATGTGACGTCACAATCTCTTACAAAAATATAAAATATATATTTAATTTAAAAATTATTTGTTTAAAGAAAATCATATTTTTAGGTATCGATCTAATGTGAAATTTTCCACAGATTTCAAATCCGTTGAATTTTTTACTCTATCTTTAACGATCTAGGTGATAGAAAAGAGAACAAAGTATCTCTAGTTAAAAGGTTATTTGTTTTTTATCGTCTTCTGGAAAATCATTCATCCGCGCCAAATCAAAACTGAAATGAAAAATAAATTTAGAATCTATGATCTTCTATGCTGTTGCATTCAATAATGATTAAATTTCATTAAATTCATTATAAATGTTCTAGATTGGATTTTAAAATTCGCCGCGACCCCAAAATTGCAAAAAATCGGTAAGGTGCCAAATCCTATTATTCTAAGAGCCATAGATTCGTCAGGACTTTGTGTGCAAGAAACAAACAAACATACAAACACACTTCCTTTTATAATATTAGAAAAAACTTTTTAAAATATCTAGTATGATGAACACATTGCTTTGTTGTATACATTTGACTTAAAACAGGAATTTTAAATTATATGGTAATGTAAGGGGTAAGGGGTAATTTTAATTAACGTCCTACTAGAGCAACACAACGTTAAATGCTATGGTTAATAGGTCAATAGCAATATTTTACTCCTTTGAAAAGCTAAATGAATCAAGCCATTATAAGTAGTATTTACTCTACAAAATATATCTGTCTATACATCTCAACTTAGAAACAAAGCTATTGAATAAGGAGGCCGCGGTAGCTCGGTTGGAAGAGTAACGCATTAGAAACCGGAGGATTGCGAGTTCAAGTCCACTTAAAGATAGTCGTGTTACAAAGGGGGTCTGGTGCTCTTTAAAACGGCCATGGCCTCAAATGCCCTCACATTGGCGGGATGTGGAAGTTTGGAGGGTGGGGTGCCAGCTCAGAAGTTGCCACCTCGTCAACTGACCGTGGTCCAAAATTACGCAGTGTTATCTTCAGATTGGGATTGATCCCGGACCATCGTCAATAGCCCGTTGTATTGTTCCAGTGCGACGTTAATTAAAATTCCTAAAACTATCTCTTGAATAAATCTGCGAACAGACGAATTCCATGGATTAGAATCAAACCTTTTAAACAGAAATATCAGTTGGTAGTTGTGCTTTTTTACCATTCCGCAATCAACACATTTTATGACAGCCATTAGGGACAAACCCTAATGGTTCTCACAAAAGGCACTTGTGAGAGCCATTATAGCAAGCCCGCTTTTTCTGCATGGCCCCTTGACTAGCGGACAGTAATTTGTTTCAGACATCTACAAATAAACAAACGGCAATATTTCTCGCTAACAATTTCTCGCTACAATTTGTCAAATTACCTAGTATATGTTTTCCAGTACACATTTCGCTTATATAAAGCAGGGATTTAAAAAAAGATAAAGGAATAAAGCCTTAGGGAGGAGAAAATACTTACTACCAAATATATATTAGTCTATGTGTAAACTTAACTCTCCAGGTAGTTTCCACGAGGTATATCGTCGATAAAGGTCTGATGAGTTTTGCTAAAGATGATATATCTAGTGAAGACATGAACATTTAGATGATGAAGAGATCAAGATTCTTAAAACTATAAGGTAAATAGCATTTTTTAAAATGAACAATTTTATAGCTTGTCAAAAGACTTTAATCGTCGATCTTGGTCTGATGAATTTTGCTACCGACAAGATATTTCGTCATCAAAACATTACCGACATTTTGATGATGACATGATAAAGATTCGGCCAAATTTCTTCTATTGACGAGATATCTCGTCCATGAAGATCTGGTCAGTTTTGCTAATGGTGAGATGACCACCAGGAGGGTTAACACTTGTGAGGACTACATGAGCTAGCCCGATCCTTTTGTATAGCCCTAGAGAATGTAACTTTCAAAAATATATAAAACAGACAATATGTAAACAGACAATTTTTCTCGTCAAAACTTACTTGTTATAGCTTGTCAAAATATCTAGTCTAATAAACGCATCGCTCTGTTGAGTGTTTTTGACTCAAAATAGAAATTTCGAATATTTTGAAGATTATATGAATTTTACATACTTTGAAGAGGTTAACAGTTGAAGAGGTTAAGGGGGGGGGGTTAACTACTTCTTATACAATAAAAGCTAAACTAATCAAGGTATTTAGGGTAGTATTCATTACCAAAGACACCGGTATGTGCTCCTACTTAAAAAGAACTCTATTGAGTATGGCTACGACAAAAACGAATTCCTCAGATTAGTCAAACCTATTAACAAAGGGATAGCCGGAATAAAATTTTTGTACAAATTTCAATTCCCTGATAGTACATTGCTTTTATGATATTATTAATGATGTAAAAATAAATTTTTGTCGTGAATTGTATATAGTGTTGCCAAAAATATTGTATCGATAGTATTGTACCTCTTAAGGGACGAAAATCTGGAATTACGCTGTTTCTTTCCTGCGGTTACATAAACAGTAACAAACTGCATTTACCTGTTGTATCTATATCTCTCTATCTCTATCTATATCTCTCTATGTATATCTCTCTATATCTCTCTCTATATCTCTCTATGTATATCTCTCTATATCTCTCTCTATATCTCTCTCTATATCTCTCTATGTATATCTCTCTCTATATATATCTCTCTATCCCTCAATATATCTCTGTATCCCCCCTCTCTCTATATCTCTCGATATACCTCTCTCTATATCTCTATCCCTCTATATATATCTCTATATCTCTCGATATACCTCTCTCTCGATATATCTCTCTATCCTATCGCTCTCTCGATATATCCCTCTATCCCTCTCTATCTCTCTCAATCCCTCTCTCTATACATCTCTATTCCTCTCTCTCTCTCTCTCTCTATATATATATATATATATATATCTCTCTATCCCTCTATCTATAAATCTCTATTCCTCTATATATATATATCTCTCTATCCCTCTATCTATAAATCTCTATTCCTCTATATATCTCTCTATCCCTCTATCTATCTACATATCTCTGCACACACACACAAACACACACACACACATATATATATATATACATACATATACATACATATATAGATTTATATAGATTTCGGGCAGTAATTTGTTTCAAAACCATGAGTGCACAGACGGCAATTTTTCTCGTCATCCATTTCTTGTTATAACTTGTCAAAATATTTAGTATAATAAACGCATTGTTTTGTTGCGTCGATATGATGAGGAAAACACCAAAAGTTGCTCAATGAGCTCCTTGTCTTCCGCCTTCCTTACATTTCCTAATAGGCGTAGCACTCAAAGGACTAAACATATTTCATTGAACAATCCCTATCGGTCCGACAATGAGCGAAAAATAGGTTATGCTCTCCGACTTATAAACACGGGGATCACGTGCTCATTGTTACTCAATTCTAAGGATTCGTATTTTTTGTTTTGAATTCTTCACATGCTTCTCATACAAGCGTTCAGTTACAAAGATACTCGACTCTATCAACTCGGAGATTAGTACTGGCGATGTATGGCCAGGCCGGTACGATATCAAAAAAGGTTGAACGGTTTTTTGTCTAAAGTTTACGCATTCCCTTATTCCCACAGTTTTAAAAGGACTTATCTTGACATTTCGTATTCGTCCCAATTGAATTGTCTTCAAAGTATTCATTAATCATTAATTCGTTTTCAAAGTTTTGGGTCTCATTTGATCGCAGATTGACTTGATAGACAAATCGGTTTTTCCACCTTCCAAACGGGCTTCACTTCGCAGAGTTTCATTATTTGCAGGTAGCGATTCCACAACTTTCTGCTTTTGGTGTCAACTTTGATATTTCTATGGTGCCGATGACTTCCTTTCCAAATCTCACGCTGGCGTGTTGATTAAGTTTGGAGAGTGGCGTGCCAGCTCAGGTTGGACCTCGTGATCTGACCGTGGTGCAAAATTACGTGGTGTCCTCGGATACCAAGTTCGGGTTTGATCCCGAACCATCGCCAGAAGACCATTGTGACGTTCATAAAAATATATCTACCTACATAACTAATTTTCTTTAACAAAGATATTCGACACTTTCTTATACAAAATTACTTGGTGTTGTTCTTAGATCTTTTCCTTTGTGACTGATCCCGGACCGTCAGCAAAAGCCCGTGGTGGTGCTCCAGTGCTACGTTAAAGAAAATATCTACCTCTGTCTATTTTTCTCTTACAACTAACTTTATTTTACAAAGACACTAAGCACTATCAACTCGGAGATCAGAACTGGGAATATATCACACCCTGGCAAGAAAAGTGACACACGTCAAAAACTAAAAATTTTTATGTTACGTCATTGAAAAATATGTATGAGGTGCCCGAGCGTGTAATATTACTATTCTATAGAATATAATAGAAGTTACCACCTCATCAATACTTACCTAAAATTTAAAAGAAGCTTATACTATTTCAATATAAGTTTTATAGTATCCTTTAAGTCAGGGGTTCCCAACTGTTTAGTAACTACGTACCACTTGAAATTTTTGGTGTACCACCAGTTTTATATTTTTTTTAGAAACATATATCTAATATCAGAAAAGTGCCAACGGCTTTATTTTAGTTAAAATACTAAGAAAGCTTCATATTTTATGATTAATGCACTTGTATTTGGTATTAATGATGTTTTAGGAAAAATAAAACGATTATTGAAAATTACAGTTTTATTTTTTACTCACAGGTCTAAAAATAACTAATTTTAAATAATTAGTACAAACTAAGCAAACAAAGATTAACATAATCAAAAATCAATTTTTAGTGCGAAACTTGTTTGTCTTTATTAAAGTCTCAATATCAGGAGCAATTGAGCTTAACTTCACTCTTAAGTCCTCTTCAACACTTACTCTGTTTCTATATTTATTTTTTATATACATAAGTTCAGAAAACCACTCTCACACAAGTAACTAGTATCAAATGGCATAAGAAATAGCATAACGTGGTTGTGCATACTAAAAAATCGAACAAACTTCGTAGAATATTTGGGTCGCTCGTATCATCCTTGCGTACCACCTGAAACGTTGCCGCGTAACCTGCCGTTATCGCGTACCACATGTTGGGAATCTCTGCTTTAAGTTCCGCTCAGTCCTGCTTAAGTTCTTAAGTTCTGCTCTCAAATTCTGCAATTTTGGAGTTGTGTCACTTTTTTTGCCGGGGTGCGATATGGCAACCACCTGTACTACGACGGAGGGTTACGAGTTCGACACTAAATTCAACCAAAAACAGTCGCGTGGGAGGGCTGGTGATCGTTAAATATGCCGTGGCCTCAAATTTCCTCACGTTGGCGTGGTGTTAGTTTGGAGAATGGGGCGCGCGGTTCAGGTGTTGACCTCGTCATCTGGTCGTGGTTCAAAATTACGAGGCGTTGATCGGTGTGTCATGAAATCGGCACTGGCATGCCCTACTAATAGTGAATCGACGTAAATTCTATAGTAAGTGTAAGTTCAAGTAATTTCAACACTTATTTTTAATCCTTGTACAAGTGAGTTTTGAGTTGTCTTTTTTAATACAAAATATCGTAAAGAAATTGTTTCGAAAAGATTTCTTGAAAAGTTACTGTGTAGCAAAAAGGGGTTGGTAGTTACTATCATTATATTTTGTCGACGGTAATTGGTAATTTTTTAACCTTTAACTGCTGTCATGGATCTCACTGACCCCGAGACATTTTTGACAGGTTGTTTCCACCCCTTAAAGGGAATATTGGTCCCTGTGCTATTCAGTACCTTCCTACTACGTCCAACAGAAGCCACTTCCAAGACTTGGACGCCCCAACTATTTCGTGTTTTACACTATTTGCATTTCCCGCGTGGTTTCTTAGACCCCTTCACAGCATTTGCGTTACCGTTCTTGTTGAATGAAATAGTCTAAGTTTGAGTAGGGAATTTCGGCAGAGAGCCTAAAATGGCAAAAAACTTTACTAAGAAACGACCTGTGTATCTTATACAAAAAGAAATTCAGGATATTGTTGATAATTGGTCAGAAATAGAGTACTGGGACAGTGAAATTTCTGATAATATTATTGAAAGCGAACACGAAACGGATTCAGAAATTTATGCAGATCAAGTCATTTTAAGTATGTCTTCATAAGAAGAATATTTCTACGGAAAAAATAACTTCCAATGGGATGCCTGGGGGGGAACCTAATCGTACCGTTAGAACACCAAAACACAACAGTTTTACAGTTTCCAGAGTTGAAACGTCCTGCAAAATTAGGTCCGAAAGCTGAGCCTGAAGAGACATGGAATCTACTTAACTTATATAGTATTATAAAATATATTTCATGTTAAGAATTGAGTTATCTAAATTTAAAATGTATAAATAATAATTATCTAAAGAATCTTTCATTAATATATAATATTAATCAACTTTATACGCACTTTAGTGAGCGAGGTCTGAGAGACCCCTCCACACTAGTTACGAGACGGTTTGTAACACAGCAGTTAAGGGTTAGTAAACGTCGTACTAGAGCAACACAACTTTTTGTCAACGGGTTGCAGAAGATAGAATAAAGGGTTCCGAAAACGCACATATGAAGCAACTGGGGTCTTTCCAACCTCTCAGTAATTTCCTCTTGTGGCCACCCCCTCAGGCTACCACAGCAAAAAATTCTCGTATTCTTTGATTAATTTTGCATAGTGGTTATAGCTTGCATATACAAAAAGGGTTCCGAAAACGCACATATGAAGCAAGTGGAGGTCTTACCAGCTCTCAATAATTTACTCGAGTAACGCCACAACAACAAAGAAAAGAAAGTTCTCGTATTCTTTGATTGATTTGGCATATTGGCCACAGTTGCATAAACATTAAAAAGGACTTCGAATACACGTATGTCAAGCACCTGGGGTCTTACCTGCCCCCAATTATAACTTGTATTTAATTCGTGTCAGCCTTTTGTTTTGTGGAAGGAAATCGCACTGAAGAATTAGCCAGCCTTTTTCGTTAGCCACAAATTCGAAATTAAGCCATTATGATTGCCGCACAAATTTCGGTGAGTCAAAATATGCTTTTTATTTAGATATAAATTCATATTATCATGGTTGATACAAATCAATGTTAGATTATGTATTATTTACTTGTGTTATATGTCAGTATTTGAATCAGTTCAATAAATCGTTAAAATGTCATTTTCATGTTTAGTGGCAATGGTAATGGTAATGGTAATTTTAGTTAACGTCGTACTAGAGCAACACAACGGGCTATTGACGACGGTCCGGAATCAGTCCCTTAAGGGAAAGATTCGAGGACAACACCTCGTAATTTTGAACCACGGTCAGATGACGAAGCAACACCTGAGCTGCCACCCCACTCTCCAAACTTCCACGCCAACCCAACGTGAGGACTTTCGGCCACGACAGATTTAAGGTGCACCAGCCGCCTCTACACCATACGTTTACAAACATCCATGCCCGGACCCGGATTCGAACCAGGAACCTTCCGATCTAGAGGCTAACACCTTAACCACTATACCGGTTGGTCGGCCTCATGTTTAGTGGCCGACCAACCGGTTTAGTGGTTAAGGTGTTAGCCTCTAGATCGGAAGGTTCCTGGTTCGAATCCGGGTTCGGGCATGGATGTTTGTAAACGTATGGTGTAGAGGCTAAATCTGTCGTGGCCGAAAGTCCTCACGTTGGGTTGGCGTGGAAGTTTGGAGAGTGGGGTGGCAGCTCAGGTGTTGCTTCGTCATCTGACCGTGGTTCAAAATTACGAGGTGTTGTCCTCGAATCTTTCCCTTAAGGGACTGATTCCGGACCGTCGTCAATAGCCCGTTGTGTTGCTCTAGTACGACGTTAACTAAAATTACCATTACCATCATGTTTAGTGTATGTAATAAAGTGAAAGAAATATATTGGATACAGTTCGTTTATCAATCTTAGTTCTCAACATAATAGTGCTCCTGCTAGTCTACTCAGCTGGCTACATGTATGTAAAGTTCTGGTATTTGATGAATTTGACACCCTTGTTTTCAGTCCTACTCATATCCTTTCCCCCGAATCGCATGAGTAAATGAGTTAAACGCTGCGGAACTGCGACTTAAAAAAGTGAAACGTTTAGCGTTGTGCGAAAAACGGCGTTTCGATCTGAGTAAATCACTCAAAACGACTCAATTTATTCAAATCGGCGAAAACAAGGGTGAGCAATTGATGCATTGCGAACTAACACGTCACATTTTCCCTGCGACTTCGAATTCGGGGGGAAAAGACATGACGGCTAGTCAAGCAAACACCGCTTTATTTTCTTTTCTGGATCACCGACTGTCGCCCAGTGAAAGAACTTGCTCTCGGGAAAAAAAATCACTCATCCAGCAGTAATAATATTGTCCGTGTCTTTCCTGGATGAGAGAAAGTTGCGGTGGGAAAGACCGGCTACTTCGAACTTGCTGAGGCCTCTGGTTTTTCTGGGGGGCGATACAAACTCGTTTATATTTTTATCCACAAGAGAAAGGAGAGGTTGCGTAGTAGAAACCCACTGCAAACTGAAGCAACTTAGATGGTGACGGTTTCTTGGACGGAATTATTTTAATGGATTTTTATTTTCTACCGAATTTTTTTTTAAACAGTGATTTTCAACAGTAACCAATATAGCAAATTAATCAAAGAATATAACTTTTCGTTGTCAGTGGTGCCAATTAGAGGAAGTTATTGGGTGTATGACCCCAGTTGCTTCATACGTGCGGTTTCGGAACCGTTTATTTTGTTTATGTAAATCACATCCAACATGCCAAATTAATCAAAATAGAGAGCCGCGGTAGCTCAGTCAGTAGAGCGTCGGGCTCGCATCAGAAGGGTTGTGGGTTCTATCCTCGGCGGAGCCTCCAATTCTGATGATTGCGAGATCGGCGCTTCGACCTGGCTAAAGACCGTCGTGTTCACTAATGTTGACTGGGGCACGTTAAATAGGTCGTGGTCACAATGTCCCCCATGTTCCCATACCAAATCAATACCTCTGGGGGTACCTGATCAGGGGGTTATCGGCCTCTGATTGGGATCTAAATTACGATATGTGTGAATGAATGGATGTATGAAAGGGACCTTCGTGTAAAACGGATGTGTCATGTATGTCGAGCAAAGTCGGACTTCCTCCCAATGGGGCTCAATAACATGGAAGGCGCACCCCTCTTGCCGTCTTCGACGGGCCCTGACACTCCTCTGGTCTGCCAGTGTAGGCATAAGAAACAACAATCAAAATAGAACTTTTTGTTATTGCTATTGATGTGCCAACTAGATGACATTTTTAGGTCTAAGTAAGACTCCAGTTGGAAGAAGAAAGGATCTTCCCATTTCAACTGATAAGTTGCCGACCAACCGGTCTGGAGGTTAAGGTGTTAGCCTCTAGATCAGAGTATGGATTTGTAAGCGTATGGTGTAGAGGCGGCTGGTGCACCTTAAATCTGTCTTGGTCGAAAGTCCTCAAGTTGGGTTGGTGTGGAAGTTTGGAGAGTGGGGGTGCTATCTCAGGTATTGCCTTTTCATCTGAACGTGGTTCAAAATAACGTGGTGTTGTCCTCGAATCTTTCCCTTAAGGCAGTGATTCCCAACCGGTGGTACGCGGAAACGTTTCAGGTGGAACGCAAGGATGATACGAGCGACCCAAATATTCTACGAAGTTTGTTCGATTTTTTAGTATGTACACCCACGTTATAGAAAAAATGAGATTATATGAAATCAATTTTGTGATTAACTTTTTTTTTATTACATTGTAATAAATGACGCTAACAGTAGCACATTATTTAAAGAGAAATTTTATTGCTGATTATCTATTTATATTCAATGGCTATCTCGACGAAATTAATATGATATTTCTCCCTGTCAAATCGTTTTACAAAGAATTCCTTTATCTTTTTATGTATGAGAAATACGCACGAGATAATTATTTGTTTTTAGACCTGTGAGTAAAAAATAAAACTGTAATTTTCAACAATCGTTTTATTTTTTCCTTTATTAAAACATCATTAATACGAAATACACGTGCATTAATAATAAAATATGAAGCTTTCTTAGTATTTTAATTAAAATAAAACAAGCCATTGGGCACTTTTCTGACATTAGTTATGTTTCTAAAAAAATATAAGACTGGTGGTACGCCAAAAATTTCAAAAAATTTCAAGTGGTACGCAGTTATTAAAAGGTTGGGAACCCCTGCCTTAAGGGATTGATCCCGGCCCGTCGTCAATAGCCCGTTGTGTTACTCTAGTACGACGTTAATTAAAATTACCTTACCTTGTATGGGTGTTTTGGGTTTTATGGCGCAAGGGCCATATTTGGCCAAGCTGCGCCAAACAATAGGCAACGTCAAGTAAAAAGTATGAACGAAAAAAAGAGGAAATTGGAATGAACTAGAGGGATGAAAATAGCGAAAGATCTCTTGGAAATCCGCACAGCAAGACTCGCGTGTTTACTAAATAGAGTAAAGTCGGGATTCTTGCCCCATGGGAAAAGGAAACATAACTAGATTGGCTCGGGACCATGAAGCCCGTATTTACCTAAAGGAGATGTGACAACGAGGACTTTGTACCTTGGTACAACCTGTCAAAAAGGTATAGGAACAAATCTTATTTCCGCGTCCCTAGAGTTGTTCATTCAAACCAAAACTGTCACTTGACATGTAATAATGTCTATAAATAAATACGAATTTTATTTGCATTAGGGTCTGTCTTCAAATTTGTATCAACTTAATTTTCTTAAAGTGTGCTCCTATTTTTGATTAGATTCTGATCTTCTGGATTAAAACCGCCTATATTCATGTAAAAAACATTTATTTTAGGGTAATTTACTATGCTTTATATGAATGATTGTGAAATTCAGAACTTCTAATATAGTATGTTAAATGAGTGTTTCCGTTTTGTCTTCGAAAATGATCCGCTGATCAAAGTAATAATTGCATTGCATTAAATTATTAAACAAATCGAACTGAATGTTTACCTTATTTAGATTTCAAAGCAATACTTCCTAGTTACTAATTAATTAATTATAATCGAAAAAATAATGAAATGAAAGGTGTAATGACGTTGAATGCAATCGACTCAATGGTGACTTAAACTTTGGACTTCGGTCGGTGCAGCAGTTATACTTTTTCGCACCAAGTAAGAATTTAGACAACGGCCAGTACAGAAGTTGTACCTTGAAATTTATTAGAATTACTCGCGCCACCTATATCTATAGCCGTAGTCGAAAGAGGTTTCGGTAATTGTGTAAAAATCGTTGAACCCAGACAATTGTGTTAATTTTGCTTCTATCGCCTTCACGTTCCTTACACTTAATAAGCACTATATGAAATGTATTTTCAGGGTATCAAACTAGACAGAAGACACAGACTTTACTTCCTGTTACCCAAATGCTCGAGCACAGTGGTTACTAAACCTTACAGTTCTAGGATCCATTGAATTAAAAAATAAATAGGGTATAAAGGAAGAATTTCACAATATCGTAATGACCCTAATTTCCCCCCTTAATAAAGCGAGTGAAATATTAACATTTAGATTTACGTTAAGTAGGTTATTAAATGGCACTTTACCTTAAGGGCACCTTCACATTAAGGAGATCGATCTCTCATACCGGTTTAAATGCGACAGTTCTTTTCGCGGGGTCAGGTGTGACCACTGCTCGTTAACGCTTGCCAACCCCCGGTGATTGCTACGCATTCTCATTTAGTTTGTTTCACAAACCAACACCACAGGCAACGCCGTGATGGCTTAAAGTGGCTAGTAATAAATAAATGATAATAAATTAGTGAAAATATATTTTAGATTCAAATTTAAAAATCGGTCTGGACATTAAATTTGTACAAAATTATGACACGGGTTGTCTTTTCGTTCTTTCAACCATAGCCCCATCTGTGTGTGAGAAAAAAACACATTAATTTAAAGAATGAAGCCCACCTTCACCCGACACGACACGGGCATGTCCCCAGGAAATCAAAATGAATCTGATCTCTTTAACGATAGCGAAGGTCAAATTCTCCACTGCGAACACTGACGTTAGACCTGGCACAGTTCCAAAAAGGTCGAAAATGTTCGTTTAATTGAGAAAAAAAACTTAATAAATTCATTTTAAAATGTTCTAGATTAAATTTTAAAATTCGGACTGGACACAAAATTCATACACACAAAATAGGACTGCCTGTGTGCCAAATTTCATTATCATAAAAAAGTAAAAACAATAACGCTTCCAACGATTGCTATGCAATTCCAAAAACGATCGCATTTTCCCACTGTGTTGGCCCGGTGCGACGTTGATTAAATACCTACCAAAAACAATCGCGAAGACGATTCAAAAGGACGTAAAAGTCGTGACGTCACTGTCTATTGCTAATGCTCCCATATTCGTATTGCCAAAAATAAAGAAGTTACAATTGAAAAATTATTTTTTTTTAAAGAAAATCAAATATAATGGAGTAAAATTTTCCGCATGTTTCAAATTCGTTAAAATTTTCAATCTATCTTTAACTATCCCGATTTTACAAAAAAAGAACTGAACAATGCCAGTCAAAAATATATATTTGTTTTGCTTCCCTTCTCTCGAATCGGCGCAGGAAATGAATACATGGCGATAATCTCAGGCGACTTTTATTATGAAATACCGGTCTCTCATACCGGTATGAGAGATCGATCTCCTTCGTGTGCAGGTGCTCTAAGGATTACGTAGTGATTGCAATTTAAACTTCGCGCAAGTTGAAGAATCGCGCCACTTATATCAAGAGCCGTAGTCAAAAGGTTTAAACCTGTATGCGTAAAATTTTAGTCCCATTCCTTTTCGGTAGTTTTGGAGATATCCAAAACTGCATCGCATTTCGACTTGTTTTGGGAGCCGTCTTAAAATGAAATTTTGAAATTATCTGAGGAAATTTTTGCTCTATACTTGAAATCACACACACACAACTTAACTTGGATTCGCACAATATAGATCGGGAAAAGGTCACACGAGCATAAATGCGACGCTCAGATATTCAACGAGTAAAGTCGTACATTATTGTGTCATAAGCGTAAGAGCCTCTGTGAGGGATGTGTTATTTGAAGCGGTTATCTTATTATAGAAGGATAAAAAGAGCTATTGTTTATATAAATGTGTGTGTGTGTGTTAATTAATCATTCTCATCTGGTGCAAGAAAAGTTTATTTTGCAGTACGGCATATTTTCTTTTAATATATTCTAGTATTTTTAAACTTGTAAAAATGAAAAAATCGAGAAACCTTTAAAATTTTTTATTTGCTTAGAGTAGAATAAAAAAAATCAAACTCTTTTAAGTTGGAATGTTAAATTCTCCAACTGGGTTTCAAAGAAATATCTTGTATATCAAGATCTGACCAATTTTGATAATGACGAGATACCTCCTCATCAAGATATTGCAGATGTTTTGGTGGTGACGAAAGTACGATCTGGCCAGTTTTCTTCTAATATCTCGTCCATCAAGATGTGGTCAGTTGTGCAACTGACCAGATACCTCGTCAAGACAACCACTATGAGGTTTAATAAAAGTTAAACAATCAAGGAGAGGCCAATGTTACCTATACTCTGGGTATAACTTTGGCCCATTTTATGTTACTGTTGAACAAAAAGCAGAATTAAATAAAATGTTACGACTACATCAAATTGTATGAAGAAACGATGTGAATAAAACAGTTCAAGCTGGAATTGTGCGTTTGTTTGAAACGTGAGGATTTTTTATCGTACAATCTAGTAAAAAAAATTTCCAAACATTTTATGAAATAATTGTTTATAATTGATTGAAATAGACCTTTGTTTTAACCCTCCTGGTGGTTGTCTCGATGAGGTGTCTCGTCATTAGCAGAACTGACCAGATCTTGTTGGGCGAGATATCTCGTCATTAGAAGAAAACACGATCAAGATCATTAAAAAGCTGACCAGTTCTATATTTCATCAGTAAAGAATAGGCCAATTGATGAAAAAATATATCGTCGTGATCAAAATTGGTCAGGTAAGTCGGTATTTTAATTAACGTCATACTGGAGCAACACAACACAAAACTGGTCAGATGTTGAAGGATGAGATTCCACGCCGAAACCACTTGAAGAGTTAATGAAATAAAACACCTAAAGTTAAAAGGAACAGCAGAATTGAGTGTATAGTATGAATGGGAAACATACTAAAACACTATGGGAGATTATAATTTATATTTTAAGATTTTATATACTGAGACTGACCCTAACTGGTTTTTCTCGTATATATCCGCCACTTATGTTCCGATTTGCAAAAAAAATTGTATACAGTTTTCTTTTGAAGTGACAAATCTTTTCATGGGGTATTGCAGCAATTGGGTATTGCATTTAATCACGTTGGTGTAATGTGGAAGTTTGGAGAGTGGAGTGCCAGTTCATGTGTTGCCTCGCCATCTAACAGTAGTTCAAAACCACGTGGTGTAATCCTTGATTCGTTCCCTTCGGGATTGATCCCGGACCGTCACCAATAGCCTGTTGTGTTTCGCTAGTGAAACGTTAATTAAAATACCTACCGTTGCATTTGTAATTTTGAAGATATCGAAATATGAGAAGACGGATTAAAAATGAAGACCATTATTCCAAATCATTAATACTTTTTGTTTGTGCTATTCTGGGGAAGGGGATAAGAAAAGGTGTTCGGATATTTTTTTACCGACTCGAATTGAAAGTGAATTGTGTTTATTTGTTACTTTTTGTACTGGGATTTGTCTTTATATTACTTTTTATACTGTGCTTTATCTTTTTGTTATTGCATTATGTTCCACCTCGCCATTTGTTATTTTTTGTACTGTGCTTAGCACTTTTTGATATTGTTTTGCGTTCTGATTTGTTATTCGTTATTTTTTGTACCGTCTTTGCCTTTTTGTCACTTTCTGTCTTGTTATATTTTTGTGCGGTGCTTTGACTTTTGGTTATTTTTTGTACTCTGGTTTGTCGTTTTGTTGATTTTTGTACGTTAATACACCTATCGTTTGGTAATTTTGTCTACTTTGCATCATCATTATTGATTATTTACTGTGCTTCGTCTTTTTGTTAATTTTGTACAATGTCTTGTCATTTTGTAATTATTTGCAGTGCTAATTTTTACTATTTTTTTTGTAAATTTTTACCCACTGTTACATATAAATGAATAAATAAATATAAGTTTAAGTGGATAGGGCTGAGAATAGTAAAATTTTTCTGGTAAAGATAAATAAAAATTCGTCGAGTGATTTTCCGTTTTAACCGTAGGAAAAAGACCTTAAAAGAGAATATTTTCCATCAATAAACATTTTCATTCATTACCTTTTTTAGCATTAAAACTGTATGAACCCAGCTTTATATTTGAAATAAAAAAAGGGTTTTTAAAGCTCGAACGTTATGAAGCTTTAATTATGCTAATTGGTATTTGTATAATTAATTTTTCAAATTCAACCACAGTTATGAAGTTACTTAAGCATGTATTTACTCCCGCTTTAGATACGAGTCAGATATTTTTGTTGCAGGTGTGTTTAATGTAAATAAATATTTTAATCAGATGCAAGAATTATGCAATGTCATCTGACGCGTTGAAAGATGTTTATATTTGAATTATCTTTTTAAGGGTTAAAAGTGAGATTACTTTATTTTTTGTTTTGCATTATTTATTCTTACCCAGTAACTAAAACGTGAAAGCAGCCAGAGGGATACCATAAGGAAATATTTTTCATAAACTAAACATATTCTTCATTCGATTACCGCACGAAAAAAGCTACAGAGAGCAAAGTATGAATTTCGTTGACTATCTAAGTTCTTCTCCCCAAAAATAATGCTGTTTATTATTTAGTTTACTATCTTTAAATTAAACCCTTGAAATGCAAGCACTCTGCTAAAAATGTTTAAAAAAAGCTTTTAATGGGTGAATCTATCCCTTTATATGAATGTATTTTGTATACACACACATTACAACAATTGAGTTGTCTTTAATTCTTTTGAGAATTGTTTATATAGTAGGTTGAGGTGGTCTTTATATCGCAATGCCCCTATAAAGCACTTCTAAGCAATATAATATATAATGAAAGAAAAAGCATTAATTTACCTAGAGTATTTATATGCCTTATTAGCCTCAGTTTTCCAAGAATATTTATGTACCGAAGCAACCATAATTTACATAGAATATTTACACTGGTGTCCAAAATTAAGGTCACAAACACGTTTCTTAAAATAATTCAAAATTGCTACCAGTATTTTATAAATTTTGAAGAACGGGTAGTACAATGTTAGCCTCCCGTTTGGAATAAATGGTGTTTGGGGCTAGTTTTGTAGAACAATGTGGAATTTGACCGTTTATGCATCTGGGATTTTCTCTTGCAGTGTTGTGAATATTGCTTTAAAACCCAAAAGTTTGACTGTCTGCAGTGATAATAAGTTCTCATAATCGTTTAGATGATTCAATGAGATGGAGAGCCGTTGGCAGGCTTGATGCTGAGCAGTCTCAAGCAGAGGTGGCTCGATGGTTACAAGCGGCGCCAAAAGTGGTATCTAGGTTGTGGAATCAATTCCAAACAAGTGGTTCTATCACTAGGAAGCCCGGCTAAGGTAGCCCAAGAGCGACGACACCTGTACAGGATCGTTATTTGGCATTAAGTGCACGACAGCATAGATAGACAACGGCTACAGAGCTGTCCCGTGACCTTGCTGCTGCGTCTGGAAAAAGAATTTCTAGGCAAAAAGTATACAGACGTCTAGCAGAGAGGGCCCTTTACTCCCGGCGTCCAGTGGCATGTCTCCTTTTGAGCGCATTACACAGTAGAGCCCGTTTGTCGTGGAGCCGATCACACCATTCTTGGACACATCGAGAATGGTGACGTGTTCTTTTCACTGATAAGTCGAGATTCAGCACAGAGTGCTTCTCTGCGAGTCTTCATCTGGAGGGAACGTGGAGCTCGCTATCGTCCCTCCAACGTAAGGGAAATCGACCAATTTGGCAGAGGAATCCTTGTCTGGGGCGGTATCATGTGTTGGGCAGTCGTGCACTACTGCACGTCTTTGATAAGGGCAGTGTTACCGCACTATAGGGATGAGGTCCTTGAACCCTATGTGAGGTTGTTCCGGGGTGCTGCAGGCCCGGACTTCCTTTTTATGGACGATAATGCGCGGCCACACAGAGCTTACATTGTTGATGATTTTCTTGAAGAAGAGGATATTCGCCGTATGAACTGGCCCGCGAAGTCTCCGGATCTCAATCCTATAGAACATATTTGGGATGATCTAGGAAGAGCCATTGCACGACGTTACCTCCCTCCTAGGACCCTCCAGGCATTAAAACCCGCGTTTTTGGAAGAATGGGATTTATTGCCTCAAGCATTTCTCGATACCCTCATTAATTACCTAATCAGAATGAGGGCTCGTTGTGAAGCTTGTATAGCAGTGCACGGTGGCCACACTCCGTATTAGACGGACCTATCCTCAGATAACAGCATCATGATTTGACCGTTTTTGATATAACCTGTATATTAACTAACAATTCAACTCTTTTTCATATTGTTATGTTCTTATATGCTTTCTCTCATAATAATATATCTCTGTGCCAAATTTCGTTGCAATAAACTGAATATTTCTCCAGTTCTCACAAATTTTATGTTTGTGACCTTAATTTTGGACATCAGTGTATATACCTTATCAGACTTAACTTAACGAGAATATTAATCTACCTTGGCTGCCACAATTTACCCAGAATATTTAGACAACTAGCTTTAATTATTTGACGTAGGTGGAAGACCAAATGTTCAACTACCATTGTAAAGGTTAACAAGCCTTATAAAATTAAAGGTAAAGACAAATTTACAAGTTGCAATTTTTGACAGTTCCAGCATCAAAATGTAATTTGCATTTTACTATAAAAAACATTAACGAAATATTTATTGTTTGTCAAGGCAAACCTGAAAGTTTTTTCATCAGTTTGAAAACACTGAAATTGAACAAAATATAAGTGAAAATTTTCAATATATATACAAGCTATATGGGAAAAAGACCATCAAGTGAAACTTTTACTTCAATCAGAAAGGTTAACTTATTCATAAACCAACAATGAAATCTGTTGTAAATTAAAAAAAAAATTATTACATTTATAATATAAAATAAAAATAACAAGAGCAACTGAATTGACTGATATTGAAGGAAGGGCTTTGATATTTCTCAGGTAATTTTTATCAAGCGTCTAATGTTTGAATTCAGAAAAAGTCGGCTGACGCAGTGGAAAAAACCACTGAGATACGGCAACCGCTATTCAAGGAGATAATTGTGATTCTACGAATTCCTACAAATTTAAATTAAAAAGAATTCTTTTCAACAAAAAATGTCAACTACAGCTTGTTAAATAAACCCGAAGTGATTGAAAAAAGGTTTCAAATCACCCAGACGAGTGTTTGCGGCAATTGTAACACCAAAAGAAACAAGAAACGAAATTTCACGAAAGAAAAGCGTGAAAATTAGATTTTTGTATAAAGAAAGAGTTCTTTGAAATCAAATATCTTCTTTCGCTTGTTTTCTTTTCAACATCACCCCTTTGCCTTTTGAAAGCAATGCAACTGACTTACTTTACTCATAAAAGTTAACTCATTCAGAAACCAACAACGCAATCTTAAGTAAATTTTAAAAATATTTATTAAATTTATCATGAAATTTACAAAACATACGAGTCACGGAATTGACTGAGATTTAAGGTAGAGTCGATATTTCTCGGGTAATTTTTACCAAGTCTCTAATGTTTGAATGCCAAAGAAACTAGGCTAGCGCAGTGGAAAAACCCACCGAAACATGTCGACCTTAATTCTAGGGTATAATAGTAAGTGTATTCCTAAAATTTTAAAGTCAAACGAATTTCTTTAAAACATGAAACTTCTGCTACAGACAGCTTGTTATATAAAGCCGAACTGAACGAAAAAAGGTTCCAGATCACTCATACAAGAGCTTGTTGACGAATTTAACACCAAAGAAAACAGGAAACGAAACCTAACGAGAAAAAGCGTGGGAAAATTAGATTTTTGTAAAGGAAGAGTTCTTTGAAATCAAATACCTGCTCTTCCTGGTTTCCTTTTAACAGCACCCCTTTGCTTTTTCAAAGTAATGCAAATGACAGATTTCGAAGAACTGCTTGAATGAGAATGCTCCCTGTTTTATGTGATTCCTAGCAAAGACTATCATGTACTCCCTTCGCTGGAAACTTAAAAACAAATCCCTTTTCGGCAATAACTTAAGAAATCGTGGACGCTTGCAGTTTTCAGTGTGAGGAACTGCTGTAAATCCAGAGCAGTCAGCATAGACGCATCCAATGAGGCATTTTGTTTTGTATTGGAAAATGAACATAACTAAAACTGCAACGGAAAACCGTGTCGTATTCAGACGTGCCGGTTCATGACTCGCAATTATTTCTGCTAGTTAAACAACTCACACAAATTGTACTTTTTATAAGTTAAGACAGACCACATGAAAGATCTTAGCCGCTATTGCTGGCGGAAGTCGTTTTGGAAGGAAAACGTGTGAATTTTACAAGCTCTGAACAAAAATTAAAATTCCAGGATTCATCAATATCTTCCAGTGAATGCCTGTAGAGTTTAACATTTTCGGTCCCGCGAAAATCCCTCTGCCCCCAAAATTATTTTATAGTTTAAGGTATCTGCCTACGTTCGGAGCACTTTTTTTAAAAAATGCATAATGAAATTTAAAAAATTAGATTTTTTAATCAAGTTAAACTTAAGATCAACATATCTAATAATATTTTAACAATATTTCAATATTATATGAAATTACTGGCAAATTTGTGAAGATTTTAAGCTAAATTTTGCACTTACGTTAACATGTCCTCACTTAATTCAACTGAAAATATTTCAATTTTACATGGCATAGAATGTTATTTAAACTCTTAGCTACTAAATGAACTATAATATTGAAGATACTTTTGAAAATTGATTACTTTATGACAATTTTCGTAAAATAATGTAGTTTCTTTTTAAAAATCGCACACTTTATTGGATTTAAACACTTCATAAATTGTTAATTTTAATCCTAGAGCTTAGTTAATAGTTCATTTAGTAGATAATAATGTATGTATTGCTTTGACAAAATTTCATTAAGATACAACAAAAAGTTCAGGAGTAGCAAGTGTTAACGTAAACATAAATAACCAAAAAACAAGTTTTGTAGAAAATCAATTTAAAGATTTCGTTTAAAGAAAAGTAACACTTAGCATTTGAAGGAAAACTCAAAACTCCCCAGATTTATATGTCAGTCCTTCCTTAAGTTCATAGTTTGATAATCTAGATTTTCTTAAGCCCCTTTTTCTCTTTCGGCCTATTTTTACAGAGACCAATGACTGTCGCTTCGATGCCTTTACTCTCTCGTTATCGAGGGAGAAATAGTTTTTATGCATTTCTGGGTCTATCTGAATATTTAGCTTTTCAAATACAGGTAATAGACCTAACAACCCAGAATTGAATAACAGCACAGCAATGTTTGCCCCCAAAGTCAGTGTTTGCAGTTCTACAAAGGTTTCCTTTGGAAGGATGCTCCATATAACATTGTTTAAACTCTCGTTATTATTTTGTGTCTTTCCATGAAGGCATTTCGAAAGGAGAGATTGATCACACAAACTCATATATGTAGGTTTTACAAGGTTCATCACTGACTCAGGAAGACCAGGAGATTTATCATTAACAGTTTTTCCACAATGCATTGCCCTTTGAAATTTACACCAGCTGTCTGGTCCGTGTGGGCACTGGCCATGGTAGGATTTCTTAGCAGTAGAGCAACAGTGGAAAAAAGCAGCTATCACAGCTGATTGCATGCCCTGCAGGTTGCCACTGTTGCTTCGTATAGCTATGCCATAGTAATTTTGCAATTTATTAATAAAATTGTCTGTCAGTTTACCTTTCCCCCCTAAACCTTTCTTCGACTTTTTCAGTTTGCGAAGCCGAGATCCTACCCGCTTCTGGACATGCCCTATGCATTCCAGTTTCAAAACCGTATTTTTGCCATAAATATCCCTGACTACCTCATGTCCCTTTGAATCACCATCTCCATAATACTCGGTATATTGTAGATTTCGGTTGGGGACAGATCTTTCAAACATCCTAAATGATCCAACCGACTCCATGCTAGAGGAGGATCCCTGGTGATTTGAGCAGGAGTGGATGGGATCATTCTTATCTGTAGCACATATTCTACAGTATTGCGATAGCACTTCGATATCCAACACTTTGCCGGTATCAATGGATATGGCAGATACACATCCATTTAGCGATGAATATCCCCGCCTCTGCCATGTTCCATCGACTGATACACCACAGGTGCTTCCTTTCTTGGTTTTGACTTCTGCTGCAGCTTTAGTCATGTTTTCTACAGAGACTAATTTGATAACGTTCAAAAGTTGAAGCTCGTGTCTTCTAAAAGCAGCTTTAGAAAGAAATGGCAAATTTAAGGTATAAAGCAATTTTCTTCCAGCTGAACAACCTTTGCCAATAAGCCTCAATCCACAAACAAGAAGGGAATTTATGATATTGTGCTTGTCATGTTTTGAAGTGGTGCAAAATGCTCTGACATACCCGCAAGTGCAAGTTATGCACATGTTTGAAGACAGTCCAAACTTTGAGTCTTCCATAAGTTGAAGGCCAGGATTCAAACACACTGGGCATCAGAGATCAGCAATTATAGATATTAATATTGATATATCAAATATCCTGTTGCCATTCATTTTCACATCCTCTTGAATTTTAGAATTTGCAGCAGTAATAGCCAATTTTGAAGAGCTGGCAGTCTTCAGATTTTCGTCAGCACTCACAGTCGTTTTGGTGAAGCGATTGCCATAAAAATTTCGCTTTTTTCTCCTCACAGTACTTTGTTTAGGCATTATTAATGTCAAGATGAAATTTATTTAATAAAATATCAAAATTAGCTGATCAGAATATTACAGAAACAAGAGCAATACCACACGGAGCGTATATATATATATAATCTAAAGTTTGAAAACAAACAACAATCTAAAAGCTATTAATATTGCCAATCCAAGAAAAGAAATATTGCAAAAAAGTGTTGCCAGATGTAGTTGAAATATTTAAAAATAATTATTTTGAGGTTTACTCATCGTTTAAAACCTTAAAAGCAAATAAAAACGTAAAACCCCCATTGAAAACAAAACCATATGACTGTGTTTACCAAAATTTCGAACACTTCCGGTATGAAAATTTTCACTTTTGTTTTACTAAATTCACTATAACTTCCGTTCTACTAATCATAGAAACAAAAGTAATACATTTCTAGAAAGGTAAAAGTTCAATCTTTCAAAAATTGCAAAAAAAGACAAATTGATTTTTTGGCAGAAAATGACCATTTCAACGTAGGCAGATACCTTAACCTTTAACTGCTGTCATGGGTCTCACAGACCCCGAGTCATTTTTGACGGGTCGTTTCGACCTGTTAAAGTGAATATTGGTCCCTGTCTTATTCAGTACCTTCCTACTACGTCCAACAGTAGCCACATTCCAAGACTGGTTTGACTGCCCCAACTATTTCGTATTACACACTATTTGCATTTCCCGCTTGGTCTCTTTGACCCCTTCACAGCATTTGCGTTACCGTTCTTGTTGAATGAAATCGTCTAAGTTTGAGTAGGGAATTTAGGCAGAGAGCCTAAAATGGCAGCAAACTTTACTAAGAAACGACCTATGTATCTTACACAAAAATAAATTCAGGATATTGTCGATAATTGGTCGTAAATAAAGTACTGGGACAGTGAAATTTCGTATAATATTATTGAAAGCGAACACGAAACGGATTTCGGAAATTTATACAGATGAAGACATTTTAAGTATTTCTTCACAAGAAGAATATTTCTACGGAAAAAATAACTTCAAATGGGATGCCTGGGGGGGGGACCTAATTTTGCCGTTAGAACACCAAAACACAACAGTTATACAGTTTCCAAGGTTGAAACGTCCTGCAAAATTAGGTCCGAAAGCTGAGCCTGAAGAGAAATGGAATCTACTTAACTTATATAGTAATATAAAGTATATTTCGCCGCCCAGCCAGTATGGTGGTTATAATCCTCGGTTGTCACCGAGTGGGCCCGGGTTCGAATCCCGGATAAGGCATGGATGTAAAACCTGGGAAAGAAGTCGGACTTTCGCCTGGGATGGATTCTCGTCTTGAAAGGAAAGCAGCGCACACCTTCTGTTCTTTGCTGGGATCATCGTCTGTTATAATAAAAAAAATATTCTTCTTCTGTGTTGTCTTGAATGTTTCTGTTCACCACTTGCTTTCATATGCATCCCAGACGAACATACGACAACAACAAAGTATATTTCATGTTAAGAATTGAATTACCTAAATTTAAAATGTATAAATAATAATTATCTAAAGAATCTTTCATTAATATATTATATTAATCAACTTTATACGCACTTTAGTGAGCGAGCTCTGAGAGCCCCTTCCACACTAGTTACGAGACGGTTTTTGACACAGCAGTTAAGGGTACGAAGTACTTATCTATATATATAAAATTCAAATGCCACTCACTCACTGATTCATCACTGTATCTAAAGAACTACAAGTCCTAGGAAGCTGAAATTTTGCAGGATGATTCTTCTTATACCGTAGGGGTTCACTAAGAAAGGATTAAAAAAAATTCAAATCCTAAGAGGCCTAAAATTGACCTAAGGCCTAAGCCAAAATCAATTTGAAATCGCCATAGAAATAACATTGAGTATAAAACGATTGCTATACTTATCTCAGATTGCTTTACCAGTGTTGATCGAAAAACAATTTCCTTAAAATAAATTAAATTATAATATTCATGTTTGAACTGAATTTTTACTTCTTTCCCTGATGAAAATAATATTTATAAATATTTGATTGATGAAGAAAGAATAAGCGTAATTTTGCTACTCGGTATCTGGCAACCTCAGAATTATTGTTTAATTTTTTAATTTGATTTATAATTGCTGTTTTGGGTATTTGAGTTGAAAACAAGATGGTTGCGGTCACATTTGGGGATTCCCAAGTATTATAAATATGTGTTCTTTTTGCTTATAAATCATTGTCTTTATCAATATTGTTCAAGCTTTTTGTCGAATTGTTTTACTTCAGAATATATTCAGGAAATCAGACTTCAACATACTAGAACAGATTTTTTTTCTTCAGAATTCTGCCTTTTTTAAGTATTGAAATTTTGTTTCTGTTTGCTTATGTGTTCCGGTATATTACCTATTCCAGAAATATTATTTAAGAGTTGTATTTTATTTATTTATTTCCTGCAAAGTATCACTAGACATTGGTAATTTCATGGTGGTATATGTATATTTCCACCAACTTTCTTTAAATCTTTGGTTAAATACGTAATAGTGTGTAGGTAAGAAAAAAAATTACAAATCGAAATATTTTTAAATGTGCATTTATTATTTTAAAATGATATGAAATTTTTTAAAAATAACTTTAAAATAAGATGGTTAAGTTAATTTAAAACTGGTAGTCATACTTTGTAGTTCAAAATATATTTAAAAATTTTGATATAGCTTTTCATTGAAAGACGATTAAATAAACTAAATTTCATTTGTTTTTCGTGTTTCATGGGTGTTATTGAAAGCTTACGCCTTAGTCAAGTAACTACATCTATCATTCTAAATAGATACGTGCTTTCCCTTTAGGAACCAAATTTCTGATCTTAAAAAGTACCATAAGGGTTCAATTTAAAACTGTATGTGTGTTGGAGAAACGGGAATTTTTAACAAGACTTAGTTTATCTTGGAATAATATCACACTAAGTAATTTTGAAAATTTGGAATTTTATGTCTAAAGAGACAGAAAGTCGAGGTTGATTGCTTTATTTACTGAAGGGGCTGTTCTTACACAACTTAGATGCATGTGAATCGTTCGTTGAAAGTGATTTTCTTTTTGTAAAAGCGCTGTAAAATCAACCTTCTGTTTATTAAAAAATTGTTATCGATTGGGTTTAATTTGTCTACTCTGATGACATATATTTCAAACAAAACCTCTGTTATTCCACATGTCACTGAATGGAATTTTCTGGAAAAGTGCATTTGCTTCAAATTAAATTAGTAACGAATGCTGCAAAAATTTAATTTACTATCTTCTCATATTGATGATGAAATTCGAAAATATCGCTTACTAGATGAAAGAATGGCACAATCAAAACATATTCATAGTAAAACTAAGTGCAAGACAATCCACCGAAAATTCGTCATTTTTACTGAAATTGAATGCACGGGAACTCGAAAACTTAAAATCAAATTCAGCAGAAGTGTGAAGTATATTAAATGGATTATACGGTTGGATACAACATATATGCATATTTGCGCCCGAAGTAAACTGTAGAAGCGACGAAGAAGTTAAATGGTTAATAAATGTTTTCCCCGTACACTTAAATGATGCTAACATTCTTTTATGAAAAATAATTGAAGACTTTTCAATCAACATATTATTAATTCAACCCGAGCAAAGCCGGGTATTTCTGCTAGTATATCCATATGCGCTGGTTCGTAATTCACAAATGCTGCTAATGAAAACATGTTAATCACAACTTAAGAGCAATATTCCTTAAGTAGCCTATAAAATAATGATGATGCAAGTCGTTTTGGAAGAATAAATAGGTATGAATTTTATCTCGTAACTCACTCGACTAAATTATAAATAGGTATAATTTAGTCTCGGAACAAAAGTTAAAATTGGAGCCTACAAGTGGAAGACTGTCGAAGTTAACATCTTTATTTCCGAGTAAATCCCTCTCCCCAAAATTATTTACTTACCCAAAATTATTACTCATGACAGTAGCTACTAAATATACTGGCACATCTTATTATCGAAGTACCTTAAGTAGCACAAAAATAATGATGACTGAAGTCGTTTTGGAAGAATAAATGCGTATGAATTTTACAAGCTCTGAACAAAATTTAAACTTCCAGGATTTCCCAACACCTTTCAGTGGAAGCCTGTTGAGTTTAACATCTTCAGTCCCAAAAAAAACCCTCTCCCCCCAAATTTTTTTTATCAGCTACATTAGTTGCTTTGATCTATTCAGATGCGCTGTTTTTATTCACAAAAGCCGCCATTGAAAATGTTAACATATTTTAATGTATCAAAGTACCTTAACTAGCATATAAAATAATGATTACGATGACGGCGTTTTGGGTGAATAAATGCGTATAAATGTTACAAGCTCTGAACAAAAATTAATATTCTACGATTCCTCAATATCTTTCATTAAAAGCTTTTCAGACCAGAAAAAACCTACAGAAAAACTATTTTATAGGCTTCTTCAGGTACTTTGATGTATTCAGATGGACTAGTACATGGTGTGCGGATAGGTTAAACTTGCCCAGAGGACAGTATATGATCTGATGGCCTGAGATAATCCTGTTGTCTACAACTCATTCATTTTACGAGAAAGGTTCTTTATCTTACGCTTACTTCTTTTTTATTGACAAACCACCTGATCACAATCAAAAGAACAACCATTTTTCTAATGGCTATAAAGTTAATGCCTTTTTTGTTTACGTGGCATTTCTTTACTCTCTCTTATGTTTATTTAACCTTAGATCTCACGGAAAACATTGTAGTTCAGAATTATGCCCTATACAGACAGCATTCGCCACTACTGTCATATAAATTAATTCCTGATGTGCGACAATAAAAATAAAACTAAAATAAATGATATTGTAAACGAACCAAGTCGATGGGGTGTTTTGGAAGTGGTAATTCTCGCCAAGTATAAATAATAAATGTATGTATATGTATGTATAAAAAATAATAAGTGATTTAATTTTCCAACGTAATTCTCACCAATTATAAATAAAATTAATAATATTGTGGGGGGGGGGTAAAAAAGTCAATGGGGTGTTTTAGAAGCGGTAATTCTCACCATTTAACCGGTTTAAGTTGTTAACTCATTAACGGTTTTAAAACTCATGTGTGAAACCCAAAAAGTTAAAAACACACAATATTGAGACATGCGCATAAACGATTCTCTAAAAACTGACAGCCATCGAGCATTCGATATAGCAGGGTTTCATAATTTACGTCATCAGAACAGATGAAATATATATAAACACATTTCGAGAACACATGAAGGCTTCACACAGATTGCTACACGAACTTTGAGGAACACTGTACCAAAGGGTTAATATTTGTTTTCACAAATCAGATATAAATGTGTGTACCTCCAAACGAAGCTAAAATACAGCAGTGGAAGATACGAATTAACTACTGTAAAAATTAATACCTTTAGCGTCATAAAACATCTAACGGTTTTAAAAGACTTATAAAACAGACGAATTGTAAACACACAGCTGAAACGACTCTCAAAAGTTAAACACTCTTCGAGAACCGCTGTACTGAAATATTAGCATATTTCTTACTGAATATTAGGTATGAATGCCATATAGAAATTTAAATTCCAGTTCTGGGTGTTGTGAATTAAATACTCTAAATCTCACACCTATCGATAGTTGGACGTCGTATGGTTTCATCATATATCTCATCAGTTGACGAAAGATAAACATAACTAAGGCCAAACACACTTTGAGAACGATTGTAGAAGTTGTCAAAATTTATTTTACTGAAGATTAGGTATGGGTCCCCAAAGAAGTTAAAAACAGAACATTTTTCTTTTATTTAAGATTAGATATATATCTCCAAAAGAGAGAGAAGTTAAAAACTCAGAGTTTACATACGAAAAGATAAACACATTTTGAAGGCTATATCAAGCTGTTAGGACTTTTATCTTACCAAAGATTAAGTTTGAATCCCCAAAGGAAATTAAAACCACAGTATTGGAAGATATGAATTAAATACTCAGTAAATACCAACACCCATCGGGAGTTCGACGTTGCAGTTTCGTGACTTTTCTCAAAAAAAGATGAAAGCTGAGCGCAAAGCTATAACTACAGACTAAGCGAAACACACTTTGAGAACGCAAGAAGCTAAATGCGCCTTGATGAATGCAGTACTATGGTGTTAAGATATTCATCTTTCCAAAGATTAAGTTTGAATCGCCAAAATAATTTAAAAACACAGAATTTGATGATATTTAAATACTCAGTAAAAACCAACACCCATCAAAAGATCGACGTCGCAATTTCATGACTTTTCTTATGAAAAGAGATGAAAGCTGAACACATAGCTATAGCTACAGAAAATAGACGAAACACACTTTGAAAACGCAGGAAGCTACACACAAGAAGCTAAATACACCTTGAAGAATGCAGTACTATGGGTTAAGATATTCATCTTTCCGAAGATTAAGTTTGAATCCCCAAAAGAAGTTAAAAACACAGTATTGGAAGATATGATTTGAAGCTCAGTAATAACCAACAGCCATCGAGAATTCGACGTCGCAATTTCATGACTGTTCTCATGTAGAGTTGAAATCTGAACGCACAGCTATAGCTACACGCGGAAAGCTAAACCCAATCTGAGAATCACTGTACCGAGATGTTAACATTTTTTCTTACTGAAGATTAGGTGTGAATCGCGCAAAAAGAAGTTATAAACATTCTGAAAACTTAAATACTCTATAAGAACCAGCACCGATTGAGAGTTCGATATCGCATGGTTCCATCGTTTATCTCATCAAAAGAGATGAAAGCTAAACACACAATCCCTTGAAAGGGAAAACAAACGAAGTGAACCGTGAAGAATTTCAGACATTGTCGTGTAGAACTGGGTCCCCGTTTCTTCACTCGCGTCACGAATTTTCTTTATCATGACCCAAAACTTGCTACAAATATTTAATGACAAGCCTAATGACATCGGAAAAGAATACAATTTTAGACTGGACACTCTGGGGCTCTGTTGACGATTTAAATACACATTAGTAACGGCACATTTTGTTTTCGCTGAGGACGTGTTCTAAATGGGAAGTATTGTCCAGTATGGTATTTAGAAAGCTTTGTAGCGCATGTGTTTCGCAATTTGGAAATTAATTAAATTTATTTCCTTTCGTATCTACTGTCCTAGGTTGGAGTGTTCAGTGACAGACGCTTAAGAGGTTCAATGCATAATGCATTTGGTGAAACATTTATTATTTCATAAGATAATTGTGTGGCAAATTGGAGATAGACCTAAATGAGACCTGGTCAAATCAGTGCAGGATCTGGCTATGGTTATGTAGGAAGGTTTGAGTAGGGATAATTTTTCTTTCAGAAACGTTTTAGAAATGCTTTTGTAAGTATTTTTGACCTGGATGGATATCCGCCATCTTTGACGTTTTCCGGATATGGCGTCATTCAAGATGGCGACCGCTCGACCTTTAAACAGCTTACATCTTTAATTATAACTGGGAAATTTTCATGAAACCTTTCAGCAATGCTTCGTAGGTACCTTATATTAGACATTTTTTATGATGTTGATCAATATTTTGACAAAGAAAAAATTTATGTTTTCAGAAAAATATACGTTTAAAAGTAAATATGGAATAAAATATTTTTCAATATTAACTTTTATTAAGTAATTACTACTAAGAATATTAATTATATTTTTTGAATTGCAACTAATTATTGTGCATTAATTATATAAATACTTATTTTTAATACAACTTCTAATTACAGGTAAATTACGTTAGCTAAAACAAATCTAACTTCATCCATAATTTAAAAAATAACTGGACAATATGACTAGGTGGATTAATTTTGATTAACCTCAATAGCTTTAATAAATGCTTTTAAATGTTTAGTTTTTCAAATGCAGTCACAATTAAATAATTTTATTCACAATTAATTATTCATAAATGTAGTCATAATTAACTTGTTAAATCGAATTCTTCATCGAAGTGGTGAGGGGGCCGTGGAAGACAGTTGGTATAGTCCAAAGACGTGAAATATAGACTGAGAATTGCTATTGAAAGGAGATTAAAAAAATGTGACTAACATGTCGAATCGTAGTCACGTGACTGATATATGAAAATTAATTTGGTTTGATGAAGTCACATTCTATCGCCTCGGTTGACGATATAACAAAATTTTACCTTTCAATCCTATTTAAAAGTATTTCTTTGCATACACAATAAAGTGTCTTTTAATCTTTGCTGGTCTATTAAAAGTAGATTTTCTTGTTTTGAATAAATATACCTATGAACATTTTCTGTTCTATGAAACATTTATCAACTTTGAAATCAATATAATATATTGATTGATATATTATATCTGAAGTATGTTTAAAATAAAATAATTTATTCGGGTATTATTTTGCTTTAATAAGCTGTTCGCCAAAAAGTCTTGAAGTAGTAAAAATATTATTAAATCGAACTTTAAAAAAGTGCTCTGAATCGTTTTAGGTCTTGGCGATGATTTTTTACGCCAGCTTAGGCCATTCTCTTGTCTAATATGTTATATGATAAATGTAATGTTACGAAATGATAAAATGAATTTGAATATGTACCTAAAATTTTTTTTCTTGACGAACAAATTGTTTATAATTTCAACCCATCAGTAGAACAATGAGAATTGTGATTTAAAAAAAAAGATGAAGTCTGAAACTCAAGAATCATCTACAACAGAAATTAATTAATTAAAATATCGTTAAAGCGTTCCGCAGAAAATATATATTTATATCCGCTTTATATCATTTTTTGGGATGCTTTAAAATATATGCAAAAATATTTGATTTAATTATGCCGAATTATTGTGTTTGTTGAAAGTTTCTATCTCCTTAGTATAACTTTCTTTTTAAAATTAAAAAAATATGTCGTTTTTAATAGCAAAACAAAGCAGTGCGTGAAGAAATATTGAATAAGTATTGTCTATTCATTTTTTGAGGTATTTGTTCTTCTACATAAAACTTAGCGAGTGTCCAACAAAAAGAGAAAAGAATATAGTAGCTAGTTATTGAAATAGCACAAAAATAAAAAACGACATTTAACTTCTTTCGACCTAACAATCAGCGCAAATGGAAAATAAATGTCCTTTTCGAAAACATCTGCCTGACACTCCCGATTTTTCTTATCGCAAAGTTGGAATGAAAAAAACTATAACAATACATTCTTTCCAATTCCAAACCATTTTTGTTTTTCTTCCTTGTGTTTTTGTAATTTTGTGATAAATTGTATAAAATTGGATAACTCCTAGCAATTTCTGCAAACATTTTTTAAATATATTTTTTAGCTCGTGAAATAAACGTGACAGCGTTAAAAACGCATTTGACAGCAAAATGTGAAAAATCCTTCTGGTAAGAGAAGGCATTTTTAAATTCTTGCCTCTAAATATAGAATATTGAATAATTAAATACTGAGATAACTGCATGCATACACAAACATGCTCTTTTATAAAACGTATTTTTTTAACATAGATGAATGTTTTTACGTTGAGAACATATTGTTTTCAAAGCCTTGAATTTGTGATAACTTTTCCAAATACAAAACATTTCAGTCCTCAGGGGCATATCATCTTCAGGTTTGTACGGCCTTCACAACCCCGGGGTACCTGAGTGATATTTTCTCCCTTTCAATTTTCCTCTCCTCTACCCTTCTGCTTTTTCTTCCTACCTCGTTGTGAGCGTTCGGAGCAGCTGACCAACCAACCAACCAACCAACCAACCAACCAACCAACCAACCAACCAACCAACCAACCAACCAACCAACCAACCAACCAACCAACCAACCAACCAACCAACCAACCAACCAACCAACCAACCAACCAACCAACCAACCAACCAACCAACCAACCAACCAACCAACCAACCAACCAACCAACCAACCAACCAACCATTTGAATAGTTTAAAATTACAAATTTGATTTTCCAGATCATCAAATCTTGGATTTGTGTAATTCTGTAAAGTGTATTACAAATTCCAAAAATTTTGGGTTTGGTTGATTTTCGTGATCTATTAAATAACATATATTTGCACATCGGAAAAGGAAAACATTATCATAAAATAAAAATAACTTTATCCTTGAAAACTCATGGAAAAGCTATAATTCCTATAGAATTAATCCGGAAAAAAAAACGTTCTAAAAATCTAAGTTTCATCTCAAAAAATTGTTCAAAGGATCATTACAGCCATAAAGCAGAAAATAAAAAAGAAGGGGGGAAAAAACCGAAATGCTGCAATTCTGGAAAACACATTAGAATTATTTTCTTGATGATGAACTGTATCAGTTAACATTATAGATGTCCAAAATCCGACATTTGTAACTAAAGAATTTAATTTTAAGGATATTTACACCAAACTATTGTAATAATTAATACTAGTCCTTGTCTCTGAACAGAATCAAAAACCCATTGAGAAAAACAAATAATTTTAAGAATTAAATTTATTTGCTGTCAAAGCTTAAAGATAAATATAATGACAACTAATATTTACTCTTTATAATTTAAAATAGAAATCTGAATTTTCGTTGCTATTTAATATAAAAAAATAAAGGATGTTTTAAAATCCCCGCTACGTTCTTTTTAAGGAAACAAATTATGATGATTGTAATGAAAATAATTTAATTGTAGGGATAACTGTTTTCACTTTTGTATTGAAAACCTCTAATTTTTTAATAATTTGTAATTTTGTAAAACTTTTGATTTTTGATATTAAGCATCCATAATGAAAATTAATTAGTCATAAGTTAGGGACAAATCATGGTTGAAAATATTATAATTTAACCCTCCTGGTGGTTATCTTTACGATAGATCTCATCAAGCTGACCAAATCTTCGTGGAAGCGGTATCTCGTCGTTGGACGAAAACTGACAAGATCTTGATCTCATTATGATCATCGAAAAATCGGCAATATCTTGTGATAAAGAGACATTTCGTCAACTGCAAAATTGATCATAACTTGATGGACGAAATATCTCGTCGAAATCACTTGGAGGGTTAAGCGAAAATGTGTTAAACAAGCAGAACCACCCAATAAATATTTTTTTTATGCGCATTCACGCATCAATCCTGTCTTTAGATGTTCTATCACCAAAGGAGCCGATGAAAGGCCAAATCCATCAACCAAGACAATTTTTTTTAGAGTATTCACCTGACTACAAGTTAACATGATGGTACACTTTTTGAAGCTCTTCTCAATAGCAATTGTAAGTCTACTCATATTTCGAGTCTATGGTTGTCCTCGGTAAGGTATGTTAACTTGAATAAACGTCGTACTAGAGCAACACAAATAGCTATTGACGACGGTCCGGGATCAATCCTTTTAGGGAAAGATCAGAGGACAACCATGTGGTTCAAAAATACGTGGTGTTGTCCTTGGATCTTTCACTTTGGGCTTGATTCAAAATTGTCGCCAAAAGCCCGATGTATTGCTCCAGTGCGACGTTAATTCAACTACCTGCCGGATGCGTTATCTGTAGATAAGAATCTCTCTTCATCAACTTATAACTAATATGATCCTTACAAACAATTACTTTTTCAACCACCCCATGAATTCAGAAAAGATACAAAAACCATTCTCAAGAAAACATATTTTTTTTTTCAAGTTGTATTTAAAAGTATTTACTTTTAATTGTTAGCATATTATTTCATGTATTTGTAGAATCTTACTCCTTAGATAATTTCCTGAACTTATATCTGTTAATATTTCATTTTAGACTTTGAATGGGAGAGATTTAAATCAATACGCAATAAACACGATCTGTATTAATTAAAATTTGATACGAATTCATTTTCACAAATCACAAAAGATCATGCCAAACACGCCTTCACATCGTATGTTTGTTTGCTTTAACCTAAAAACGTACTTATTGCCCAGAACCGCTGCAAAATTGAATTCAGGACAAGCTTCCTAAAACGACCTATAAAACATTAATATTTCTCCAGTAGCAGGAACTGCAATCACAGGAACAATCAAAGGCGCTGTTGACATCAATATCATCAATGTTACCGAAATAAAATTTAGTAACAATTCCCACATTCCCCAGATAGGTGCTCTAATTTGTTTTCTCACACAATGGGTAATATGCTATCACATCCAGGTGAAGAGAAAAACCACCTCTGTGATTTTAGAAGGTAAGTAAAAATAATCTATTAGAATTTAGTCATAAGGAAAGTAATCGATTGAAAATGCGTGGGAATATATTTGTAGTTGAGAAAATGTATTTAAAAATCTTTCAATTTACAACCAGGCATTGAACTTTGTTCAAAAGAATTCATTCGCAGTCTACAATTTTAGATTTTTAGACGTCATGTTTCTCAGGCTTTACTCGATTTAATCTACTATATACAGAAGCATTTTTCATTAAAAAGTTTTTCTATTATGGTAATGGTAATTTTAGTTAACGTCGTACTAGAGAAACACAACGGACTATTGACGACGGTCCGTTATCAGTCCCTTATGGAAGAGATCCGAGGACACCTCGTAATTTTGAACCACGGTCAGATGACGAAGCAACACATGAGCTGGCACCCCACTCTCTAAACTTCCACACCAACCCAATGGTAAGGACTTTCGGCCACGACATATTTAAGGTTCATCAGCCGCCTCTACACCATACGCTTATAAACAACCATGACCGGACCCGGATTTGAACCAGGAACCCTCCGATCAAGAGGCTAACACCTTAACCCCTATGCCGGTAGATCGGCAACAACACGGAGAATACAGGTTAAGTGGTAATTGGTAATGTTTTAGTTAACGTCGTACTAGAGCAACACCACGGGCTATTGACGAAGGTCCTGGATCAATCCCTTAAGGGAAAGTTCCGAGGACAACACGCCGACCAACCAGTATAGTGGTTAAGGTGTTAGCCTCTAGATCAGAAGGTTCCTGGTTCGAATCTGGGCTTTGTAAGCGTATGGTGTAGAGGTGGCTGGTACACCTTAAATCTGTCGTGGTCGAAAGTCCTCACGTTGGGTTGGCGTGGAAGTTTGGAGAGTGGGGTGCCAGTTCAGGTGTTGCTTCGTCATCTGACCGTGGTTCAAAATTACGAGGTGTTGTCCTCGGATCTTTCCCTTAATGGACTGATCCTGGACCGTCGTCAATGGCCCGTTGTGTTGCTCTAGTGCGACGTTAACTAAAATTACCATTACCATTACCGAGGACAACACCTCGTAATTTTGAACCACGGTCAGATGACGAGGGAAATATTAAGACTTCCGAGTACAATGGCGTTATCAGGGGTATTCCTGTGTAATGTGCTTTGCATGATCTTGCATTTTGTCGGTAGGCAGATAGCTATTTTAATTAACTTCGTACTGTACAGACACATCGGGCTATTGCAGACGGTCCTGGAGTAACCCTAAGGGTAAGTAGGTCCGATCGCGTCAACTAACCCGATAACGTCAACTCAGATCTTTCCCCTAGGGGATTGATCCCGGAGCGTCGTCAATAACTCTAGTATGACGTTAATTAAAATTACCTTACCTTACCAAGGACAACGCTCGTCATCTGACCCTGGTTCAAATTTACATGGTGTTGTCCTCGGAATTTTCCTTTCGGGGTTTGATCCTGGACCGTCGCCAATAGCCCCATTGTGTTGCTCCAGGTCGAGGTTAATAAACTACCATCCTAGGAGAACGCCTAGTAATTTTGAACCACGGTTAGAGGACCGGAGCTGGCACACCACTCTCCAAACTTCTGCACCATGACAACGTGACGACATTTGAGGCCGCGACAGATTTAACGTGCGCCAGCTTCTCTTTGTACGTGATGGTCTTTGGTTAGATTCGAAATCGCAACCACCCGGTTGCTAGTCACTTGCTTTTCAAACCGGGCCCTTTGGATATAGGAAACGAAAAATAAAAATAATTTGTTTCCAGTACTTTTATTTTCCTCCTCAGTTCAGAAGGCCGACCAACCGGTATAGTGGTTAAGGTGTTAGCCTCTAGATCGGAAGGTTCCTGGTTCGAATCCGGGTCTGGGAATGGATGTTTGTAAGCGTATGGTGTAGAGGCGGCTGGTGCACCTTAAATCTGTCGTGGCCGAAAGTCCTCACGTTGGGTTGGCGTGGAAGTTTGGAGAGTGGGGTGCCAGCTCAGGTGTTTCTTCGTGATCTCACCGTGGTTCAAAATTACGAGGTGTTGTCCTCGGATCTTTCCTTTAAGGGACTGATCCCGGACCGTCGTCAATAGCCCGTTGTGTTGCTCTATTACGACGTTAACTGTGATACTTATGTTTCTGAGCTGTTTCTCATTTATGTATACAGATTTCTAACTTGTAAAAGTAAAATGTAATTTGGATATAAACCTTCAATTTTTTTAATTACCGACCAACGGTATATTGGTTAAAGTGTTATCCTTTAGATAGGAAGGTTCCTTGTGCGGGTCCGTTCATGGTTGTTTGTGAGCGTATGGTGTAGAGGCGGCTGTGATGCACCTTAAATCTATCGTTACCAAAAGTCCTCACGTTGGGTTGATGTAGAAGTTTGGAGAGTGAGGTGCCAGCTCAGGTGTTGCCTCGTCATCTGAGCGTGGTTCAAAATTACGTGGTGGTTATCTTGAATCTGTCCCTTAGGGCAGTGCTCCCCAACCTTTTTATCGCCGCGGACCGGATCAACGTTTGATAATTTTAACGCGGCCTGCTGGGGGGGGGGGAGATACGTTGATTGTTTATATTTTAGATTGTTTTGATTTAATAATTTTAATTTGATTGGATTTAAACATGTCTTAAAAATAAAATACTGAAACACCAAAAAATGAATATAATGCGATTTAACATTTTAACTCACTAGAACGCTAAATCAATAAAATAGTTTCCCAACCACAAAAAAACCACGAAGCGCTCGAACTGTTTTAAAAGCAAAGACAGGTGATCGTGCACCAACTAGGAGAATGAATGTTTAGGCTCAGTCTCGTCTAAAATCCCCGCTAATGTCTGAAACATGTCCAAAATGCCTCTGTTCACGAGCCGTCCCCACAGCTTGAGTTTGGATTTAAATACAGCTATACTTTGTCTGCCAACTTGAAAACAGTTGTCACATTTGTCAAAATTAGAGAATAGAGACATACAGAATTCAGAAATCTTAATTGAAGCTCTAGTAACAGAACAAAATTGAAGTTCTGATTTACCGCCTCCTAATTTGAGTGGACATTTCATAGATTAGAACCGCACAAACCCGAGATAAATACACCAAAGTAAATAAAATGGAAATAATTTAATATTTCTTGGACGGCCCGGTACCATTTGATCCACGGACCGATACCGGTCCGCGGCCCGGGGGTTGGGGACCACTGCCTTAGGGGATTGCTTCCGAACCGTCGTCAATTTGCCCGTTGTGTTGCTCTAGTACGACGTTAATTAAAAAAATTACCAATAACTCATCCGGGTCAATTAGATATAGGAAACGAAAAATAATTTGTTTCCAGTACTTTTATTATCCCCCTCAGTTCAGAAGTCTCACATGTGATACTCATGTTTATGAATTTTTTCTCATTCATGTACAATGATTTCTATAAATTGTAAAAAAAAATATAATTTGAATATAGTCCTTCTCTCTCAATTCTTAATTTTTAATATCGTAGTAGATTAACCCTGATGTATCCCATATAATACTCTCTCTTGCCCCCCAAAACAAGAAATAAATAAAACTCTTTTTTTTTTAAACTTACAATGACGGGAATAGTAACTTAATAAACAGTTCTGAGGAAAACCAGTTGTTATTTTTGTGTAGAGTATGAGGAGGTTAAACAGACAAACAAAATGCTCGCGATGCTCACAATTAAATGCAGGGGTAATTTAACATCTACGAGTTTTAGGCCGAAGTTTAACAATCTCCTCGACTCAAAAAGCAAAGCAACTAGAGATGCGTGCCTTTGATCTATTTATGAAGCTAATAAAACTCAATTTCCGTAACCCCGACCTACCTCAGTTGCAAATGTCTCTCTGCAGCTAAGGAAGGACTAAGCACCTCACTGTGCGCAGGGTCTAGAAATCATTGAGTTAACGGTGTCTTCTTCTCTTTCTCTTGGTATGAGTTTGGCCGTAAGCTCTCCCCCGCGTAAAAAGTATCATACCATTCCCAAGAAAGTCTATTTGCCGCCCCCATTAAGCACTTCAACTATAATCCTTTCTTCGAATTTCTAGTGCAGTGGTGCTTGGTCTAGAGTGTAGGCACTCTTGGTCCTTAATGTAGTCCTAGGGGAGAAGTATGAATGTGTGTGGAGATAACGGAAACACTTGAACCTGAGGAAGAAACCTTTTTCGTCTGGTAATTAAGTTTCCCAGATTTTGCTTCATGGGAAAAACTTACAAAAAGTGCTCGGTTCTTAAAATTCTTGTAAGTAGGTATTTTAATAAACGTCGTTCAGAAGCAACACAACGGGCTAGTGGCGGCGATCTGGAATCAAACACGAGGGGTAATTGGTAATTTGTAATTCACGTCGTACTAGAGCAACACAACGGGCTATTGACGACGGTCCGGGATCAATCCCTTAAGGGAAAGATCCGAATAAAACTTGCCTCGTCATCTGACCGTGGCTCAAAATTACGAGGTGTTGTCCTCGGATCTTTCCCTTAAGGGACTGATCCCGGACCGTCGTCAATAGCCCGTTGTGTTGCTCTAGTACGACGTTAACTAAAATTACCATTTACCGATAAAAACTTCTGGAATAATAACCTTTAACTATGACTATATTTATATAGTGGCGAAATGTAAAGTATGTAGTTAGAAGTATTAAAAATAACAGAAAAGATAGGTAGGTATATTAATTAACGTCGTACTGGAGCAGCACAACGAGCTATTGAAGACGGTCCGGGATAAATCCCCAAAGGGAAAGACCCGAGAACAACACGACGTAATTTGAACCACGATCAGATGACGAGGCAGCACCTGAGCTGCCACCCTACTCTCTAAACTTCCACACCAACCCAACGTGAGGACTTTCGACCACGACAGATTTAAGGTGCACCAGCCGCCTCTACACCATACGCTTACAAATATCTATTCACTGACCCGTATTCGAACCATTAACCTTCCGATCTAGAGGCTAACACCTTAACCACCAGACTGGTTTGTCGGCGACGACGGTCAGGAATCAATCCCTTAAGGGAAAGATAGAGGACAACACCACGTAATTTTGAACCACGGTCAGATGACGAGGCAACACTTCAGCTGAAACCCCACTCTCTAAACTTCCACTCCAACCCAACGTGAGGACTTTCGGCCGCGACGGATTTAAGGTGCACCAGCCGCCTCTATACTATACGCTTACAAACATCCATGCCCGGACCCGGATTCGAACCAGGAACCTTCCGATCTAGAGGCTAACACCTTAACCACTATACCGGTTGGTCGGCGATCAAGTTTCGTACTCGCAGTATTCCGTATGCTAATCTGCTTCTCTTCCTATTGAGCTACTGCTGCACTATAAAAACAGGTGTTAAAATTGCCAATAGTTATTAGGGAGGAGCGAACTGCATGGAAGATCGTTAAAAACAAAAAACTTGAAAACGACTAATGGAGATTAAGAACTTATGAAAAAATGATCGATGGACATTTCGCTGGAGCTAAGCGTCCACCATCATCATAACAACAGTCACAAGAGAAAATTGCGAGTAAATATGTTTTAGAGGCGAGTGTTGACATCAACTCACTTTTTAAACTAAGCCTTTCCAGGCAGCGTGAGAGGATTTAGGTAAGGTGTGTAGAGTTTAAGATAATCTACTTAGACTAAACCGAAATGATTTCCTACAAAACCTTTCGGGTATGCTGCTCAGATGTTCATCTCGTAGGATGAAGAAAAAGATTTGATCTAAAAAAATTGGATACCCTTCAATTTTAATGCTGCTTCCAAAAGTCTTGAGTCTCCAAGTTCAACTGTTCCTGATCTCTCTTCGTACGCTTTCAAACAGGTGGTGAGGTTACGTTTTACTAGTATAGAGATAATATGGGCTGCTAAATAAATATGTTGGAGTGGATAAACTTCATGTTGTCGAGCTTCCCAGAATATTATGGAAAACTAGTTTCAGTTGGCAATACCCTATGCAAAAGGGGCTGTTATACCTCAGTGAATTTATTCAAAACTCCCACTTTGTAATTTAAATTATTTATTTATTATTAATTTTTATTTTTCTAGGAATTAACTTAACTAATGAATATTCTAGGAGTGGCCATCCAACTGATAGTTACCTTGAAAGGATATCATCGGGGGCCCTTCTGGTTGGTATCTGGTTACCTGGAATATCACATGTATCCCCAGGATTCCTAAGTTATTGAACCAATTTTCAATTATCCCCATGCAAGATTCTTATCGTTACTGTCCCCCAAACACTAGAGGTAATATTAATTATATACTGGATGTTTTGAATATATTTGGAACACCTAACAACAGATAAAAACGTCTTCTCGAAGTTTAAGTGCATAAAATTTCTTAGGGGGTTCTCTTCGTACTGAATTGAGCACTAGTATATTTCCCAATGACAACTCCCGATTTCGAAGCCAAAAATTTCTGATCTGCAATTTAACACCAAATACCAAATTTAAAGTCATTTGGTTCAACCATTTCTGAATTATGAGTACGAAAAATTTGAACCTAATGTTCAATTATAGTTTATTCATATCTTTCGAAATTATATATTCCAATCAAACTTAGTATATTACTTTAAATGGAACCAAACAAAATGCAAAAAATGCTTGTCTTTAAAGTTATAACTGGTATACATTTTAAAATTTTTTGTTCATTATTTGTCTAACCACATTATATCTACAAGTGTGTTTCAAAAATATCTGACCAAATTATAAAGAGTGGTAGAGGGGCTCAAAATAAACATTTTTGTCAAAGAAAGTGTGTCCGGAAATGACGAGTAACGATAATTGAGAGAGCTGCTTAGATCAGTCGATAACATCTTTGTGGCATAAGACGCCATTCCTCGCTCGGATTTTTAACGGCAAGCTCCGAATTAGTGCATGCCGTTGAAATTCGTAACTGGAAATGACGCCTTATACCACAAAAACGAAATCATCGACTGATTTATACAGCGCCCTCTGCTAGCGAAAAGTCGCATTCTCGGACTCGCATTCTTTGACAAAAATTAGTAATTTGAGCCCCTTTACCAACCTTTACAACACGGTCAGAAATTTATGAAACACCTTGTAGATATAATGTGGTTAGAGAAACTGTATGAATGAAATACGAAAATGCATTTTAGATAGCAACCTTCAGCAGTTGTTTCGACTTCATGTCTGATACTTAATTCATGGGATACTCTTGTAGCTAATTACATTTACCACTCATTATGAAGAAAATAAAAATTTCAATAACTTAGTTTTAATGCATATATGAATCTTCATACGTATTACAATATGAATAAAAAAATGTTGTCTTGGAGTATGAAAATGGATTTAAGAAAGTAGGAATTAGTTTTCATATACTTGGACTTTATGTCTGATAGTAAATTCAAGTAGTTGTTACCACTTGTGTGTGTGTAGAACCAATTATATTTACCACTCATTATTACAAAAACATAAAAAATTCAAGAACTTAGATTTAATACATGAATGAATTCTTCATACATACATTTATTTCAATTTTGTATAAAAAAATTAGTCTTCAAGTATGCAAAGGATTTGCAAGAAAGTAGGAAATCTTGTTTTTCAATTAAGTTTCGGATTCATACCTTGTAGTGTGACAATTAATATAGTAGTTATTAATTGGAAACTATTACATTTTCTACTAACAAAATAAACATTTTTCAAGAATTCAGTTTCTATACTTTAATAAATTACTCACATACAAATTACAATATAGAAAAAAATAATTTAGTCTTCGAGTATGAAAACACATTTCGACTTCATGTCTCACAGTTAATTTATCAATGTAATGTAGAAGTCACCACTTGGAACTAATTATACTTGGCTATCATTACAACAAAAATAAAAATTTCAAAAACTTATGATCCGATTTTCCTTTAGCAAATTCATTAACTAATACGTTTCATTTTCTTTTGTCGTTGGAAAAAGAAAAAAAAAATCTTAACCACACACAGTTCAATTTTTTTGTTACTTCCCAAACCGTGCTGAGCATTTGTCTGTCACAAATTTAGAAACTCGATAAGAATCGTTCTTTTTATACCGACGAGTGTTTGTGATTTCAGTTATTTCCCATTTTGTTCGTACCGTTTCTTATCAGTGTTTTTGAAGTGAAACACAATCATTTCCCTCTATCTCTTTGTGTCTGCTTTTTGGATTTCTTTCCTCTTAATCCCCACCCCTTTTTTCCCAAGTCATCGACTTTCGTATGACCAGCGGTCAGTTTTCTGCCCGAATTTGTCTCTTGCGATTGAGAGCTTTTTCGCAGCAAGGCCATTAGGGGAAACGTAATATTTTTTATTCTATCTGTTTTGTCTGATGACTTCGACGCAGTTTCAGAAGCGAACTCTGGATGAAGAAAGATCTGTGTGTAATTTTGAAATATGGTTGTTTGGAACGATAGAATCAACATTTGACTCAGACTTTTGATGCCCGTATTTTTATTTACCGGAAGAAAATTTTTGTTCGGGAATTAAGGTTGTTTTCTTATTTAAATGTGAACATAAATATTCTTTAAGGGAGACCCGAGAAATTTTTATCATTCATTTTACATAACCTATTTTTTAGTGATAATTAAGTACATATTTTAAAGCAATAATTAATAAAAAAAATAGTTTTTATTTGGAAAAAAATTTTATATTACGATTTTAATATTTTTTTAAGCCGATATACACATTTTTTATAAACCCTACTTCTTTGTCAATTTTCAATATTTTTGTGTAAAATAAATTTCTACAATATTGTTATAGTATATTCAAAAGACCTAGAGAGAGAATTTCTAAAATTTACTTACGAGTTTTCGTAGAAAAATATTTTACTCATTATACGTTAAAATTTTATAAAAATTTCCAACTTTCTTTGTTTATTAATTTTTGTAAATTTTTCTGAACTATTTATACAAAAAAAAGTCTCCCTGTGTCTGTTAAATAGTTGTCAAAATCTAAAAAACAGTTTAACACCAATAAACAGTTTAACTCTAAGTGCGAATATCAAAAAACCTTAGAACTTAGGCAAAATTGCAATAAACTGATTTTGAGATAATGGCATTTTAAGTACAAAATACAACAGAGGTTAATGAAAACAACTTACTTTTTGCAAATACTATTTTTTAGTAATTTCTATTACATTAAGATTCTTTTATCAGAACAAAAGTTTTTACCACAAACTCGTATATATTTTTTTAAAGCTAGTTTTATCTCTGATGACAATTGAGTGATTTGTGATTATTCACTGAAAAAATATACATTTCTTGTTTAATAAACTGAAATAAAATATTTTATTGAATCAGTACTATTTTAAAATAAACCACCACAGTATAAACCACACCTTCTTTTTTTCTGTAAACGAGCCTTTTTTATAGCGATACGTAAGCGACGAAATTTAGCGCTATTTTTTCTATGTGTTTCCTTTAAAGGTGTCACCACATGTTTTACATGAGGACCTGGATTTTGTCCTTTAGCTTTTGCCAATTGATAGAAAAACCAGGAGTCTACACCTTAAGGGTATTTAAAAAGTTTGGGATAATCATCGGTAGATACACTATGATAGAATGTTGCATAAACGGAAGTTTTCATGGAAACCGAAACCAATGGCTGGCAGTCGATTATGTAGTTGCAAGATCAAATAAAAATTAAAAAGCAGCTGTTAGCAATTTCCTTCGACTCTAAAAATTTGTCCATTTGTTCTTGAATATCTGATGCATCGTTTTATATAGTAAACCAAAAAACATTAAATTTTTTTTTTTTGAAATTTGGGGTTCGGGTTTCCCTTAAACATTTTATTTCAAATTGTAAAACATTTCGATTACCAATTGGAATTTATATCGATTGAAAACTATCTCGCAGTAAGGCTTTTAGAAGAAACGTAAGATTTATTTTATCTGTTTTGTCTGATGTCTTCGATGCGGCTTTAGAAGCGAGTTCTGGATCAAAGATCTGTTTGTAGCTCAGAGATGTGGTTGTTTGGAAATGATAGAATCAACATTTGACTTAACTCATATTTTTATTTAACAGAAGAAATTTTTTCTTTCGGGAATGAAAGTTGTTTTTATTTAAATAAACATAAATATTAATTAAAATTTCTTAATAAAACTTCTTTTACCAATCGGAGCCAATTATATTTACCACTCTAAAATTAATTTTTCAAAAACTTGTGTCAAGTTTTCAAAACGTCGTGATTTTAAATAAACGTAATAATCATAAATTCAAATTAATTTTACCAGGGCATTATTTGAGGAATGACCCTTTAAGATTTAAACGAATTAAATGCGTGTATTAAAAAGGAAACAGATTAAATAAATAGCAATATCCGTCTTTGAATGATTTAATTTTAAAATAATTATTTTAAATTAAAATAAATTATAACCCTCCAAGTGGTATCAACGAGATAACTCGTCTATCAAGATTTGGCCCTTTTCCATAATGTCGAGATGTCGCGTCATCAAGATTTGGCTAATTTTGATAATGACGAGATATCTCGTCATAAAGATACTGTAGATTTTGATGGAGACAAGATCAAGATTGCCAAAGATGATGACAAGATCAAGATCTGTGGTAAGTCTTCTAATGACTATGTAACTTGTCCATCAAGATCTGGTCAGTTTTGTCAATGACAAGGTACCCTACCTCATTAAGACAACCATCAAGAGGCTTAGTAATCACACGTACATACTAAAAACTAAGTACCAGTATCAATCCCTGTTAGCATATGAAACAGGTCTTGCGTGGTTTTGTGTTATATGATATGAAACAAGTTTCAAGAATGGAGAAAAAGTGTATTTTAGGAATAATTGTGGAGGTCGTGGGAAAGTGTAATTGTAAAGTTGATCGAATCTTGTAACGAGACATCTACGCTTCTATGAAGACATCACTGAACATAACACGCTAAATGAATGAGGAGTAAGATATGATTGAACAATAAAACTGAAGGTGATAATAATCTTAGATGCAATCGTCATAGCATCAAATATTTATGAAGGATATTGCATGTGTATTTTATATGGTTTCCAAAAATCTCCTTCTTTATATAATTTTTATATTTCTCCCCAAATATTTGATAGTGATACGTAGTAAAATAGCGATGTTTAAAGAGTGACTTTTAGAAAGTATTTAAAATTTTTTTTCTGTGGTGTTAAGGAGGTTATACCTCGTAGAGTACAACGTGGGGAGTAGAGATTTCTCAAATAAAGACGTTTCAAAACAAAGTGAATCAAATTAGGTTCCCAATGTTAAGGAGGTTATAAATCGTGGTACAATGAGGAAAGTAAAGATATTTCTCCAGTAAAAATACTAAAAATATGTGAGTTGAATCAAATTATTCTCAGTCAATCCACTTCAGCGAAAAGACCGAAATGATATCGATGATAACGTGACTGAAACTACTACTGAAGCATATGCGCTTCGATGAAAATATTGTTGAACGATCAAGCTAGCGAGCTGATTTATAATAAAACTAGCCATTACGTGGCTAGCCCTGCGTTGCCCGTGGTGTAAGGTAGTAATCTGGTGTAAAATTTTCCGCAGATTTCAAATCCGTTGAAGATATATGCAATTTTTAATTATTTATTTAAAGAAAATCATATTTTTAGGTATCAATCTAAACTGCAATTTTCCGCAGGTTTCAAATCCGTTGAAATTTTTACTCTGTATTTAACGGTATAGGAGATAGAAAAAAGAAGTGTGACTATAGTTAAAAGATTTATCGTCTGACTGGACAAACATTTCTCCGAGCAAAATCAAAGCGGAAACGAAAAAAATAATTTTCTGAGCGTTCTCCGAAGCGATGAAAAAAACTTGGCATGGTTCCAAGGTCACGTGGGTAGAAAAGTCAAGATTGGGGCTATTCTTCTTTCGTCCGGACGAAGAACCAGGTAGAGAATAAAACTATTAAATTGAATAAACTTAATTACCCAAAAATTGCAAAACATTTGGACTACCTGTGTGCCAAATCTTATTGCTGTAAGTGCCATAGAATCGTCAGGATTTTGCGCCCGCGAAAAAAACAGACATACAGACAAACACTTCCTTTTATAATAATAGAGATATCGGAATGTAAAAAGGAACCTTAACTCGTTCGCAGCTGATCTCGCTACAGCGCGTGATCGTTCTCCGCTTTAATTGTCATTATATGTTAGGTGTTGGCGTGGAGAAAGGTTATAAACTAGTTCTAAAGGTATACGGTTTTTCGAATTTATAGCTTTATTAGTTAGTAAAAAAAAACCTTCCACGGCGCCGGCGGGGAAATAACTAAAAGTACCGCCAATACCACTCCAATCTATTCTGATATTGGCGTACTTTTCAATCATATTTGTTACTAGTCAATGTGTGAGCCGCGGTAGCTCAGTCAGTAGAGCGTCGGGCTCGCATCGGAAAGGTTGTGGGTTCTGTCCTCGACGGAGCCCGCAGTTCTGATGGTTGCGAGATCGGCGCTTAGACCTGGCTAACGACCGTCGTGTTCGCTAATGGTGGATGGGGCACGTTAAATAGGTCGTGGTCACAAAGTCCCCCATGTTCCCATACCAAATCAATACATCTGGGGGTACCTGATCAGGGGGTTATCGGCCTCTGATTGGGATCTAAATTACGATATGTGTGAGTAAATGGATGTGTGAAAGGGACCTTCCTGTTAAACGGATGTGTCATGTATGAAGAAGTCCAACCCTCCGGGGCAATGGCACCCCCAATTGGGCCATATATGGCCCGCACGACAACAACTAGTCAATGTGTGTCTATCGCGGCATTTCCCGTGCCAGTTGCTTTTGTGGGGTTATTGGTTTGCTTCGCAAACCAAATGGGCGTTGCCCGTGACAGTTCTTTTCGTGGGGGTCACATTACCCGCGGTGTTGGTTTGCGAATATAAATATTTAATTGAAAAATTATTTATTTAAAAAAATCAAACGTATAAGGTATCTATATCGTGTAAAATTTTCTGCAGATTTCAAATCCGTTAAAATTTTTATTCCATCTTTAACGATCGCTGAGAACCCTAGTGATAACGTTAATAATTTCTTTTGTTTCACTCGAATCCGTTTCTCAGGAAATCAAAATGAATTCATCTCGAATCAAACATTACATGTGATTTATATATCTTTCTTTTTTAAATGATCCCCAAATCTCCCATCTTGGAAAATTGGGTGAGACACAAAAAAAACCTTCAAAAAGTCCTTTTTTGTTTTATTTTCGCAAAACAATTTTCATTTAATTCTCTTTCGTTTGACACCAATTTTATGATTACATCTTGAGTAGAACCGAAGATATAAACAAAAGAACGTTTTGAGGGCTGTCAAAGTTTTGAAACTAAAAATATGCCGACGTATCCGAAAAACTGCTAACAAATGTACAATTGCATACAAAATGTACCGTTGAAAGGTACTATTAGCCAAAATAAACCTTAAACAAAGGTCTAAAGACTTTTAGAAAATGTAAATGCTGTGTCTTTTCATGAATAATTTCTCAAGTTATATCAAAAGTAATCACAGTCACTTTTTTGAGAATTTTTAAATTTTAAAACTTTTGGAACTGATATATCAAGTTAATTTTTTACCATTTTCTATTTGTAAATTAGGTGCTATGTCTTCATTAAAAATTCCATAGCAATACCTTTGTTAGCAAAAAAAAAAAAATAATAATTGTGTCCCGGCCCCCCCACCCCCCCTTAATATAATTTATTACATATTTTTTAAAAAATATTGTGATACATAGTAAGATAACAAAATATATATGAAGCATTTAGATGTTCAAAGAAAAACTTTTAACTTAAGACCTTAAGAAAAGCATTCTTTCGAAAGTTCTGTGGTGTTAAGGTTATACTTCATGGTACAGAGATTTGTCAACTAAAAACACTTAAAATCTGAGTTGAATCTAATCATTCTGTCAATTTTCCAAAGGCGACTACGCTGATGACGTGACTGAATCTACCATTGAGACATAGCGATCATCGAAGAGACATCCACGCTTCGATGATTGCCATTGAGACATCTACGCTACTGCAGACATAAGCTAGATCAGAGACGTCGGACATTTGAACAATAAAAGTGAAGGCGTTAATTATCCTAGATACAATCACCCTAGCAATAAATCTGTCGATCAGAAGCACGCTTTTCCGTCGTCACAAAGACTTAATTGCAGTGGAAAGTCACATCTATCATACGACTTGTAACGGAAATGTAAAAGTGACAAAAACTGTTACTTCCTATACTTAAAATAGACTGAAAACAAACTGATGTAATCGAATGTAAGGAAGCAATTGATCATACTCATTTTAGAAGGTCTTAGTCTCGTTAAGAGAGAGAGAGAGATCATTGTCTGTTAAAGGCCCAAATTAGTGACTATCACAGACACTAATCCGTTATCGTTTAACCCAACTAATCAGACATTTGAGCCACGGTAGCTCAGTCAGTAGATCGTCGGGCTCGCATCGGAAGGGTTGTGGGTTCTGGAGCCTGCAATTCTGATGGTTGCGAGATCGGCGCTTAAACCTGGCTAAAGACCGTCGTGTTCGCTAATGGTGGCTGGGGCACGTTAAATAGGTCGTGGTAACAAAGTCCCCCATGTTCCCATACCAAATCACTACCTCTGGGGGTACCTGATCAGGGGGTTATCGGCCTCTGATTAGGATCTAAATTACGATATGTGTGAGTGAATGGATGTGTGAAAGGGACCTTCCTGTAAAACGTATGTGTCATGTATGAAGAAGTCCAACCCTCCGGGGCAATGGCACCAACAATTGGGCCATATATGACCCGCACGACAACAACAACAATCAGACATTTGTTTGAACTGCGGTTTGAAGAGTAACGGATTTGAAACAGGAGGGTTACAGTTCGAATCCAACCAAAGACCGTCTTGTATACAAAGGGGGATGGTGCTCGTTGAATCAGTCGTGGCCTCAAATGTCCTGACGTTAGCGTGGTGCGGAAGTGTTGAGAGTGGGATGCTAGCGCAGGTGTGACCTCATCATCTGATTGCTTGTGAATTACGTGGTGTTGTCGTCAGCTCCTTCCTTCGGGTAGGTAGTAGGTATTTTAATTAACGTTGCACTGGAGAAATCACAAAGGGCTATTGGTGACGGTCCGGGATGAATACAGAAGTGAAAGATCCGAGGACAACACCTCGTTATTTTGAATCACTGTCAGGTGACGAGGTAAAAGCCTGAGATGGCAGCCCACTCTGCAAACTTCCACATCACACCAACGTGAGGACATTTGACACGACAGCTTTAATGAAGTGCCAGACCCCGAGCATACCGTCCACTGTCGTGGGTTGGACCGAGTTTAGAACTCTCAACCCTCCGGTTGCCAATCCGGTACTCTTCTGACCGGGCTACTGCCACTCAACGTGGGTGTATCAAAACTTTACAATGCACTCTTAGGATTTGATTTCATAAAAAGAAACACGAGCACACTATATGGATAAAAGTATTTAGACACTGCAGAAATTCGGAGGAGGATCCATCTTAGTGTGGGCAGTACATTGCTTTATGTACCTCGTACCATGAACGCTGACGTGTACCTCGTTCTGGATTATTTGGCCTGCCTACACTATGGCAATACTATGGCGATGATGGTTGCTTCTTCCAACAGTATCCAGCTCCATTTCATACTGCAAAACATGTGCTGGAATGGTTTCCTGAAAATGAGATGAATTTGCTTGACTGGCCTGTTTAGTGCCCCGATCTCAATCTGATCGAGCACTTGTGCGACAAACTGGAGTGAAGACTATGACACCACCATGCTTGCCCGTCTTCACAACAATCTCTTCACACAGCCTTGCAAGATGCATGGCGAGTTATTCCTGCCCAGACGTAAAGAGATCTTGTGGAAAGTATGCCTCGACGTGTTGAAGCTGTAATACATTCTAAAGGAGGGACTACCCGCTACTAAATAGAATAATATAGCACTTTTTCAGAAAAATATGCAGTCTACATACTTTTGTCCATATAGTGTATATCAGGGCTCGAAATACCCGGGTGCTCAGGTGCACTGTGCACATGAAAACAAAATTGTGCACTTAATTTTTCCCCCCTAGGTGCACGTTAAAAAAAAAGGGGGGCGGAGGGGAACGTGTTTTAGGTTATTTTGATGTTTGAACAAAATATTAGTATCGACCTCTCTCTCTCTAAAGGAACGTAGTTAAAATTTCTAAATACACACTATGCGAAAACAAAATCGCTGGTCTGTAACGGGTTTAAACAGGAGGAAGGTTCACTTGTGCCACTGCCGCCAGAACTTTCCGATGATCAAAACATTTTGCAGATGGCTCTGTTGAAGCAACTGTCGCGACAGCCGTGAACCAGAGAAGGGAGAATTTAGATGTTTAAATATTTTTATTTACTATTTTCTACCAAACCTATATAAACATACCCAACTAATAAAGTAGTCTACATTACATTAATACTCTTATATTACGATATTTTTTAAAATATGCACCTAAAATATAACCTGTGCACCTAATTTAAAAACTTAGGTGCACAAGGTGCACCTGTATTAAAAAATCTATTTCGAGGAATGGTGTATATTCTAATTGAATTAAGAGAGGTATTTAAACCTCATTTTAGCTAGGCAATTTTAATATTTAATAGGACTTAATTGGGAGTTGTAGTTACCTGGAGTGAAGACTTAAACATAAAACGCAAAAATGCTTAAGTATATAATGAAGAAGACAAGTTGCTACTAGATTTCCCAGCGCAACGCAATTAAACGCAGTAGCCCCACATGGCAAAAATACAGCAGTTTAGGTGGTCAGTGCAAAATTCACGCTCATATGTCGCGTTGTTTACATAAACAAAGGAAACAAATTCCGTAAAGTCCTAGCTAGGAGATTCTTTCAAGAATTTCAAAAGAATGTCGCAATTAAAAGCGTCTGCGCGTTTACTCCTAAACACAGTTCACGTTAATAAAATCTGAGAAATGAAGACGGGGGTGTAAAATATTTTCACTTCCCAAACGTGAATGTGAGAGGAAAAGACGTTTTTCCATAGTCTCGTAATTTTAGATTCCGGACACTGCGAGGTCTACGACGAACTGGAAACGTATAATTTATTCGCTGCTCGTATGCTGCTCGTAATTTCCCTTTAATTGAAGTTACCAAAGTTTACAGAATGTGAATAAACGTACTATGTAAAAAAAGCTGTGGAGATCTTGGGTAGGTAGTTAATTAACGTCGCTCTAGAATACCACATCGGGCTATTGGAGACTGTTCAGGATCAAACCCGAAGGGTAGGTAGGTATTTTAATTAACGTCACAATGGAGCAACTCAACAGGGGATTGGAGACGGTCCGGGATAAACTCCCTAAAGGGAAAGATTCGAGGACAACATGCAATTGTGAACCGCTGTCAGATAATTTCAAACCCAAATAGAAAGAGTAAGAGTAAGAGTAATTTTGGTTAACGTCGTACTAGAGTAACACAACGGGCTATTGACGACGGTCCGGGATCAGTCCCTTAAGGGAAAGATCCGAGGACAACACCTCGCAATTTTGAACCACGGTCAGATGTGACGAAGCAACACCTGAGCTGGCACCCCATTCTCCAAACTTCCACGCCTACCCAAACCAAATAGAAAGATGTAAGGACAAAGCTCGGTAAAAAAAATGGTAATTTTTAGTTAACGTCGTACTAGAGCAACACAACGGGCTGTTGACGACGGTCCTCGTAATTTTGAACCACGGTCAGATGACGAGGCAACACCTGAGCTGACACCCCACTCTCCGAACTTCCACACCAACACAACGTGAGGACTTTCGGTCACGACAGATTTAAGGTGCACCAGCCGCCACTACACCATACGCTTACAAACATCCTTGCCCGGACCTGGATTCGGACCATTAACCTTCCGATCTAGAGGCTAACACCTTAACCACTATACCGGTTGGTCGGCGACAAAGTTCGGCAGAGCAACGAATTACCAACTATAGGGTTGCGAGTTCAATACGCGGTAGATACCAAACACCGTCGTGTACAAAGGGAGCTGGTACACATTAAAAATGTCGTGGCCTCAAATGTCCTCATGTTGGTGAGGTGTGGATATTTGAAGAGGTGGGGTGCCAACTCAGTTGTGACCTCGTCATCTAACCATGATTAAAAATTACATGGTGCTATCCTCGAACATTTCACTTCGAGGGTTGACCCCGGACGGTCGCCAATAGCCCGGTATGTTCTCCAGTGTGACGTTAATTGACTACTACTCCAGGACAACACTTCGTAACTTTGAACCACGGTTAAATGACGAAGTCACATCGGAGCTGGTGCCCCACTCTCCAAACTTCAACACCACGCCAACGTGAGGACATTTGAGGCCATGGCATATTTAACGTGCACCAGCCTCCTTTGTACACGATGGTCTTCGGATGGATTCAATCTCGCAACACCTCCGATTGTTAATCCGTTACTATTATATCCTTAAAATTGTTTTTAGTAAACGAGTATTAGCTCTAAACGAATATATGGTATCCTCATTACGTCTGCACCACGGGTAAACCTATTTAGAGGACATATTTAAAACTCTTTTAGAATAGCCGTATCTGGGATACCTAAAATATTATATGTTGGATCTATTATAATGAAAGATAATATCGGTTGAAAAGAGATACAATCTTGATTCTATTTCTTCTCTTATCTATTCAGTCTGAAACCATATTTCACGGGTCGTGAATAATACTTTAATTTTGCATAAACGTTTTTTACTATGTTGTCCTATTGTAATCAGCTTTCCTCACGATTCGTTAGTTTATATTAGATTACTAATTTTCACAAGTACGATCCCTCATATGTCCTGTCATTCTTCTATCCATTCTTCCCTCACAGACATCCATGACAACGGGCGACAAACTGATGAGTTAAGTGTCAGAGAAAGAAGAGTTTTTATATTTAATTCGAGAGCTCTTGACTATCTAAAGTTTTGATATTCCGCACACGCTGGCGCACTAGGAGTGGAGAAGTACCATTAGCGAAATAACCAACAGACTGGAAAGTCATTTTGCAGACTTTGTCATCATCGCACAGCTTGACGTCACTAAGTGGAAGTTGTTTCTTTCGCTGCAAAGTAGATTCAGTGTTTGTGAGCAGATGAGCAAGAAAGTTTATTCGGAGCAATTCGAAATTGAACTGCTGGAGGGAAAAAAGGCCAAGTGAAACTTTTATTTAGTTCTGAAAGGTTTAAGTACGTTAATTCATTAACTATATAACAATGAAATCTTAAGTAAATTAAAAAGTGTGTTGGTAAAAATTACAGCATTAAATGAAACAAGACTCTATGGTATTGACTCTTTATGTAATGAAAAGGGTTTTAATGTTTCAACCCTCCAAGTGTTTTCGACGAGATATCTCGTTCTTCCAGATCTGAACAATTTTGCTATAGACGAGATATCTCGTCATGATACCGTTTGGAGACAACCATCAGGAGAGTTAAACCATGAAACCACGGAGGATAGTTGAATGTTAGAAAGAAGATTCAGTTGGCTGTTTTGGATTTTATGGACGTATTTGACCAATCTAAAGTAGTTTTAGATTGCGTTAAGTTTGATGGTCATTCAATGAAAGAGGTATAGTGTCTTTAACAGTGAAATAGATTGAGTATTTTAGTGGTAGTATTAGTGGTATTTATCTCGTTCATCCAGACCGGATCAATTTTGTTATAGACGAGATATATCGTCATGACACCTCTTGAAGACAACCATGAGGAGAGTTCAACTATGGAGGATAATTAAATGTCAGAAAGAAGATTCAGTTGGTTGTTTTGGATTTTATGGCGTAAGGCCATATTTAACCAAGCTAAAAAAGTTTTAGATTGCTTTAAGTTTGATGGTCACTCAATGAAAGAGGTAGTTTCTTTTGTGCAGTGAAGTAGATTCAGTATTTCACAGTGGTAGTATCAGTGGTATTTATATCGTTCATCCAGATTGGACCAATTTTGCAAGACGAGATATCTTGTCATGACACCTCTTAGAGAGACAAACATCAGGAGAGTTAATCTTATGGAGTATAATTGAATGTCAGAAAAAGATTCAGTTGGTTGTTTTGGAATGTATGGTGTAAAGGCCGTACTTGGTACTTTTAATTAACGTTGTACTACTAGAGCAACACAACGGGGTATAGATGACGGTCAGAGATCAATCCCAAAGGAAAATGGGACGTATTTGGACAAGCTAAAACAGTTTCAGATTGCTTTAAGTTTGATGTCACTCAATGAAAGAGGTAGATTCTTGGAGACAACAATAAGGAGAGTAAAAATTTTGGAGGATACTTGAATGTCAGAAAGAAGATTCAGTTGGTTGTTTTGGATTTTATGGTGTAAGGGCCGTATTTGACCAATATTAAAGAAGTTTCAGATTGCTTTAAGTTTGATGTCCCTCAATGTTAAAGAAGTTTCAGATTGCTTTAAGTTTGATGTCCCTCAAAGGAAAATGGGACATATTTGGACAAGCTAAAAAAGTTTCAGATTGCTTTAAGTTTGATGTCACTCAATGAAAGAGGTAGATTCTTGGAGACAACAATAAGGAGAGTAAAAATTTTGGAGGATACTTGAATGTCAGAAAGAAGATTCAGTTGGTTGTTTTGGATTTTATGGTGGAAGGGCCGTATTTAACCAATGTTAAAGAAGTTTCAGATTGCTTTAAGTTTGATGTCCCTCAATGTAAGAGATAGTTTCTTTTGCAGTGAAGTAGATTTAGTATTTTATTGTGGTAGTATCAGTGGTATTTTTATGTTAGTTAATAGAGAGGTTATTTACACAGAAAAAAATCCAAATTTTAACTGCTGGAAAGAAACCCGATCGAGCAAAACTTTTATTTTGATCTGAAAGATTCAAGTAAACTAATTCATCAACTATATAAAGAATGAAACCTCCTTAAGTAAATTAAAAACTGTATAAATTATTTATACAATGGGAAGGGTTTTATGCTTTAGTACTAAAAAAACTATAAAAGGAATAGTCGAATGTCAGAAAGAAGTTTCAGTTTGGTTGATTCTTTTGGATTTTATGGTGCAAGGGTCACATATTTGGCCAAGCTAGAAAGGTTTCAGATTGCTTTACGTTTTGATGTCTCTAAATGGAATAGGTAGTTTCTATCACAGCGAAGAAAATTTTATATTTGGCATACTGATTATCAGAATATTTACACTGCTATAAGGATGAAGATCAAGTGAAACTTTTACTTCGCTCAGAAAGATTAAATTATTCATATAAGCTAAAAATGCAATCTTAAATAAATTTTAAAACTATTTATGAAACTTATAGTATACAAAAGAGCCACAGAATTGACTGATATTTAAGGAAGGGTAATAATATTTAGGTAATTGTTTATGAAGTGTCTAATGTTTGAAGATCAGAAAAAAGTTTCAGGTTTCAAGCTTTATAAGTTGGTACAGCACAATGGGCTATTGGCGACGGTCCAGGATCAACCCCGAAGAGAAAAAGATCCGAAGACAACACCACGTAATTTTGAATCACGTTTAGATGACAAGTTCACACCTGAGCACGCACCCCACTTTCCAAACTTCCATACCACGCCAACGTGAGAACATTTGAGACCCCGACAGATTTAGCGTGCATTGTCCCCCTTTTTACGCGAGACTTTGGTTGGATTTGAACTCTCAACCCTCTGGTTGCTAATCCGTTACTTTTGCCTATAGCCGCCGACCAACCGGTATAGTGGTTAAGGTGTTAGCCTCTGGATCGGAAGGTTCCTGGTTCGAATCCGGGTCCGGGCATGGATGTTTGTAAACGTATGGTGTAGAGGCGGCTGGTGCACCTTAAATCTGTCGTGGCCGAAAGTCCTCACGTTGGGTTGGCGTGGAAGTTTGGAGAGTGGGGTGCCAGCTCAGGTGTTGCTTCGTCATCTGACCGTGGTTCAAAATTACGAGGTGTTGTCCTCGAATCTTTCCCTTAAGGGACTGATTCCGGACCGTCGTCAATAGCCCGTTGTGTTGCTCTAGTACGACGTTAACTAAAATTACCATTACCATTACCGTTACTCTTGCCAACCGAATCTCTTCAATTACCACTTTAAGTTGTGTCAGAACCTAAAATGCGATTTTTCAGTTAAGCCTTTTTGTTGCATCAGAACTCGGAATGAACATACCTTTTTATTTACCCCCCCCCATCCAAGTAAAATCAGAAACTCAAATTTGTGTTAATGCCGGTTTACACGCTACGATAAATGCTAGCAATTTATCGTAACGATCAAATTGTTTCGATTTATCGTTGGGTGTAAACAGTACATTGTAGCGATTGATTGGAATTGGAATTGGATTGGATGGTTGATGCCAGTCGGCATCAATTTCTGCGAATCGTAACGACATGTGAGGTCGATAGCGGTCGACAACGAATATTTGACAAGAAATTGTTACGATTTATCATAGCGTGTAAACAATGCTCACACTTTCGATTTATTGGAACAATAAATTTGTCAATCACATCGTAACGATTTATCGTAGCGTGTAAACCTGCCTTTAACCACCTCAAGATGTATCATAAACTCAAAACGTGAAAAGCATTTTCAATTATTACCCAAGTTGTATCAGAAACTCTAAATGTGCAAACCTTTTTGCAATCGTCACCTTATGTTATATCAGACTAAGGATTTGAGATATTTCTCCACTTACCACTTTAAGTTGTATCCGAACTCAAAATGTGAATTTTTCAACTATCCCTTTAGTTGTATCAGAACTCGGAATGTGCAAAATTTTTCAATTACCATCCAAGTGGAATCAGAAACTCAAAAATCTGCGAATTGGTTTCAATGATCTCCTCAAGTTGTATCAGAAACTCAAAAGTGCAAACCTTTTCTTTCGCAAATCTGCGAACTTGCTTCAACCGACACTCATCCAAATCAGAAAATTTGCGAACTTGGACCATCAGAGCCATGATCAGCAACTAAACACACCCCTGCATTATTCATGAAACGAGAGCATCCATCATCTTCCCCAGTTGGATTACTCCAAGGAAATCATCCATCTCACACGCGAGGAAGATACTTTTTTGTCCTCGCTTTGTCCGACGGATAGCTGTCCGTTGAAGAAGTATCAGCTCCCGCAAATTGGACCCCGATTGTTAATAATAATAAGCCATTCCCGTAAATTTAAAATCATTAAATCAGAGCAAATTGCCTCTGTGGTTCACTGACACCATCCTTGAAGGACAGAACTGAAAGAACGCGTTTTCATGTTGTTTTCCGTGCAAAGGGGCAATTTTCTCCTTGCTTCATCGGAGATGGGTTGTGAGTTTGTCCTCTCCAAATGATCCACACTTCTTAATCCACGGGCCTGTCGAAAACAAACAAAAAAAAAGACGCAAATGAATGAATGAAGGTTTTTTCATATCGCCAGATAAGCGAGGTTATTTTTCAATAGATTAAAATTCGACTTTCGGTCTCAGATCAGTGGGTTCAGGGATATTATTAAGTACGCATCGTTGCAATTATATTGAAATGTTCTATTCTTGTATTTTCGGTGTGGATTTAGAGATGGTGTCTGGGAAAATATTAGTTTAATTCCGGAAGCCTATTAAAAAATAATTCGTTCAATAAACTGCTGATTCGTTTTTTTGTGATCACGCTTTGTTAGGATATTAGAAGCCCTGCATGACAGGTATCGATGATATCAGAATGAAACTGTTTAACTAGGTTAATACCACTGATTATAACTTGGTATGTTCTGTATTGTCTTATTCTGTTGTTGATAGGTGGGATATTTCCTCTATTGGTCATTCAGAATTCGTTATGGTTTGAGAATTACTGAGGTCATAATTCATTGTTAGCATTGTAATTAGGAATAACATATGTAATTATTAAAAGTTGAGTACATGTTTTGCTTTGCTCCTCTGTTGATCGGACCTGGTGTTGTCTTCGGAATTTTCTCTTATGGGATTGATCTCCCGGACCATCGTCAATAGCCCATTGTGTTGCTCTAGTACAGTGTTTCCCAAACTTTTGACATATGTATACCCCTTCTATAATTTTCGTAACGCTGAGTACCCCTCGTCGAAAAAATGGATGTATTTTAATAACAATCAAAATATATATTTTTCTTTCTTTGTGACATACACAAAATAATAAGAAAAGAGAAATAAAATTATTCATAATAAAATATAAATAAAAGTTATATTATAAATAACGTTTATATCTGGATCAATGAGAAGGATGAAGTTGTTTGTGCTGAGACAACAGATCGTCATAATTTGGTTCCCTGGTTGTTAATTTTAATCTGAGATGTGGTTCCACGTCCAATTGTCTGTTCCTTTTTTTCGACTTAATGTCTACAAATGCTGAAAAAGCAACTTCACATAAATATGAAGTTGGAAAAGGCAAGATATATCTTGTAACTTTTTCTGTTAAAACCGGATAAAAAGGTTGCATTTGTAACCAGAACGATGTTAAAGTACCCTCCTTATGTTTATTTTTCAAGAATCCGTCTGAAGCCAATTCCAAAAATTGCTCTTCTTCCGCATGCTATAAATCTTCTGGCATGGATATTGTGTTAATGTTAAACGGATATCTTATCCATTCAATATTTTGTATAAATAAAGGAAATAGTTTTTCAAGCCCACTTGTTGTTGTTTCTTATGCCTACACTGGCAGACCGGAGGAGTGCCAGGCCCGTCCAAGACGGCAAGAGGCGAGGGGGGTGCGCCTTCCATGTTATTGAGCCCCCATTGGGAGGAAGTCCGACTTAGCTCGACATGCATGACACATCCGTTTTACAGGAAGGTCCCTTTCATACATCCATTCACTCACACATATCGTAATTTAGAACCCAATCAGAGGCCGATAACCCCCTGATCAGGTACCCCCAGAGGTATTGATTTGGTATGGGAACATGGGGGACTTTGTGACCACGACCTATTTAACGTGCCCCAGTCACAAGCCCACTTGTAAACTCTCCAAATGCCGTGTTATGCATTATCAGCATCAATTTTAGCAGTCGAACTTGTTATAAACTCATGAAGAGAGGGAAACCGAGTCTATTCCATTGCCAACTCTCTTTTGCCATAACTTTAGTTTTGCGATGGCAGCGTTCACTTTATCTTGAACGTGAAGCAATGAAATCTCCCTCCCCCCCTGTAACGATAAGTTGAGGCAATTTAAAACAGCATATATCTGCTAAGTATGCTAGTTAACAAATTTCCAGTCATGTAAACAATACCTCAACTAAAATCTATCATTAAGAAAACTCGGATCTTTCTCTTAAGGAACTGATCCCCGACCGTTAACTAAAATTACCTTACCTTACATTAAGAAAACACTGAAATTCATATCAAAGCTGTGCCTGTCAGCCCGGTTGCGCTCGACGGAGGGTTAACGAAGTAAGTTGTTTCTGTAACGAAGTGTGGTGTATTTCCGCCGTGTCACTCCGGATCATCTCACGCCTCACAAGACTGTCTTGACTTGACTCATGAGAACGTAAGGCGCAGTTAAGCACAGTGCAGTGCATATCCTCACCAAACTCCGGTGCAACGCGTACCCCCACCAAACTCTTCCCGTACCCCTGGGGGTACGCGTACCACACTTTGGGAAACACTGCTCTAGTACGACGTTAATTACCACTGTTAGTCGGTGGCTAATTTTTCCTATAATTGAGTTTTGGGTTTGAATAATTTGGGTTTGAAAATTACTTTGATAGTAATAGATTGTTAAGAATTATATGATTGGTAATTGGTAATTTTTAGTTAACGTCGTACTAGAGCAACACAACGGGCTATTGACGACGGTCCGGGATCAGTCCCTTAAGGGAAAGATCCGAGGACAACACCTCGTAATTTTGAACCACGGTCAGATGACGAAGCAACACCTAAGCTGGCACCCCACTCTCCAAACTTCCATGCCAACCCAACGTGAGGACTTTCGGCCACGACAGATTTAAGGTGCACCAGCCGCCTCTACACCATACGTTTACAAACATCCATGCCCGGGCCCGGATTCGAACCAGGAACCTTCCGATCTAGAGGCTAACACCTTAACCACTATACCGGTTGGTCGGCCAAGAATTATATGAAGAGAGTTAAAAGCATTTAGGGTATTTAAAAAATGCCCATTGTTAATGCGAGGCAATACCTGAGCCTTACGTCGCATTGGTAAGTGGTAATGGTAAATTATAATTTTAATTAACGGCGTACTAGAGCAACACAATGTGCGTCGTATTCGAGAAACGTAGTATTTGTATTTTTAATTAACGTCGTACTAGATCAACACAACGGGCTATTGACGACGGTCCGGGATCAATTCCGAAGGAAAGATCGGAGAACACCATGTAATTTTGAACCACGGTTAGATGACGAGGCAACACTTGAGATGGTGACTCACTTTTCAAACTTCCACTACACGCCACCGTGAGGACATTTCAGGCCACGACGGATTTAACGTGCACCATCCCCCGTTGTACACGATGGTCTTTGGTTGGATTCGAACTCGCAACCCTCTGGTTACTAATCCGATGCTCTTCCAACACAAGCAACGCGGTTAATCTCCAAATTTCCACGAAACCGCGGCAGCCCGGTTGGAAGAGTAACGGGTAAGCGACAGGAGGGATGCGAGTTCGAATCCAGCCAAACCATCATGTACAAGGGATGGTTAAGTCTGTCGTAGTCTTAAATGTACTGACGTTGGTTTGGGATTGATACCAGACCGTGGTCAATAATCCGTTTGTGTTGCTCAAGTACGACGTTAATTAAAATACCTACCTTGGTAGGTATGTTAGTTAACGTCGTACTAGCACAACGTAACGGGCTATTAGCTACGGTCCGGGTAATTGGTAATTGGTAATTTTAGTTAACGTCGTACTAGAGCAACACAACGGGCTATTGACGAAGGTCCGGAATCAGTCCCTTAAGGGAAAGATTCGAGGACAACACCTCGTAATTTTGAACCACGGTCAGATGACGATGCAACACCTGAGCTGGCACTCCAATCTCCAAACTTCCACGCCAACCCAACGTGAGGACTTTCGGCCACGACAAATTTAAGGTGCACCAGCCACCTCTACACTATACGTTTACAAACATCCATGCTCTGACCCGGATTCGAACCAGTAACCTTCCGATCTGGAGGCGAACACCTTAACCACCAGACCGGTTGGTCGGCATCGTGGACGAAAGTCCTCACGTTGGGTTGGTGTGGAAGTTTGGAGAGTGGGGTGCCAGCTCAGGTGTTGCTTCGTCATCTGACAGTGATCAGTGACAGTTCAAAATTACGAGGTTTTGTCCTCGGATCTTTCCCTTAAGGGACTGATCACGGACCGTCGTCAATAGCCCGTTGTGTTGCTCTAGTACGACGTTAACTAAAAATTACCATTACCATTACCATTACCACGGACCGTCGTCAATAGCCCATTGTGTTGCTCTAGTACGACGTTAACCAATAATTACCAACTACCAATCGGTTTTACCACTGCCACACAATGTTTTAGATGTACCAGAAAGAAAAACTCATGCGGTGTAAGATAAGTTACTTGACTTTCTTTGCGCAGCTTGATCAAACCTGGCCATATAACCAAACCAATCTGGTTTTGAAGAAAAGTTATATGGAACCCCTATTCATGAATATTATGTCGTCGTGACTCAGTAGGTGTTCCCACTGAGTGATATTCGATTCTCTCTCGGATAAGTTTCTCTCATCTACATCAGTAAAGGTTTCCTTGTGCGGTGTTTGTCCATTACTTGGCGTTATTTGGCACAGCTTGGCTAAACATGGCCTTCGCACCTAAACCTTTTGACTACACAGCTAAGATGTAACAAGCGCTATTCTTTCTTGGTGCGTTTCTAATAACTTTCAAGGTACAACTGCTGTAAAGTCCGTTGTCTAAATATTTACTTGGCGCGATCATGGAACAACTGTTGCTCCGGCCGCAGTCTAAAGGTTAAAGACCACACACACAAACATGTAAACCCCGTATTTTTAATTCAAGCAGTAAAATCAGATAGCCGATTTAAACAGAACTCGATTTAGGGAAAGTCAGAACTCTTTCGGAGGAAGAATTAATTTGTTTCTTACAGATATAACAAGCGCGATTCTTTCTTGGCGCGATTCTTATGACTTTTAAAGTACAACTGTAATGACCGTTGTCTAAATAGTTACTTGGCGCGATCATGGTACAACTGCTGCACCGAACGTAGTCTAAAGGTTAAAAACCACACACACAAACATGTAAACCCCGTATTTTTAATTCAAGCAGTAAAATCAGATAGCCGATTTAAACAGAACTCGATTTAGGGAAAGTCAGAACTCTTTCGGAGGAAGAATTAATTTGTTTCTTACAGATATAACAAGCGCGATTCTTTCTTGGCGCGATTCTTATGACTTTTAAAGTACAACTGTAATGACCGTTGTCTAAATAGTTACTTGGCGCGATCATGGTACAACTGCTGCACCGAACGTAGTCTAAAGGTTAAAAACCACACACACAAACATGTAAACCCCGTATTTTTAATTCAAGCAGTAAAATCAGACAGCCGATTTAAACAGAACTCGATTTAGGGAAAGTCAGAACTCTTTTGGAGGAATAATTAATTTGTTTCTTACAGATATAACAAGCGCGATTCTTTCTTGGCGCGATTCTTATGACTTTTAAAGTACAACTGTAATGACCGTTGTCTAAATAGTTACTTGGCGCGATCATGGTACAACTGCTGCACCGAACGTAGTCTAAAGGTTAAAAACCACACACACAAACATGTAAACCCCGTATTTTTAATTCAAGCAGTAAAATCAGACAGCCGATTTAAACAGAACTCGATTTAGGGAAAGTCAGAACTCTTTTGGAGGAATAATTAATTTGTTTCTTACAGATATAACAAGCGCGATTCTTTCTTGGCGCGATTCTTATGACTTTTAAAGTACAACTGTAATGACCGTTGTCTAAATAGTTACTTGGCGCGATCATGGTACAACTGCTGCACCGAACGTAGTCTAAAGGTTAAAAACCACACACACAAACATGTAAACCCCGTATTTTTAATTCAAGCAGTAAAATCAGACAGCCGATTTAAACAGAACTCGTTTCAGGAAAAGTCAGAACTCTTTTGGAGGAAGAATTAATTTGTTTCTTGAACGTGAGAATCCGAACAGAATGCATTTAAAGAGAAACACGATTCTAGCATGAAAGTGTGTTGGGAATAAATAATAACTTCGATAGCAATTAACTGAAGGATTTGAGGAATAACTAAATTCTCAAGAGTAGTTTACTAACCTTTGATCTGGAACAAGTTTTACGTATGTCGATGTAGTAACGTTTGAAGAATAACTTAAGGATTCCCACCATATCCTCTGCATTTCCTGTTAAAATGAGAAATATGTAATGTGTCTTTTTTCAAAATCGAATTACTGTATGTACTGAAGTAACGATTCTATATAGCGCGAGTTCCGCAAACCGCTTTTTTACTTTTCCCTGAGGAATTTTTGATTTGCGAACAGCAAAAAAACCCACTATTTTTTGGAAACTAGCTCGAAGATAACTTGTGTTTCAGTTATATTGGTGTACTAAATTTTATTTATTTTGAATTAGAGAACTCCAGTTTTTTAGATTGGTCATTGACTTATGCTAAAAATAATTTCAGTGTGAAAAAGATTTAGCTAATAATTAATTATCTAATTTAGATGTAATTAGCTAATTAGCTTGTTTTTCGAAGTGATGTCTGAAATTCTAATCCGTTCATAAAGACAGTTGAAATTATTTATAATATTAATTTTCGTGTTTTGACTGACCTCAATAATAGAGTGAATAATTTTTTTCCAATTTGTTCACCAGGACTCTGAAGAAAATCAATATTGTTTCAGTAATTTTAACATAAAAAAATGAATTTACAACTACGGTGGTCAAAACATTCACGGTATTATATAGATTATAATGGTACAAAAATAAATTATAATGGATGAACTTTCATAGTTGAGTGTTATCACCGTTTTAACATAGCATCATTTGCAAAAACACTGTTATTTAGAAATCGAATTTAAAGTTTTGGAAATATGTTTGTACATGGCGACTGTAACCTAACACAAAAAAAACATGGTATACCTAGTAAAATCATTACGAATATATACAAGAACTTGGTATCGTTTGAAAGCTAATGCGTTGGAGAATATATTAATACAATAAACAATAATAGATTTTCACGTTTTGTAGTGTACATTTATACATTCAAGCAGTTATCTTAAGACAAATAGGCAGGAAAGAATAGAGTATATTAAATCTATGAATGTGAAGGAAGGAAGGCAAGTATACTCAGGAAATTCGCCAATGATTGGATTCAACTAATATGAAATCCTAAACACTGCTTAGTTTTTCAATCTCCATTAGTTGCTATAAACGAATCCTTAGGACACCTTGGTTCTTTCAATCTTTATAATATATGGATCCTAAATGATAATTGTAGCACAATCCAGCACTTTACCCTCTTGGTGGTTATCTTGACGAAGTTATTAGCAAAACTGACCAGATCTTGATGGACAAGCTATCTCGTCATTAGAAGAAAACTGACCAGATCTTGATTTTGCCATCATACCTTTTGATAGTTTTTTCGCGAGTTATATTGATATGGTAAAAAAGTCACTATTGAGACATCCGCCATTGAAGGTCATTAAAAAAATTCCAGAATGGAAATATTTACATTTTTTAAATATTTTTAGAAAAACTTTCCGAGCGGCTAGAAAAAAGTGATGTGTAATTTAAAAGACTGAAAATTACTTAATTCATAACAAAAAAATCTCAGAGAGCATACCTCTTTCAATTGCAATGAAAATACTTGCAATTTTTTAGATAATTCGGAAGTATACAACTGACATTTGCCCATATCAAAAACTGACCTAAAACTATTCTAAATCAGAACCACAATTTAATGACTTGAAATGAGGCATAGCATATCCATATGCTTATAATGTGCAACAAGAAAAATTTTGAATGATGCAATCAATACTTTTTAGAAAATGTATCTAAAATTGGGAACATTTCTTTTGCGGAAAAACTGTTGGATTCACAGATAAAGGTTGTATCTAAATCTTGCAGTTTTATCATTTAAAATACTCATCTCAGTAAATAAAAAAAAGTTGTAAAACATTTGGAACCAGAAAAATATTGTCTGGTTTAAGAGCAAAATTTAAAAAACTCAACGATTGTTTCGTATTTTTCATTAGAAGACAGAAACTGTTAGCGAATATAATATAATGAAGGAAAATAAATTCCCTTTTTTTGTCCATATAACAGTTAAGTTAAATTCGAATTTATTATAGTCAGTCCAATCTTTCCAGGTTGTGTGGAATGCCTGGTATTCAGCCCATTTGAAATGGTCTAGGCTAGATATAGATTATCTCTGTATTAGGACTGCTAAGAGGTCTATAACTATTAAAAGTATATTAAAATAGCCACTGCATGGCCAGCACGGCGTTGCTCGTGACAGTTCTTTTTGTGGGGTCAGGTGTGACCACTGCTCTCTAACCCCCGGTGATTGCTACGGATTCCTATTAGGTTTGCTTCGTAAACCAAATGGAAATTCGTAGCCTATTGTATGTTTAGTGTCTATGTTGCTAAATTATATAAATATTCTAAGTATATTAAGAGTGATAAGGTACATAAATATTGAAAAAAAATTTGGCTTGCTAAGGTTTATAATATATTGCCTTTTGATATTCGAATATCTAGGTTGCCAAAGTATATTCTAGGTATATTAATACTGCTAGGGGACATAAATATTCTAGGCAAATTTAATGCTGCTAGATATATAAGTATTCTAGGTACATTAAAACTGCTAAAATATATAAATATTCTAGGTACATTAAGACTGATAAAATATATAAATATTCTATTACATTTAAGTATATAAATATCTAGGCAAATAAGACTGCTAAAGTATATAAATATTCTATATGTATATTAAGGAGTATAAATATTCTAAGCAGATGAATACTGCGAATGTATATAAATATTCAAAGTACATTAAGGCTATAGGAATATAAACATTCTACGTACATGAAGACTATAGGTATTTAACTATTCCAGGTATATAAATATAGTATAAAAATACTATTCTAGGCACATTAAAACTGCATGCATATAAATATCTCTGATTTGATAGTATGAAATTTAGGAGGGTTCTAGATAGGCGGTAAGATATACGAGTGACCTACCTCCACTTAAGAACTAAAAAATACCGAACTAAATTTTTGTTATGCGTAAAACACATTTATACATGGTGATAAGTCTTCCTCATAAAGATTTCTTTTCCGCAAAATGTTTTTTGACCACAAACCCTTCAAAGGGCTTACACATAACCGCAATTTGGTCGAATACACGAGTTTTTCTATTAGTTAACAATACAATTTTAATCGTTAGCTCGCATTTATAACTAATGCGTCATTCGTTTTCAAACAATTTTTATAGTTTAATTAAAATAATGAAAATTTATTATCAACGACACATAATCGGGTAAAATCAGGTCAACGTATTTTATCACGGACGTAATTTAATTAAACTAAGGTATTGAAGATTCTCAAGTGGAAGAAACTCGAGTTTTTATAAAAGTTCTCGATATTACTAGCACTCATTTTCTTAAGTAACGCGAATAAGGCTTGACAACAGTGAATACGTTTACATAAATTCTAGTTTCCATTCTTATGGTTTTGAACAATGGTTTGCCATACTGCCCCATTAAAATGCCCATTGACATTTTTGGACTCATTTAGTGTCTGTTGTTAATTCTATTATGATTTTACTTAATAATTTTAAAGTCGTACTTGTCCCAACTAAAGTATTGCTCAATAATACCCAATAAAGAAACGTATCTTAAAATATCCAGTGCTACAAAAGCAAATGCGTTTAATGCAGGTAGATGTTTAATTTCTCCAAGCAAAAAAGCCACGGGAAATTTGAAGTCTTTATTAGAAGTTGTTATCTTTTATATGTTAAGCATTCGTTTAGACACGCACGAATGCTTCTCAAGCAATGAAATAAAGTTTATTAAACTCGATAAGGATTAAAATCTGCGGTCGAATACAATTATGGGATTTTGATGCTGCACAATCGTAGTAACTATGCAATTTACTAATAAGGTATTTATCTTACTTTTGTAAATACTTTATTTACTACTTCATCAGGCCTCCTGAACAGGGGTGTGCAGTTGTACTGGGACCCAGAAACACAAAAGGACATGGGAAATGTGGCATTTTTATTCTTCTTCACTTCACTCTTCAATAAGGGGCATTATTCAAATTTTTATTAATTATACTGTAGTGCAAAAAACAACTCTTGGTTTTATTTACTTTTAACTTAGTAAAATATGTATGGATAGCTGAATTTTACGTCGTTTTCAACATAAATTTTAGAATGAAGTTCCTACAAATGAGAGAGTTTCTCTCAGTGTAAAAAGAAACAAACCAGCGGTCTGGGAAGATTTTACTTCTGTTGACCAAATTCTCTAATGACACAGATTGGGCTTATCTTAAAACAGTTTATTCCCGTTTTGTAAACGTTTGGTACTTAATCTAACTCTCTAATCATCAATCAGCTATCATATATAGCTGATAATAACAAAATATCCTAACTATAAAACCAGTATGGCTGTTTTGGTAAGGGTAATTTTCACCAACCTTCAAACAGGCACATGTATTTCACACCTGGATATGAATCCCTATGCTGGATGTTACAACGCGAAAACCCAGAACCGTTGCATGAGAGAAAATACATGAAACGTAGCTGTACTAAGAAAATTGTATAAAGTGTTTTACTTCAAAGAGCTTTCTGTAAATATGTCTCGTATTACCACGGAAAACGTTTTGTTTTACAAGTTTTCGTTATTAAATTTATATTTAGAGGCATTTCCTGTCAAGTTAAATGTAGGTGGAGATAGTGCTTCTTTTGCGATAAGTATTTTCTGTACATATTTCGAATCTGACGTTAGGTGACTTGTTTTTCGAATACGATTTCAGCACTTTGATATTACAAATTTAAAAAAAAAATGAATTCCGAATTAATACATATTAGTTGATTGGTCAACGCCCATTATATTAAATTCTAAGATGGCCAAGACGTTAATTATATTTTAAGGTAACCCAGATATGTTTCATGCTAGAAGATTTGTGTAGTGGAAGTAAAATCTTTACTTACCGTCTGGTTTGTCTGTTTACACTGGAAATACCTCTTTTATACTAGTCATACAAACTGAAAAATCTGTGGGTAGTGTGAATAAAATCCTATTTCTATCCAACAACCCCGTAAAAAAAAATCTAACTTTAAATTGACATAACATGAAACTATAAAAACGATTTTTGCAAACTTAAATTTCACATGACTTTTAAATAACACTCATATTAACGTAATATATCATCATAATAACGCTCATAGCAATAGAGTTTAACATAATAAATTATCGAATATAAAATTCGAGTGCTTTTAACGACAAATACATAAGATCGAACTTAAACCGGAAAATTTTCCAGTTCAGAATGAGACGTAATTAAAATAGCGAATTCAGAGTTATACCATATTATATCGTATAGAAATATGTGTTTTGCATAGAACACAGAAATAAAATTTTACCCCATTATTAAGTATATTCTTAAAAGATCGCTGGCAGTAACTCTGTTCATTATTCATAATAAAGTAAGAATAATATAAGTAAGAATAAGCCTGTAAGAATTTCTCTCTAAAATATGTTTAATTTCAGCGATATATTCTTCCCATTTAAAACTCAAATAGTATAATTGAAGCAATTTAATTCTAATTTTAGATAGGGCAGCTCTCACTATGATAATTAGAATCACTTTAGAAAGATAAACCATTTCATTCCACTATTAAAGCATAATCCAGGATAATTCCAACGCCTTTGTAATGTGAAAAAAATATATTCTAAAATATAAAAGTAATGATGTATGAAATTAGATTTAGAATCTTTATTACTCTGTTATCTCGTTTTCTGCGAAAATAACAATTATAATTTATGCAACCTGAAGAGAGATATATCTATCAATTATATTTTTATAACTTAAAGGGTGCATTACTTTTTAAGAATCTAATTGATCAGTTAGAATAACAATATATTCCTTTACTTTATTCTAATAAAGTACAATAGTCTGTATTAATAGTTTGTTGCATTGTTTCGTATCATCCCATTAATACAACGACAACATACGAACAGTTGTTTTTAATTAATAACTGTGATCTTAATGTTTCAGTAGATTTTTATAGTTAATTTTCAACACTCAACTTTTATATTTATTTCTCAACATTCAGCTTTTATTTTTATTGTCTGCTAAAATCGCAACTAAATATTAAAAACCACCCAATTTGACTTAGAAAGCAAATCTTTCACTCTAAAGACGAATTCTCATAAAAACAATGAAAGTAATTCAAACGAAGTCTGCTGAAATCGTAACTGAGTTTTAAAACTACCCAATTTTATCCGTAAAACAAATATTTTTATCGACTTCTCAAAAGAAACGAACTCTCACAAAATTTATGATACTAATTAAAATGATATCTCCTAAAATCGTTTAGAAGTACTATAACAAATTAACCAATTCGATTTGGAAAGCAAATCGCTCCATCTATAGACGAACGCTCAAAAAGTAACGAAACTAGTTCTAATCAAGTCTGCTAAAATCCTAACTGAGTGATAAAACTACCGAATTTTATTCATAAAAAAATATTTTTATCGACTTCTCACAATAAACGATCTCTCAAATCATTTATGATTTGAGTATTATCAATGATACTAATCAAAATGATATCTGCTAAAATTATAACGAAGTATTACAATTCACCCAATTTGATTTGTAAAGCAAATAACACCACCTTCCCAAAGGAACGAACTTTCACTCTCCTCTGCATCTAAAGAACGAATTCTCATAAAATCAATGCAAATATCTAATTTAAATGAAATCTTCTAAATCGTAACTGAGTGATATAGCTACCGAATTTTATTCGTAAAACAAATCTTTTTATCGACTTCTCAAAAGAAACGAACTCTCACAAAATTTGCGATACTAAATAAAATTATATCTGCTAAAACTATAACGAAGTATTACAATTCACCCAATTTGATTTGTGAAGCAAATAACACCATCTTCCCAAAGGAACGAACTTTCACTCTCCTCTGCATCTAGAGAACGAATTCTCATAAAATCAATGCAAATATCTAATTTAAATGAAATCTTCTAAATCGTAACTGAATGATAAAGCTACCGAATTTTATTCGTAAAACAAATATTTTTATCGACTTCTCAAAAGAAACGAACTCGCACAAAATTTGCGATACTGATTGAAATGATATCTGCTTAAACCGTAACGAAGTATTACAAATCACCCAATTTGATTTGTGAAGCAAATAACACCATCAACTTCCCAAAGGAACGAACTCTCCCTCTCATCTGCATTCCTCTTGCACAATGGATTGGGTTCAACTACCGTGGAAATCCACCAACTCCTGCAATCCCTCCGATTTCTCGTTAAGACAAAAGGAGTTAGGATTCAAATCCCACCCTTTCCTAAGGATCGGGAGAGCTCGGATGATGGCGAAGTGTCCGACGGCTTCTTTAACCTACTTCCTGCTACAAGTCCGCTGCTAACCTACCAATCAGAGGGAGAATCGGCAGACTTCGAGGACATTATAAAACTTCAGTGCCACTCAAGCGGCTCATTCAAACCTGCATCGGCTCAGCTATTGGATTCCCTCTTTCTCTGAAGGTAGGATTCTGTGCTCCACTCTATATTCTATTCAGATTTCGAACTGAAATTGAACGAGTTTATATGGACTATAGAAATGAGATGTGTGACATTTTAAACGTGCGTTGGATATATTGCGTTCAAAAATGAGTTTGATTTCAATCCGATTTGATTTTAGATTGCAGCAGATAAATAGTTTTCGTTTGAAGTAACGTGTAAAAGAAATGGCTGTTTAAATATATAGCGCCATAACTTTTCTTGCTTGTAATATTTTTAAAACTTTGAATATTCTTTAGTAAACTCTTCTTAATATTCTTAAATATTCTTACTTATAATACTACTTACTTATAAATATACTTCTCTTAAATATTCTTTAGTAAAGTAGTTGAGACATTAGGGATGATATATACAGATAAATAATTTTCTTGTATGTAAGGCATAGAAGGTATTCGGTATTTTTAATTAACGTAGAACTAAGGCTAAGAAGAAATGACTGTTTATATATATATAGGATCATAACTTCTCTTGTTCATAACAGTTAAAAAATTTTAAATATGCTTTATTTCTTACTATAGATAGATGAGGGGATGGTTGTTGTTTTTAGACTGTAGCATATAAATATTTTTCTTATATGCAACAAATAGAAGAAATGTCTGATTAAATATATCGTGCCATAATTTTTCTCGTTTGTAACATTTAAAACATTTTAAATATTATTTAGTTGTTGCTATAGATAAATCAGGGATGACTTCTTTTAGATTTTAGCAGATAAATGTTTTCATTGTTTGTAACGTGTAAGAGAATTGACTTTTTAAATATATCGTGCCATAATTTCTCTTGTTTATAACATTTAAAAATATTGTAAGATTCCTGTTGAAAACTATGTTTGGAAATTCTATTTGAGTTGAATAATGACTTCTATTATTTTTATGGCCACTCATAAATGTACATTGTACAATTTTAAACAAACTGAATATTGTCACTTTTAAACAATTAAATCGGGATAATCTTTATCACTAATCAATTTTACTGTGACTTAAATTTTAAATTTAATTTTAACTCCTTTGTGCTGATATTCAGTTTTTAGCAAAAATATTTTCAAGTCTTGTTATCAATCAGTGAGACTAAAACAGTTTTTTAGAGGATTAAATTTTAGAAGTAATGGGACTAATTTAAAAATATGAATGAAAATACTTTAAAATTAAAGTTAAATACGTAAAAAAGACACAGATTTTATCCCCCTTTTATTTCACTATAACGTAAATATACATTAGTTCATGTCAAAAGATCCCTTTTACAATTATTTGTTTATTTAAAAAACTGTTGCTCGTGTTTCGATCTGTGCTCTTACTAAAACAAGTCACGTGAGTGAAATTTCTAAAAACTATTGATTAGTAAAAAACTTGACATTTGTGTCAATTTAATAAAAAAACACTCTTAGGAACCAAGAGATAAATAAAAATTATTTTCCCAATGCCCAACGAAATGATTCTAAAAATTCGAAGTCACTAATTAACCGCGAAATAATTTTTTGATAGTTTCGTACTCTGGAGCAAGTTTTGTTCTACAATTACTTATGCCTTGAATGATTCTTCAGGGGAACACAAAGTGGTTAAGAATTCCGTTTATGTAGTACAACGATGACTAAAAGCACTTCTAATAACTTCAAATTTTGGCCGGGCTTTGTTACTTAAAACCATGTTTCCGTGTTAAGTTACTACAATAGGGCTATATTTATTTTCTTTGTCTATGTGTCTGCATACGAAAAAATTAGTCCCATTGACGTACTTCTTAAAAACTAATAAGAAGTAAAAAAAAACTTGATTTTGTGCACTAATAAAAAAACATTATGAGGAAACGAGAGAAAATTACAACATTTTCCCAATGCCCAGCAAAATGTTTTTCAGAAATTCAAAGCACACTAAAAACGAAAAAGTATTCTTAGATACTTCGGTACTCTGATACAAAGTTTGCGCCTTAAATTATTTGTATATCTCTTTGTTAAGTTACTTCGATAGGGAATATTTATTATTTTTGTGTCTTTCGATCTGTACCGGTCAAAACTAGTCCACTGTAGATGAATTCTTAAAACAACTATTAAGGAGTAAAATACTTGACTTTTCCCGTAGTTTAATTAAAAAAACACTCTTTGGAAATGAAGAAAAATTCACAAAATTATTTTCCTAACGCCTAATAAGACAGGTTTTTAAAAATTCAAAGTAACACTAAAAACGAGAAAGCACAGTTCGATAGTTTGGTACTCTGGTACAAACTATCTGCTGTGGTTTGTGCCAAAATTATTAATATATCTCTTTGTTAAGTTATTTTGATGGGGCAATATTTGTAATCTTTGTGTCTTTCGATCTGTATCGATCAAAATTAGTCAAGTGTATGGTCTTTAAAAATAGCAATTATAAGTAAAAAAATTCACGTCTCCTTCAATTTAAGTATAAAAAAAAGCACCATTGAATAGTAAAATGTGTGAGAATTACAAAACTGTTTGCCCAACGCCAACGAAATGTTTCTAAAAATTCAAAGTACCATAGAAACGTGACAATATTTTTCGATAGTTTTTTCTTACTCTGGTGTAAGTTTTGTATCAAAGTTATTTGTATGTCTCCATTCCCTTGTTACGTTATTTCGACAGGGCAATATGTATTCCCGTATAATTGGGGTCGGTCTCTTTGGCAACGTGTGAAATCTGCTCATTTCCTTCCCTTGTATTGTTGTCCGAAGTGTCGGTTTCAGATGCATGAATTATGCTTACAATGGCGATGTTTTGTTTCACCGTGTGAATGCGGCAATACGTGCCTCACTGATTTTTGATCACCGGGTGATCTAAATAAACCCTTGGGACCATCCCCGAAATAGTTACGAATCGATGGACTGAGAATTGAGTGACTTTACCTTGCCCTCAATCACTTGCTGAAGATCAGTGGCCTATCTAGAACTTATTTACGAAGGGTGCCTTAAGTTATATGAAGGGCTCGTTTTGACGAAGTGTCGGTTTTGAATGATTTATGCTTAAAATGGAGATGCTTTCCTTCAAGACGTCTTTGCGGAAATACGTGCCTCGCTGATTTTTGATCACCGGGTGATCTAAATAAAACCTTAGGATCATCCCAGAAATAGTTACGAATCGATGGATTGAAGAACAGACACGTTGCCCGTAATTACTTACTAAAAATCTAACTGAAAATCTGGTCTATCCAGGATTTCTTTTCGTAGGGTGCCTAAAGATATACGAAGGGCACGAGTTGACGAAGTGTCATTTTCAAATGAATTAATAAAAAAAACGATGTTTTGCTTCATGGTGTTAATGTGTAAATATGTTCCTAATTTATTTTTGGTCACAGGCTGATCTAAATAAACCCTTGTGATCATACTAGAAATAGTTACGAATCGATTAATTGAGGAATAGATTTTAAAACTCCTCTCAATCACTTACTAAGGATCATTGGCTTAGAGCCCGGATTTAATTTTCAATGGAGGCCTAAAATTATATGAAGGGAAGATAATGACAAGTTTTGAACTTTTCAGTTTCTGAATTTCAGTCTTCAAGCTTAATTGAATTTTTCTGAAATCACATTTTAGGCCACTTCTTCACACCTGAACGTGGAAAAAAAAAGTTCAAACTGTTCTATCGAAAATGTTTTGACATAAATAATTTTATTACTTGTAGCTTGAGTTATAGAAATTGAGTTACTTAAAAATTGACATGAATTACATTAACACTCGCAATTTTAACGTATCAGATCTTTATTAAAGTGGAAAATCACATACAGGAGGGCTGCAAATTACCGTACCGTGTAGTTAGTGACATTGATTTAAATGAATGCTTTTCGGTCAGTAAATACTTCACCAATTTGTTGCGTCGAAGGTCAGTCTTATTGATTTAACATTTCAAGTGTATCGACGATATATCTAGTCCAATATATCTTCAATTTTGCTAAGGACAAGAGAAAACTGTCCATTGCACAGAACTGGTGACTGTCTAAACCAAGTTTTTGCATCACATGCTAGCCACTACAGGATAGTTTTCGATCCAAAAATAAACAATCCGATGGGATAAACGAATGATTTTCAATCAGTTTATAGCCAGATAAAGTTTTTCTTTGGAAATTTCCTCTCTTATTAATAAATTTTTTTTTAAATCAGAAAATAGCGAGAAAAGCTTTGATTTGTAGAACAAATAAAATTCACTGAATATATTGCTACTCAATGAAAATAAAGTGAAAACATTTATACATTAAACAGCGGATCTTTCCCTTCAAGTGTTGATCCCGGACCGTAGCCGATAGCCCGGTCTCTAATTGCTCCAGTAGTACTTTAATTAAATACCCGCCTATCTACCTAAATTAAACGGGGTTGAAAATTGAAACTAGAATTGAAACATTTGGATATTGTTACAAAACGTAAAATTTCATATATTTGATGATCTTTGGGTTTTATTTACCACTAATTAAATATAGCTTCCAATTACTAATTAAATAGAGTTTTCAAAAAGAATATTTCTTAAAAGTAATTTATTCTATATTTTGGATGATCTTTTGGATTTAATTATCACTAGTTAAATATAGCTTCCAATTACTAATTAAATATAGTCTCACAAACGAATATTTCTTAAAAGTAATTTATTCTATATTTTGATGATCTTTTGGATTTAATTACCACTAACTAAATATAGCTTTCGATTACTAATTAAATAGAGTTTTCAAAAAGAATATTTCTTAAAAGTAATTTATTCTATATTTTGATGATCTTTTGGATTTAATTATCACTAGTTAAATATAGCTTCAAATTACTAATTAAATATAGTTTCACAAACGAATATTTCTTGAAAGTAATTTATTCTCGCTATTCTTTTCAGTGAATAATTCTTACATGTCACCCCCCCCACACACATATAAATACACACAAATATAGATATACAAACACACACACAAACATACATACGAGGCAAAAAGAGTTAAGTTTGACTTCGAATGGTTCAAAGGGAATCAAAAGTGCATCATTGATTCAAAATAATAATAAAACTATGCTTAAAAAATCAAAGCTAAATGAATCTGCGAATCTAATGAACGATTATTTGTATCTTGGCCCGCTTCATTTTCTTCTTGAATATTTGTGAGGAGTGTTAATTTATGATTTTGAGAAGTAGCCATTTTAACTTAATCCCTTTTGCCCTGACACGGAAGAATTTGAATAATATTCATATACAACACAGCTTATATCATTGCTTTAATATATCACTGACAGTGAAACCCTTATAATATCTGGAGTGACATTTCAGTGTTTTAAAGGTCTTATTTACTTGAAAAAAGTGTAAATTTACTGAAAACAAGAAAAACAAAAGAATTCTCATAGTAAACATTTCCCCGAAATTTTAAATTATGCGCTTTTTACTGGCTTAACGTGAGATCATCTTCTACTAAAAAAGACTTCTATGTTAAAGATAAGTGTCATCATAAAAAAATTTTGACCTTTGCGGTCTGATAAACATAAGAGGTAGCTTTAGTTTTTAAACCTTTTTCAAGTATTATTAGAATCTCTGCAGTTAATTAAAATGACATAATAAGGGGCATTTTTTGCCTTGCATAAAAAAATCTGGTGGATGTGGAAACATGAAAATGTCATGTAAAGTACATATTTTTCAGTTTATTCATAAGAGACTAATTGAAAATATTTCTTATTTTTTTCCACGGTTGTGGGAATTAATCTTAAAAACTGGACTTCGGTTGAATATACTTTATTATTTGTTTGTGTTCGGATGTGTCTCGTATCACAATTAAAGTTTTTCTTTAACTTATTATAACGACAGAAAAAAAAGATGAAGCACGTGATTATTTCGTGTCATATCAGTTTCTGCTTAATTTTAAGGGAAAAAGAACGTTTTCAGAATCGAAAAAAATAATTAGCCATTATCTTTTCGTTCCAAGAAGTTTTCGTGTATCAAGTGTCCAAAAGGTTTTAAATATGTGCGGAGCTTTTAATAGCAAATAAAACCAAACGGTATGCGAAGATTTTTCGATCAATTCGGAATTTATTTCTTGCAAATTTTGTTGACAAAGTGTTAAAAATCGTATTTGAAAAACAAGCCAACATACGATTCGTACTGTATAAATATAGGAAAGTGTGTGTGTGGGGTGGCATCCAGATACGGCCATCAAAATACTTTTATCAGGCTCGCAGACCAGGTAAAGCCCTCAAAATATTGGGTTGATGCAAAAGTTCGCCCCGTTATTTTGACAAAAATTAAAGCAAAATTATTTTAGTTACTAAAATTCGCATTTAATCAAGATAGTATGTACCTTTCTGTTAGATGATCTTTCTTCATCTCTCAGGAAACTGCACCATCCAGCGTTCCTAGAAGTTCTGAGGTTTATGGCTAAAGAACTGATCCAGGTGACGAAACTTTTTGAGCCACTTTCTGCTCAAGATATTGTCAACTGGGCCCTCACCCTACACAATACATATCTTATTTTACGTCCACGAAGCATTCTTGCTTTTTCGGAGATAGAAAAGCATAATATGTCGAAATTACGTAATTTTTTGCCACTTAATTTAATGCTTAACAAAACTTAAAAAACGCAACCAAATAGCACAATTTTTTCCCAAGTACTCGCTGAAATTCCTTCTTTTAAACAACATCCAAACTTTACACGTGTGAAGTAGATGACACTTCAGTTTTGCGGTGCAATGCCATCTAGAGCCAAAAACGGGACGAACTTTAGCATCAAACCAATACTTCGATCAGGCCCGCAGACCAGACACGGCCCTCCAGACACTTTTATCATATTCACAGGCCAGTTTCAGCCCTCCACATACTTTTATTAGGCTCGCAGACTAGACACGGCCCTCCAGACCCTCTTATTAGACTCGCAGGTCAGTTTCAGCCTCCAAAAACTTTGATCAGGCTCGTAGACCACACAAGGCTCTCTATACACTTTTAGCAGACTCGCAGGCCAGTTAAAGCCTCGAAATACTTTGATCAGGCCCGCAGACCAGACCCGGCCCTCCAGACACTTTTATGAGAGTCACAGGCCAGTTTCAGCCCTCCACGTACTTTGATCAGGCTCGCAGACTAGACACGGCCCTCCAGACACTTTTATCAGACTCGCAGGCCAGTCTCGGCCTTCCAAATAGGCTTACCTGGCTCGAAGACGATATACGACCATTTGAATAGTTTATCTGACGCGCAGACCAGATACAACTACCAGATATTCTAGTGATAGTCATTACTAAAATGCACAACTTTTAATGAGCAGAAAATTGGAGTCTCGCGTTATTTTGCAAATAGCAAAAATAAATTGATCTTACCAAAGACCGTCATGTACTGGAGGGTTGGTGCACGAAAAATATGTCGTGGTCTGAAATATCCTCACGTTGACGAAATGTGAAAGTTTGGAGCGAGGGATGTTACTCGCATGTTGACCTCGTCATCTGACCATGGCTCGAAATTACGAGGTATCGTCCCCGGATCGTCACCAATAGCGCGATTTGTTGCTCCAGTGCGACGTTGATTCAACTACCTATCTATACATAGATCGTGAACAAACTGTGTAGATTCATAAGCATACTTTATTGTAATCGCAAAAAGAACAGACTGAATAAGTACAAAATGAATAATATCTGCAAATGTTTTGATGGGAATGTCTGTTTAAATTTGGAGTCCCACTGGAGCTTCTTGTCGGTCGCCCCTATTTTACCGACTACGTGCAGGGATGTGGTCGCCCGGTTGGAAGAATAACGTATTAGCAACCGGAGAGTTACGAGTTTGAATCCAACCAAAGACCGTCAAAGGGAGCTGGTGCACGCGTTAAATCTGTCGTGACCTAAAATGTCTTCAATGTTTGGAGTGTAGGATGCCAGCTCAGATGTCGATCGGCATCTGACCGTGGTTCAAAATTACGTGGCGTCGTCCTCGGATTCTTTCGTTTGGGGTTTGATTCTAAATCGTCGCCAATAACCCCTCTAGTGTGACGTTAATTGATATATCTATATACCTACCGACAACGGGCAAGTGCATGCCCAGCACATTACGCAGGAATGCACCTGCTAACGGCTATTTGCCTCTGGAATTCCTAATATTTTCCTATAACGAGTAGAATTTCATTTCGTCTGGTTGCGATGATTTGGGTTTTATTGCTCAAGATCCAAAAATGGATATCACGTTGGCATTGTGTGGAAGTTTGGAGAGTGGGGTGCCAGATCAGCTGTTCCCTCGTCATCTGACCGTGGTTGAAAATTACGTGGTGTTGTCTTCGGATTTTTACCTCGGAAGGTTGATCCCAGACCATCGTCAATGGCCCGTTTTCTTGCTCGAGTATGACGTTAATTAAACAACCTACCTACCTATCAAGTGGTTTCAACGAGACACCTTTCCATCAGAATCTGACCGATTTCGCTAATGACGAGAAATCTCGTCGATTTTGTCAATCTTTTGATCATAGCAAAATTCGATTTTTTGATATTTTTGGTGGTGTCAAAATCTGGCCAGTTTTTTCGAATGACATCTCGTCCTTCAAAATCTGGTCAGTATTTCTAATGACGAGATATATCGTCCATCAAGATATGATCAATTTGCCTTCTGACGATCTCATCGGGAGAATCAATAGGAGGGTTGGTGGGTTACAAAATATAAACTAAGATGTATGCGAAAGTACAATTCATTGACGACGAATAAAGAATGGTAATATAGCCAAATATGGCGATGTATAAAGGTTTTTGTATTTGCATACAACATCTTGTGTAGCTCTTCATTTATTATAACCTCGCCATAGCCTGGAATCTGCAGTTTTGACAATTTTCACCAAACTGCATTTTTTGAGTCACCATTTTTCGGATCTTTCCCGTTGGGATTTATCCCGGACCGTCGTCATAGTCCGTTTTGTTGCTCCAATACTACGTTCATTAAAATACCTACATCCCGAAGCATTAAAACTTTTAACGCTATTTTGTAGAAACGCCAATTTTACAGATTCCTGCCTTTGGCTTGGTGGTAACGATATGTTTGCAAGTCCCTTTTGATTTGCATGCCCACTATGTTAGAAGTGTTCATCGTAAATTTGGTGATATACCTCGAGTTAATGAAAGCCGCCTTTATATTTTCACCCATACCAATCATGCTCATTTCAAACAACAATAATTTTTTACTTCCTATATCACAATTTAGGGCTAGAAAATTCAAAAAGCAATTGTAAGTAAATTTTTTAAAAAGGTTCACTTGTGATCCGTTTGGTAAATTTAGCGTTAATCCTCTTAGGGTTATCTCGACGAGGTATCTCGTGAACCTCATGAAGCAGATCTTGATGGACGAGATATTTCGTCGTTATAAAAAAACTGACCACAGCTTGATCTAGTCATCATTAAAAAAACCCGGCAATATCTTGATGACGAGAGACCTTGTCATTAGAAAAATTGACCAGAACTTGATGGACGAGATACCTTGTCATTAGAAAAATTGACCAGAACTTGATGGACAAGATACCTTGTCATTAGAAAAATTGACCAGAACTTGATAGACGAGATACCTTGTCATTAGAAAAATTGACCAGAACTTGATGGACGAGATATCTCGTCGAAACCAATTGGAGAGTTGAGAGCACATCGGCGGGAACTTACCTTGTGTGTTTTGCCAAATTAAGTCTACAATATTATAGATTGATTAGAAGACTAATATCTATTAGACTGTTTCCGAATTGTGTGATGAACAGTTACCAGTTTACCACACACATAAATAAATATTTTGATGAAACTCAAATTTCATAGGCAGAGCTACGCTTGAAATTTATTATTCATTGAGATAGCTTTCCAGAGGGTTTCACGGAAAAAAAGTGTCTATAAAAAGGGTGAGTTGAGCCAAAAGAGCTTGAGAAATCAAGGTCTAGACAGATAAAAATATTCACAACGGATTTCGCAAAGACAGTTTTCCTTACACACGTCTTTCACCGAGCAATTCTTTCCTCAACCGCAATCAACCAGACGGGAGCTACTTTATTGCTCTCAAATCCCGTCATGTAGACTGTATTGAGTCGGATATTTTTTTAACTCAGTTCTTTGCTTATAGTTAACGGAAAGTAAATAAATCAGTGACACATAGTAAAACAAAAGTTTGGTTTCCAACTCCCTAACACAGAAACAGAAGACATAAAATAGCACCATTAAGATATATTCTTATTTATTGGAACTGTAGGTTACTAGCTAACTAACACAATGATTCTTCATGCTAGCGGAGTTTGCATTAGTATGCTGGACTAGTGTAAAGAGTTTCCAAGCTTGGGCTACCTTATAATAATTTCACTTCCAACGATACTGGATATTGTTACATCGTTTCTTGACGTGACATGCTTTCATTATCTAAAGTTTTTAACTGTCAAGGATTATACGTTAAATTATTTGATGTAAGAGCTAGGGAGATTTTCCTGACTAACAATTTCAATAGCCACATTAAATCGTCTTAAAAGTTATACTAACGGATATTGATACCGCTTTCTTGTTTTGACAAAAACGTTGACTCTTTCGTCATCTAAATATTTAGTTATAAACGTACTAAGAACGATTAACTCTAACAGGTGTTTACACGCATATGTCAATGCACCAACCTGCGATCTTTCATACCATACTTCTAACCAGATTTGTTCCTCTAGGCCAGAGATTTTAAATAGATGTGCCTCACTGATGGGGAAATGGTTTAAATCGTGTTAGATTTATAATTTCAACAGTTTATTTTTCTGGTAATTGGTAATTTTTTAATTAGCCTCGTACTAGAGCAACACAATGAGCTATTGATGACAGACAGGGTCAATCCCCTAATGGAAATACCCGAGGACAACACCACGTAATTTTGAACCACTGTCAGTTGACGAGGCAACGCCTGAGATGGCACCTTAACCACCAGAGCGGATGGTCGTCTTTAGTTTTGTGTTAACAAATACTTTAATAATTGCGTGCAATACCCGTTTAAGTAATTTTGAGCATAATTGTTTCATTGCAAAGTATCGTGAATAAATTGTTTTGAATTAAAAAAGTCACTAATTGCTGATAATTATATTTTTGTAAATAAACCGGAATTAATACCAGATCAGCAAAGTTTTCTTGGTGTGTAATAGAATTTTAATAACTCGTTTATGTGCGCCATGAGATGAAAAGGGTTGAAAATCGCCGTTCTTTCCTGGAGTTCTTTACACCAATTGTGTATTTAGTCATGTGTGTTGTGCGAAAGGGCAATACACTACTTGGAAATCTCGTACCACTCAAAAGGATAAAAACTTGTTTTGCATACGTACCATCTTATTGCTTTTTCAAGTCAGGTAAATCAGTAGTTGGCCCACTCGTGATCTAAAACATCTAAATATGCAGTTATGAATTGACTAAAACACAAATAAAAAATTGTTTTTGCATATGTACTATGGTATGAGAATGCTCAAAGCATGTACGCAACATCTTATCTAGAATAAAGTAAACTTATGATTAAAACACAGCATGTTGTTTAAATGGATGGTTCATCATGGAATCCGATAAAAACAGTTTACATCATTTACAACATATATAATCATATATTTTTGTTTAAATCCTCCAGTATGCACCTTAGAATTGAAGGAACTCCAGACAGTGTAATCTACAAGCTACAGAATTAAAATCCCGCTATGAAAAAATTAAAAACAAAATAATTTCTGATTGTTTGAATAAGTGCGTTATGATGAAAGTTTAAGGTAACACAACCCCTTGAATAGGGAATAAACTATTATAATTTTGGAATTTCTTAAAATATAAAAATTGCTAGCATGAAAAATTTGAAAGGTTCCTATTACAATTTGCCCGGTAAGTAGGAATCGGATTTTACGTTTCACTGGAGGGAAGAGCAAATACAGCAATGTCGCCCGGAAGCCTCAATGATATTATTCAGTTTTATTCAAGAGTAAGTTCTTTGTTGAAACCAGAATCTGACAATCAACACTGCCTCATATACCCTGATCAATAAGCCTTGCTTGAACATATCTTAGCCTTTTCCTGCCAAATTTAGCTTTTCTTTATCCTATTCCAGACCTTAAACCTTTCGCCATAAGTCTGTCTGGTAACCAATAGACCAGAAACAGAAATAAAATATGTATCTGTCAGTAGTAATATTCACCGAGACGTATGTAAGATCAAGGCATCTCTATTGCTGTGGGTTCGTGTCATGTCTGAAAGGTCACACAGAGGACAAGCTGGGAAATTCAACAAGTAAATTCGGTATAAATGATTTTTTAGGCGGTTGTGTCCAGAATCTACTATAGCTCTTGGTATATTCTGTAGCAACAAAGACCATAGAAAGAGTTAGTCTTTAATTTTAGCTACAACTTTGTTAATATTAAATGTCAAAGATTTTTTTTTCATTTTTTACTGGCGAAAAATAGCGATTTTAACTGTTCGAAACCTCTTAGAGGGTCAAGCCCATACGTGAGAAATTTCTAGTCGAAATTCAAAAACAGTCCCAGTTATAAACCATTAACAGATTCGGTGCAGATGTAGAGTTTGGAGCGTGCGCCACTTCATATAAAGATGTAAATTCTATAAAGCCGATTTACATCAGAATGTTATCAAAAGATGTCGATAAAAAAATCATCACACTTATCTACATCTATCTATACTTATTAACAGCCCTGTATGGCTCTGGTATAGCAGATTAGCAGGAATATGCTATAAATACTGAATACGTTTCTATGAACTATACTGAAACTTTAAACACTTTTTCTCTCGGAACAACTTTTTCGCGAATGGTTGGCATATCTATGAAACTATTGGTTTGATTACCTTACAATTTTTATAGCATGTAGAGCAATCATCTTTTTATCGATTAATGAACCAGAAAAGCGATGCTACGTTTTAATAATTTTATGGCAAAAAACCTCGGTTAATTACTTGAGCAAAATCGATGATTCAAAGGAGTTTTAGTCACAATTTCCTCAAAATTTTTTTATAGTTCATCAACGATGGCTACATGTGTATGAATTGAAACGTCATTCAATTCAATTGGTTTTGTTTAATCTTTTGACTAGGGCTATATATCTGGCGCGATTCTTATAACTTTCAAAGTGCAACTGCTGTACTGGCTGTTGAATAAAGGTTAAGATTTCTTGAAATTGAAAAATCACTTAATCAGCGACAACGGAAGGTCATGGACGTCATATTCGAGAAGGAGTAACAGACGTGATTAAATTTTTTTTATGAATACTTGAAACAATGATACATAAGCGTATGAAGTCTGGAATTATTTTATTGTATAGTTTTGTCAATAAAAATCCCCCCCCCCAAGCTGTAATTTTAGGGGAAAATAGAATTCACCCTTCATGTGGTTTTGTCGAGGCCCATAAAGATTTGACTAATTTGATAATGGAAAGATATTCCGTCATCAATATATTGCTTATTTTTTTTAAATAATTATAAGGTCTTCTCAGATTTCTTCCAATGTCGAAACATCTTGTCCATTGAGATATGGGTAAATTTTAATAATGACAAGATACCTCACTGGCACAACAACCATCAAGGTGGTTAAGTAGTATTTGAATTTTGTATTTATAATCCCTTATACTGTTCGCCCTTTGGACACATATCCTTTAGGTGTCACGGATATGAGGTGTACTGTAAACATCATGGTCGCTCTTCTGTGTTACCCAAACCATCTTCTGTTTCCGTCCCACGATTCTCTCAAATTCCTCTTTTCCCCGTTTCACAACATTTTTTACTTGACATTGTCTTGCGTTTGGCACAGATTGGCCAAACATGACCTGTGCACCGTAAAACTCCAAAACAATCAACCAACAATCCTTTTTTCTGTTCATTTGAAAATCATTGAAATTCTATTTTTACCTATCGTTATCTACGATTGATATTACATGTGGTATGTACGCGAAAAATATTTAGGCAATCTTTTCCTTTCTCCGAAAATAAAAACCATCTCCCTTTCTTATTCCTCCCGTAATTTCTCCTCTGCACGGTACCACCTATTACCAAAACTTTCAACTCAGAAGTTCCCTATTTCTGTCCTTTCCCGCTAAGGTTAAAAAAATAAGAGCATTAAGAGTTATTTAAAACAATATTGCCGAACAAAAACGCCGTGAGGGAAGAAAGGCACTCGAAACGCACATTTACCATGAAAGATGATGAAAACTACAATGTTTGTCCTAAATGTAAACAGGATTTCACCATCCAGATAGCCTGCTAATCCCCGAATTCTATTATGTGGCTGATACAAGCAATTTTCGCCATGTTACAGATAGAGGAAAGCGCCATTAAAATACCCCACCATGAACATAATTCCCAGTCCACCGAACTAATCTTACAATCAGAGCCATGGTGCATAGTGAGAAGTCAATTAGCCTGGACAATAGGCTGGGAGAGGGAATCTATTTTATTTGACAAAGAAAAACTTTCTCTTTTTCAATAAAGGGAAAAAGGCGCTTTCTATTCACTGCAAGTGGGACACATCAATTATAGTCCCAGCCTAATCACTGAGGCGTTACACCTCGCGGGTGTTGTTCACAAATGTTATGACCAGTAGACAAGAACATCTTGATGGTCTAGAGTTCAAGAGCGAAGAATAAAGACAATGCGGAAGCTTTGTCGCTTAGGAAATCGATGGTCGAATAGCTCACTGCGATTTACACAACGCAGAATAGAAAACAAATATTTCTTTTGGAAGATTTCTGATTCATTTATTTTTTGTGCTCTTGATATGTTTTGAGTCGTCCTCTTGTCATCTAGACTAACCTAAAATTTGCCTCTCTTGTTCCAGATGTGATCACAAAAACATTTAAATTGCAAGGGATTTGTCCGATTATATTTCCTTACATTTTGCGAGTATTGTTCCCAAGTGTTATGACCGATAGACAAGAACATCTTGATGGCGTTAGAATTCAAGAGAGCGAAGAGAAAAGATAACAGGGAAGATTTTTGTCGCTTAGGAACCAGACGGTACCTTGTATTCACACAGATGATAGAAATCAAAATATTGCAGAGGGAAGATTTTGGATTCATCAATTTTTGTGTGTCAGGATTTTTGATGTGATATGAGTCAATGTTTGCCCTCTTGTGCATACTTAACTAAAATGTGTTTCCCTATTCCCGATGTCATCAGGAAACAGATATGTTGCCATGGTTTTGTCCTATTGTATTTCCTTACATTTTGCGGGTGTTGTTCGGAAATATTATTACCAATAGACAAGAATATTTTGATGGTGCTAGAGTTCAGGAATCAATAAGAAAGACAACGATAAAGCTTTGGCACTTAGGAAATAGATGGTACCTCCAATTTACACAGCAAAACAGAAAACAAAGCAGTTAGGAAATGTTCGATTTTTTATGTTTTGTGTGTTTGGATATCTAATGTGTTGCGATGCAATTCTTTTAACATCTGGAGGACCACTTCATTTAAATGGTATGACAGTATTCAAATGATGCATGTAGAGTGCACGACAGTATTCATATGGTAAAATGTGAGGATTACATTGAATTTGCTGTTCTCATTTTCCCAACAGTGTCCAGAACCAAAAAATGAGCAATAATAAGTGTTATGACAGGAACATCTTTATGTTAATAAACTCAACTTTATAAATAAGCAATAACTTCACTCAGTTTGTCAATATTTTTTTCTAAATATTTCCTGGCTATATTTAAAGGTGGAAAAGCACTAATATAGTTAGTGTATTAGATAAGGTAGAGATTTAATGGTCACTGATATTTAATTCAAAAATAGATTTTGAAGAATGGACTTTTTAAGTTTAAAATAAAAATAAAAAAAAACATAAAAACTTAGACAAAATTTAGAACTTAAGAAATTAAAATATTTGGAAATTTCTTCAGTCAAAATTAGAATGCTTACTTAGGTTGAATTGAGATTGTTGAAAAGGTAATTACGGTTAATAACCCACAAACGAACTGTGACGCAGAATTAATCAAAATCAGAATTTTTCCCATATCAATTGAAGTCTAATTAAAACATTGCATTTAATGTAAACATTAAACTCACATTGGTTTGGTATATCTTTTTACGGTAGGTTTTGCTAACAACGGCTAATTAAATCAAACTTCCTTAGGGATATAATGGTTTAGAAAGAATTAAACAAGGCCAGCCGTATGCAACGAACAGAGAAAAAATGTATTTACAAGTATCACAATAAATTTAAGCGTTTTTTGTTTCAAATACCCCGCAGATTGCTCCAGAAACACAGTTCTGCAAATCTATGACCTTTTCCCACTAGTTTTGTTTCTCCCCCCGTAGAGACATATTTTTTATATACATAGCTCATGGATAAAATATCCATTTTTTATATCAAAGAAAAACGGTCTCTTAAATCTCCAAGGGGCCCCATACGGTAATTAACAGTATGCGATAATGAGACAACAACGGATGAAAAATCATAACCTCTAGTAATTCACGCATAATACTCTTTTGTTATCTTTTATCGGCACACACGGAAATAAAAACTCAAATAGGTTAACTCAGCTGAATAATACAGCTGAGAGATGAAGAGAAAAAAAAAATAGCGACTATTGTATCATTATTTTGAGTTCAATTTATTAGACGAATCTAATCAAACAACGCAGGGACAGCTTTCAACGTAATGAGGATCCTCAATTAATGACAATGGGAGGGGGTTATAAAGGTTTGGTTTGTATGCGGACAGAATGAAGACACGAGGAATTTCACGTGGAATTTAAAAGGAGCCTGAATCTCACAACTTCGAATGTTTCACAACTTTTCTGAAGGACTGTTATTGTAATCACTTAATTCATACATATAAAAGGTAAAAGGTATTTCGTGAGTGATTTCCATGTAGCTCTGGGTCGAATTTACTTTAAACCAGTTTTTATTTAGAGTTTGCAGTGGTTAATAGTGATGCGACATCGACAGCAAAACATCGATGTTCAAAATTAAGACATCGATGTTGATAATACATCGATCCAAAAACATCGATGTTTTTAAAATTCAATGCATTTAAACATTCCCCCCCCCCATTTCTTAAAACTGGTTTAGCAACTAGTGATGCTACATCGACCGCAAAACATCGATGTTTTTAAAATTAAAATTCAGTGTATTTAAACTCCCCCCCCCTTTTCTTAAAACTGGTTTAGCAACTAGTCATGCAACATCGACAGCAAACCATCGATTTTTTTTTAAAATTCAGTGTATTTAAACTTTTTTCCCCATTTCTTAAAACTGGTTTAGCAACCAGTGAGACGACATCGACAGCAAAATATCGATGTTTTGAAACATATATGTTCAAAATTAAAACAACGATGTTGATAATGCATCGGCCCCAAACCATCGATTTTTTTTAAATTCAGTGTATTTTAACTTTTTTCCCCATTTCTTAAAACTGATTTAGCAACTATTGATGCGACATAGGCTCTAATACATCGATGTTTTTTTTTTTATAAAACATCAGTGTTTTTAAAACGTCGACATCGATGTCGTAACCCTACTTTTCCGGCCCTTCACTTTTGGCCACTTTGGTCTATAAGTATGTTCAATTTGCTGATTATAAAAATTATGCTACTTTGTTAAATTTAACATTTTTATAACTATAATTTTTTCATTCAAAAACAAAACATCGAAAAGTATAAACATCGATGTTACAAAAACATCGACTTCAATACATCGATGTTAAAAACATCGACTCCAATACATCGACTCCAATACAGGAGAGTTGAAATTAAATTATTTTTTTTCTAACCTTTATGCTTATTTCTTTTAGTTTAGCCGACCAACCGGTATAGTGGTTAAGGTGTTAGCCTCTAGATCGGAAGGTTCCCGGTTCGAATCCGGGTCCGGGCATGGATGTTTGTAAACGTATGGTGTAGAGGCGGCTGGTGCACCTTAAATCTGTCGTGGCCGAATGTCCTCACGTTGGGTTGGCGTGGAAGTTTGGAGAGTGGGGTGCCAGCTCAGGTGTTGCTTCGTCACCTGACCGTGGTTCAAAATTACGAGGAGTTGTCCTCGGATCTTTTCCTTAAGGGACTGATCCCGGACCGTCGTCAATAGCCCGTTGTGTTGCTCTAGTACGACGTTAACTAAAATTACAATTACCATTACCAATACATCGATATTAAAAACATCGATGTTTTTTAAAAAAACTTCGATGTTCTGAAAACATCGACATCGATGTCGCATCCCTGGTGGTTAACTCAATTATCCACAGAAGTAGGAGCAATCCCGTTACTTGATCATAAAGTTTTATTGCATGCTTCTTCAAGACAAACTACTTTTGGATTCTGTAGTTCTTATGTCACGCTAAATATAAGTGACGGTAGGGTTTCTGAGGCAATACGCTTTACCTGTACATATCCTGAAAGTGACGTCACCTGTCTTGATTTCGAAATGATTTTCAGCATTTCTTCAATGAAAATTCCAAAGAATAAATTCCAAACTGATATATGATAGTTGATTGGTCAGTACTACTTAGTTTAAAATCCAAAATTTTCGACGAACTATAGTTTAAGATAAAGCCAATATGTGACCCAGGATGTAACCTATGCTAGAGCATTTGGACAGATGAAGTAGAATCTTCGTAGATTGCCTGGTTTGTTTTCTTACACTGAGAATTCCACTACTCTTTATTTATTGTATACCCTGTAGAAAAAGATATAAAACCATTCACGATATAAAACAGCTTTCAAACATTTAGAATCATAAACTATCTTATTGAACCAGTGGTCAAGCTGTTAAGATTTTAAAAGAACGGTTTACTTTTTTGTTCAGTATTTTAGGGTGACTTGGCTCATCTCAAAAAAGGATTCAAGAATAAATAGTAGTTGCGAAAGAGTTGTATGGAATTGGGAATGATAGTATGGAATTGGGAATAATAGTATGGAATTGGGAATAATATATAACACGCAACAGTAATTAATATTACTTACATTTATTGGCATGATAAAGATTAAATTAGATACAACGGTAACTTAATCGCATCTAACAAAATATGATAGTACGATTATGTGTGAAGATTTTATTTTCCTAGTTATATATATATATAAACTCACTCCTGTTATATCAAAATATTAAGGAACAGTAAAAATAAGTATTTATATTTAATCAGTATGGAAATGAGAATAATATATTACAAGCAACAGTAATTAATATTACATTAATTGATATGATCAATATTACATTATATTCAACAGTACCTTAATTGTACGTAAACAGGTAATCATACGATTACGTGTTAAGATAAAGAATTAAGATAATTATCCCATTCTTCAGTGTTGTAAATAGTTTTGTAGCCAAGATAGCCGTCTTGAAAAACCAAATTAATTTCAACCATCTCAATACAAATTGCGTATTAAACTAGCTCCAGGAATTGAGAATTTCCGAAAAGCTTTTCAACAGCTCTAAGAGAGAACATAAAAAAGTGCTTTGCTTGCAGTTTTTCAACTTACTGAGTACCAAGATATAATGCACCAATGGAAAAAAACGTAGAAGGCAATTTATTTCACTGACACGGATCTAAATAAGAGAGAAAAAGAAACGAAAATGCTCCAGGGAGAGTTCACAATTATGCAGTTCTTGAAAAATAAAAACAAGACTATGTTTTTCCATCTTTTGATGCTCCTTAATTACTAATGACTACAGGTGATAAAAAATTACACTTATCCAGCATTTAGAATTGAAAAATGTACATCATGATACTTGAGTCTACCTTTACTTTTCAAGTGTTGAATGTTATTGTTTATATATTTTTAAGAATCCAGTATTCGAGAGAGAGAGAGAGAGAGTCGTCATAGAGACTGAGTTTTTGATTTTCAGTATATCTATAACATTAACCTGCACAGATGTGCTAAGGAAGAGGAATGAAGTGGCACCAGTCTTGATCTTGTGTAAAAAGCGTTTTCATGAAATTTATTTTAAAAAGTACTATCTAGTAAAATACTTTTGTCTGGATGCTATGAAAATGCAAATTAGAAATTCTTTCGTTTATAGCTTTATTCAAGAGAGTTCTTTGTTAGTTGAAATTTGGTTGCTTATGTTTTATATGTGAGGGGGAGGGGGGGGGGCGCAAGGACCATACTGGTCAAACACAAGACAAACAACGTCAAGTAATTGGCATACGCACAAGGAAGTTTTACTGATGCACAAGAGAGAAATGCACCCGTAGTAAGTTAGAGGAATACGGCAGTTAAACCTCAGAATCTGAGAGAGAACACACTGCCCAATGAAATACAAACCCATTTGTTCGGACGTGGTTATAAAAAATCCATGAGTGGTTCACTTACACTACCGTTCGTAAGTTTGGTAAAACCCCAACGTTTGCTTAAGAAGCATAAAAAATTTCATTTATATGTGTAACTTAAAATACTTAATTATTTGAATTATAGGTAATTTTACTGAATTATATACCAAATAAGAAAAAAATTTTGTGTCTTAAATCTTTGAATCTCGGATTGGCTAGTTCAGATCTATTTTTTTCCCCTCGCAGTAATTTTTCTAACAATACCACATTATTATCCATGGAACAAAAGTGGCATTGCTCAAGATTTCAATCTGAGCCACATGGTGTTGTTCCATAAGTTCCAAGTTCAGTTTTGCCATACTACATAAATTGTTCTGTATTTTATTTACCCCGCGCTTTTTATGTGGCTAGGTGGTTTACAACAAGCAATATACCGGCCGCATGTGGTGCACAGGTCTCGGATAGGTCAGTCCAGATTTATATTCATTTCCTCTCCGCAATAGTTTTTCTTAGAATACCACTTTACTCATGGAGCGATAGTGGCATTGCTACAGATTTCAATCTGAGCCACATGGTGTTATTCCACAAGTTCTTGCTTCCAAGTTCAGTTTGCCAGACTACCTTAATTTGCCTTTCATTTTATTTCCTCCTACTTTTTATGTGACTAGATTGTTTGCAATAAGCAATATACCTGACCGCATGCGGTCGCAATAGTTTTTCTTAGAATACTACTACTACCCATGGAGCGAAAGTGGCATTGCTGCAGATTTCAATCTGAGTCACATAGTCTCGTCCCTTAAGTTCCCGTTTCCAAGTTCAGTTTGCAGACTACATAAATTGCCATGTATTTTTATTTCCCCCACACACTTACGTGACTAGGTGGTCTACAATAAGCAATTTACCAGCCGCATGTGGTGTACAGGCCTCTGATAGGCCAGTCCATACCTATTCACTTCCTCTCTGTAGTAGTTTTTCTTAGAATGCCACTGCACAACCCATGCAACGAAAGTGGCATTGCTCCAGATTTCAATTTCAGCCACGCTCCGCCGTTCCATAAGCTCCTCTTTTCAAGTTCAGTTCGCGTTTTCTTTCCCCCTTAGGGAGTCTTGGGGATTGTTTCGCTTTAATGGGCAACCCGCACGCTAGTGATTGTTCGGCGTACCAGAGTCGTTTAAAAAGGGAAACCGCAACAAATTAGCGTAAGCTGGACTGACTGGCAAAATACCTCTTCCTTCCCCGTTGGAGTATGAGGAACCGAGACCAGGAAACCAGAGTTCATGCACTGTGGCTACGCTTTCGCTGAACACAGCAACTCGTCCCCGAAGTGCTGAAAACTGTGGTGAGAAGAATTAGGAGCTACTTATAGATTCATTAAGCAAATGGCACGCTTTCGAAATTCGCTCGCCTCGCTGGTTGATTTTCTTTTTCCTACTCCTGTTTCTTTCGGACTCTGATCATAATTCTTAAAGTCGGTTAGTATTAGGTTGTACCCGGCAGTTGTGGTGTGTACTTAGTATAATGATTTCGTACAAAACTAAGTAAAGCCAGCCATACGCAGCGTAACGAACGATCACAATTTGAAAAACATTGTTGAGAAATGTTGAAATTTCCGCAGTAGTTTGCTTCAGGTATTCCGTGTAAAGGAGAACCATTATACCGGTATCCCGGAAGAATGATGATGCAGGTGGAATTCATCGATTTGATCAGAAAATGATGATTAACCCTTCCGGTGGTTTCTCGGCGAAGTAGCTCGCCATTAGCAAAAACTGACCAGGTGTTGATTTCGTCATCATCAAAAATTCGGCAATCTAGGTGACGAGATATCTTGTCATTAGAAAATGTGGTTAGATCTTGATGGACCAGATATCTCGGTTTTAGAATAAGTGGTTAGATCTTGATGGACCAGATATCTCGTCATTAGAAAATGTGGTTAGATCTTGATGGACCAGATATCTCGTCATTAGAAAATGTGGTTAGATCTTGAAGGACCAGATATATCGTCATTAGAAAATATGGTTAGATCTTGATGGACCAGATATCTCGTCGAAATCACTTGGAGTGTTAAGATTTCTGCTCATGGTTAATATTGGTTGAGTTGGAGTGCTGGGCTTGGAACAAACTCAATCCTAGTTGATTGAGTAGACGATATACTAGATCTTCTAATAAAATGGACGGAACATGTTGGCAGTCACTGTTGTAATATCTCATAAGTGTACGTCACTTGGGCATGGGACTTTCTTGGGCTGATTGACTATTAGGGTTTGTACTTTATCCCAATACCTCATGACTAGGGCAACTTTTTTGTTGCAGTAAAAACTGGAAAAGTTGCATTTATCATTCCCTAAAGTTGCATTTATGGAAATAAATTTGCATTTATTTTTTATACACTAAAATCTAAAGTAAATTATTCATAAAAAATGAAAAAATTCAATATATATTGATATATTTAGTCGTGTACAACATTATTATAATACATCATTAAATACAAAAGAACGTTGAAGGGCCGATCCTTGGACAGTAATTTCTTTAACATTGAAAAACTGCGCCAGCTGCTGTCATATAATGGTGCTGTATCGGATAGCAGAAGCGCTAAATCCTTTCGCTCAATATTCAGAGATTTTAAAATTTCCAAGGCGAACGACATATTGATAATCGACACTCACCTTACAAACTCTTCATTCGATTACAAAAGTTTCTTCAGGATTATCAAGAGTGCCAACCAATTTGTTAAGGTACATACTTGAGATTTATTTCACTTTCGTCTGTTGGGCATAAAATGAAATAGTAATTTCATATTAATTAATTTTAAGCTAAATTTTAAAAAGTTGCAGGTGGTTGCATTTATGTTGCGGTTATAACTCACTTATAATACACCCCATGAAGGAGGAATTTTGGTTTTTGTACTTTTCAGGCAGCGTAGAACGTGTGAAAAAAAGTTGCATTTGTTGCAAAAAGTTGCCCTACTCATGACCTTCACCTGGAGACCTTCAAACCGAGTGATTGCGAAGAATAGCATGGATACGGGCACATACTCCGTTCATTTCATTAGAAGGATGATAGCGGACAAGTAGTGATGTTGTTGCAAGGAAGTAGTTAAATTCCCAGGAATTTTTAAACTTACAACGCGTGTCAAATATCCGAATGAGTCAATTCAAACAGTGCACGCACTTTCAAAAACACGAAATCGTGCACTTAAACGCATAATCTGCGTTCTGGCGTTGGATACTTTGACGGCACAACATTATAATTATTATTTTTTAATTCTCATAACACGAGTTGAAAAGTAATAAAGCATGCAGTCCTTTAAGGAATTAAAAGCACTTAGTATTCAAGCCATCGGCAAAGTTTTCCGGATTCGTCGTATTTCTCGTAGTCATCTCTATCGTATAGCATGAGAATCAGAAGTACTTGATTAGCTTAATGTAACTTGCCATCTAGGAATCACTAATTTAATTTGTGTCATGTAATGTGCAGCAAAATCTTTATTCTCCTGCAGAATTGATTACTATACGCATATTTTACCGGAATATAAGGATGAAGCTATCTAATCCTAAAGTAATTACATTTGTTTTTCAATAAAAGTATATAACTTAGGTAATTACTAAAACAAGAAATTTCATTTTCCTCTGACTTTAATATAGTTGTGATATCAACATAAAAGGTTTCGGCTAAATTATAAGAACAATTTTATCATTTTTCGTACGAGAGCCATTTTTCTATCAAGCTAAATATAGATGGCGGTAATGTTTTTACGGGCATAATTGTTTCCTGTATCGATACAAAAACGAAAGAAACGATAGTTGACTTGTTTTTCGAATATCATTTCAGCATTGCGTCAATGCAAACTCCAAAGAATGAACTCCGAATTAATAAATAGGATAGTTGATTTGTCAACAGCAATTAGATTAAACAACAAACGCGTTGCTGAAACGGTGATAAACTACATTTTAAAGTAACCCTGATACGAATCATGTAAAGCATTTGGACAGCAGAAGTAAAATATTCACAGACAGTCTGATTTGTTTATGCTGAAAATATCTCCCATTAGTTTAAATTTTATTTTAGATGGCAGCCATCTTTGTTGTTTTTGTATAGGCTCTTTTGTATTAGTAGGTTTGGAGTCACTAATTCGTTTTGCGCAATTATTAGCAATATTTTAGAAATATATATAAACTGTTTTTTTAAACATTTAAAAAATAATTAATTGTATTAATCTAATATACTGTAATAATTTCTATTGTAAATATTAATCATATATATACAGTCAAAATGTTTCTCAAAATATTTAAAATATCAGTTCAAAACAAATAAAAAAATAACCAATATAATCAAAAGAATAATCAATTGTTAATAGAAAGATATTAAGAGATTTTAAGGAGGCGTAACTTTTACAAACAAACGAAAATTTAAGAGAATATTTTGATGAGGATTTAGATTGGTGCAATATAAAGAATTTCGTTGGTAAAATTATATTACATTTCGCTTAAAAGTTCACTTTGATTATAATAAAAGGCCCGAATGGATATATTTCCTTTAATTTAAACTGTTAAAAGTAGAAGTAAAGAATAATTGTATTAAAAGCATTTAATTCATAAATATAAAATATGAAAATTCCGATTTGTTTGAATTTGCGTTACATTTAAATTACAGAGTTTTTAAATTTGAGGTTTGTTACTCAGATGAAAGAACAGTAGATTTGTAGATAAACAGATGGAAACCTTAGTCAAATTGGTAGTAAAAACGCATAACTCAAAAACAATGAATAACAAAGATTAAAAACTTATTGAAAAAATGCCAATGGTCATTTCGGTGGAACAATACCTCCACCATCATCAGGACAAAATTTAGGTACATGAGAAAAACGCATACGTTATAGACGAGTGTTGAGCACAACTAATTTTTGTATTATCTCAGCCTTTCAAGGCTGAATGTAAGGGCGAGGAAGTACTAGTATCACTCATTAGTGTGTCTGACAACGTAAAAATAGATCCACCAAAATCAGGATTGGCTCTCATATTTATTCTCTTGCTCCATCGAAATGACCATCGACGATTTTCCTCCACGCGTTTTTAATCTTAACAAATAGCTGCTTTGAAATTTAACATTTTTTCTACAAGGAATTTTTTTAAAGCATACGTAATTTACACTCATGTCCAAAATTATCTTTACATTACCAAAAATGCATAATTATATTCCATGAAATACCCAATCGATGAAATCCATTTTTGCAGGGAATGTGTGAAAGACAAGCCTAATTCGAATTATCCAGTCAAAAGTGTTCAAACTGTTTCTGATATGCAAATCAAGGCGTTACGTAATCCGACGGTGAGTCAAGCGCTTTGCGCAAAGTGAATATCCGAGTGAATTTCTGCAATACAGTGTTTGATTTCAATGTGTAGGGATTCAAAACGGTTTGTTGTGGCTCCGAAGTATCATTTGGAAGAATCTGCGAAGTGACACATTATCAACCGTTTAGAAGCAGGGCAGACAATAATGCGAGATGTTTGAATATTTCAAGACAGACAGTCTCTGCGCCGTGGAAACAATTTCAGAACTCTGGAACTGTTGTAAGGAGGCCTGGACAAGGTCGTAAACGTATAACAACTGCTTCTCAAGATTGATATATGGCAATAAATGCCCGTCTTAACAAGAAGTCTACTGCTCGGCAGTTAAGTTCAGAACTTGCAGCCGCCACGGGAACTGATGTATCACGGCAAACTGTATTGGAAGGCTTAATGAAAAAGGCCTTTATGCCAGAAAGCCAAAGGTATGTGTTTCACTGTCTTCGCAACACAAGAGGGATCGCTTTAATTGGTGCAAAGAACATCAGATCTAGAGTCAGCACCAATAGACACATGTTCTCTTTACTGATGGATCGAGGTTTAGTTTAACATCTGATTCTAAACGTTTTTACATATTGAGGGAATCAGGAACTCGAAATCTTCCTTCGAACGTTATGGTATATGACCGTTTTGGTAGTGCAGGTGTGATGGGGTGGGGTGGAATAATGATCTATGGACGTACGTCCCTACAGATTTTCAACGGAAGATCTGTGACTCGGCAAAGATATCGGGATGATGTCTTAGAACGTTATGTAAAACTTTTTAGAGTTGTATATAGATCTGATTTTTTATTTATGGATGATAATACTCGTCCACATCGAGCAATCCTCGTTGACATATTCCTTGAAAATGAAGCCATGGAGCGAATACCGTGGTCAACAAAATCTCCTTATCGGAACCCGATAGAGAACTTATGGGACTACCTTGGAAAAGCAGTTGCACGGAGACATCCTCCTCCGAGAGATACAAATGCCATGAAGACCGCATTTCTGGAGGAGTGGAACTTAATTCCCCAAACTTTGGAGGGGAGTTAGTACCTTTGAGACCTTGCGTTGCTCGCGAAAACATACTTTTTTCGATTCATCATAAATAATTGAGTTTTGTATATTGTAGTATAAAATTGATACAGTTTAAAGATAATTGTATGGCTTTTAAAAAACAGCAGTCGTATTTGTAATTAAAAATATTTTTTTATATAAAACCTAGCAAAAATTATACACAACTTCTTCGTTTTGAAATTTACCCACTTAACTTTCCAAGATAACTTTTGAAAGATGCACTGTAAAACCCAAATGTTTGCACCAAATTGAAGCAAATGAATGTCTTAATTCTGTGAACTAAGGAATTTGTGATATTTAAGTACAAATATTTATAAAAATTAAAAGTATTAAAATAAGTCAACTTTGAAAATTTTTTAGTTATGTATGGATGTATAAATAAAAAACTATAGCTCTCATACACAAATCCATAGTTCAGAGAACTAAGATCTTCTTTTAGAATAACCATACAAAATTTCTTAACTCTACGTTTATTAGTTTTTTTTTTTAACTTGAGGGAAAGTGAAGTGGGTAAATTTCAAAACGAAAAAATTATGTATAAGTTTTGCTAGGTTTTATATATATAAAAAAATATTTTTAATTACAAATATGACTGCTGTTTTTTAAAAGCCATACAATTATCTTTAAACTGTATCGATTTTATACTACAATATAAAAAACTCAATTATTTATGATGAATCGAAAAAAGTATGTTTTCGCGAGCAATGCAAGGTCTAAAAGGTACTAACTCCCCTTAACAACATTACTGTCAGCATGAAATCTCGTTGTGATATGTGTATACAAGTCAAGGGTAAAACATTAAGGCTTATAAAATTTATAAGCCTTAATTTTTTTTCTGAGATATTCATTTTTTACTGAACTCTTGTCACATATTATTGCCATTTTTATGGCTTCCTGCTACAGTTTTAAATCATATGCCGTGTTCTTAATTTTTTTCTTTGTATTTATGTGTTATGATGTTATGTCTCATTACAGATCAATTCATAAAATCATAGTTCACAGTTTCTGAGAAATCCGTGATTCTATGCATGTAAAGATAATTTTGGAAACCAGTGTATTTTCAATAACATTCCAAATCTGGAATATAGTCCACGTACGTGCACCCATACATCTAGATAGAAATATATCAATTTCTTATTGTTAAGAACAAAGTAATAAGTTACTTCGCATAACCCAAACAAAAAAATTATAGATAAGATTTATTTTTAACAGAAAAGAATTAGGTTAGATTTCAAACAGTTTTCCACAGAGGAAAGTGAACTTTTGAAAAATTGTTGAATTTTGAATGTAAGTCGGAGTCATTTACTTTGAAAATATAGCTTCATGAGCAATTGGGATTTCTGAGTACAGTAATTTTTTCACTTTTCGTCACAGCAGCCTATTATTTTCAAGTAAAGCTGACTCCAAAAGAATGGCGAAAAAGTTTTCATTTATTACTCTGGGTTCCTTTAAATTAAATGATGCGGTGAAAAAACTGAAACAACCACTTACGTGCCTCTCTCTTCATGGGAGGGAGACTTATCTATTGTTTCTTAAAGAAAAGAAGGTCAGGACACAGTGTCTCTTTTTCAGTTTCAAAATAGATGCTTTATCTGGAGAGAAATCTTGTGAGTTTCATTTTAAGTGAAATGAACGAGAGAATAAGTTAGCAGCGGAAGGGCAATGAATGCAATTCTACTCTTGCCACCAGACATGATTTCATAAGTTTCTGTGTTGAATGCGTTCCAGTGAGTTACTTCTAGTTATTATAATCTAGAATTCGGACTAAGTTTTCATAGGAAATGGTTAGTAATACATATTAGGGATGCGACATCGATGTCGATGTTTTCAAAACATCGATGTTTTTTAAAAAACATCGATGTATTATGGATGGGTTCGATGTTTTGGTAACATCGATGTATATACTTGTCGATGTTTTATTTTCAAATGAAAAAAGTACCATTATAAAAATTTTAAAAATAACCAAGTAGCATAATTTTTATAATCAGCAAATTGAACATGCTTTTAGACCCAAGTGACCAAGGATGAAGGATGAAGGATCTGAAAAGTAGGGATGCGACATTGATGTCGATGTTTTCTAAACATTGATGTTTTAGAAAAAACATCGATGTATTGGAGCCGATGTCGCATTACTAGTTGCTAAACCAGTTTTAAGAAATGGGGAAACAAGTTTAAATACACTGAATTTTAAAAACATCGATGGTTTGGGGACGATGTATTATCAACATCGATGTTTCAATTTTCAACATCGATGTTTTGCTGTCGATGTCGCATCAATAGTTGGTAAACCAGTTTTAAGAAATGGGGAAACAAGTTTAAATGCACTGAATTTTAAAAACATCGATGGTTTTGGGGCGATGTATTATCAACATCGATGTTTTGCAGTCGATGTAGCAGCACAAGTTGCTAAGCCAGTTTTAAGAAATGGGGGGAAAAAGTTTAAATACACTGATTTTTAAAAACATCGATGTTTTTGGGTCGATGTATTATCAACATCGATGTTTTAATTTTAAACATCGATGTTTCAAAACATCGATGTTTTCCTATCGATGTCGCATCCATAGTTTCAGGGTTCTGTTATTATAATCTAGAATTCGGACTAAGTTTTCGTAGGAAATGGTTAGCAATACATATTGGATTATATGCGATGCCTGATACGTTGAATTGAAGTAGTTAGGTAGATCAATTTACGTGGCACTGTTGCGACACAATGGGCTGTGGAATAAATACAATTTTCCCAGCCTTAAATTTTGCCATAACAGTTTTATTTATTGGTCTGTACTTAAGTTTAGGACTTAGGGTCTGGTAAACACTTTCGAAACAGTACACGTAAAGTTTTGAAAAAAAAAAAAAAAAAAAAAACACGATTGTTCATAGCTTTCTTTGTTCCCCCCCCAATACACTTAATGACTTAATAATCACATATTTTTACAGAATCTATGGATTCTAACAGGCTTTAGAAATCAGTTTTATTGGCCTTTTACTTAGATTAGAATCCTTTAAAACGACTCTATTTGTTCTTTCCTTAGAAAATAATAACACTGGAGAGATTATATTTGTCCTTTCCTTAGAATAGCAATTATTTGAAGCAATTATTTCAATTGCTCTTTTCTTTCGATTAGAATTATTGGAATAATTTTATTGATCCTTCTCTTGGAATATAATCCATTAGAAAAATTATATTGGTCCTTTTTGAAAACAAATTCCCTGGAAAGATCACACTGCTCATTTCCTTAGAATATAGAATGATATAGAAATATTTAATTGGTCGAGAAGGGGTCAAGAGAGATTCCATAGTTTCTTTCTTTAGAATAGAATACTTTGAAACAATGGTTTCTATAGCTCCTTTACTTAGATTAGAATTATTTGGAACAATTTTATATTGATCCTTTCCTTGGAATGGATCAAAGATTGTATTGGTCCTTTCCTTGAAAAAAAATTCTTTGGAAGGATTGCACTGCCCATTTCCTTAGAATGGAATCCTTTGAAAAAATTCAATTGATCAAGAAGGTCCCGAGAGATTATTGTTCCTTTCTTTAGAATAAAGGATACCTCCTTTTCTTAGATTAGAATTATTTGGAACAGTTATATATTGATCCTTTCCTTGGAATATAATCTTCGGAATGATTGTATTAGTCCTTTCCTTGAAAAAGATTCTTTGAAAGGATTGCACTGCTCACTTCCTTAGAATAGAATCCCCTGGAAAAATTCAATTGGTCAAGAATGCACAGTTGGTTAGAAGTCACACAGGGAAGACTACAGATTGTAATGTGGAATTATGCGTGTGAATCTCTCAGAGGGTTAAAGGCGATAATTTATGTAACTGGAAGTCATTTATAATATGTATATCATATGAATAAAGGACTGGTCGAAGATTCTTCTGCTAAACCTTTAACAGTTAACATTGTTAAGAATTTGAGTAAGTTGTGTATTTAAGATGGTGACTTATGTATAAGAAATAATGAAAATATATATTTTACAAATAAAATGTCATGAATATTAATGCGTTTTCTCTCTTACTTGTATACTTGTTTCATTCAGTATTGTATAATCTTTTATATTCAATTTAAACTAAACCAACTTAATTATTGCAGATGTTCTACAATTGAAAAGCAATCTCACGTTGTTCAGAATGAAGAATCAACTACTTCTAGTATTTTTAAGTAAGTAAAGTGAACTCCATTCGCTCTTAACAATTTATTTTACTACATACTACAAAGTATTTAGGTATAAATATTTTTGCATTTCAATTTTAATATTTATTAGGGTGATTCAGAATGATTGCTACTGATAATTTTTACAATAGCTTGAAATATTTGATATACCTTTGGATGAGCTTGTTTATCTTTGAACCTTGCGCCATAAATATAAAATAGCAACACAACGGGTTAGTTGCAACGATTCAGTATCAATTTTGAAGGGAAAGATCCTATATAAACGCATTGTGATTTTGCACTACTAAACACTTTGGTGTACGCTAGTTCGCGCAGATATGCCTGTAAAATTGTATAATATTCAGTAATAAAGATAGCAATAAAAGTAAATGGAGTGTGAAAAAAAATATTTTCTCCCTATTTAAACTGTCCTTTTAGATATAAGACCTGTATTTATATTTTCTGTGAATTCCTTCAACAGTACTGTAGGGGTTTTGGTTTGACCCCCCTGGGGTGTATTTCACTCTTCTGTGACAGCATAACTTTCCTTTGGTGTGCCATAAAAGAAATATAAAAAGTAGAATGAGCAATGGTAGCATATTTATGAGCCCGGAATCATGTGACCAAAACTTGTAGTAACGGGATCCTTAGACTACTTTTGACTGCCGGGTTGAAACGATATTCATCATCTGATTGGCCCAGGGGAAGGGAGAAGACGCCCACAAATGGATTCATCATCTGATTGGTACATGCGACCTGTAGTAGACTGTCGATTTCACATTTCTGTTGCCATTCTATTGAAATACTTACTAACACATCTACCTTATCATAAGATGTTACAGTGCCAAACGAAGCGATAAGATGCCAAGTCGGCCAACCAAGTTACTTTTTTACAGATCAGTCACGTGTTTACTAATCGACATGGTCACAGTTTTTGAAGCTCCTTTCAATAGCAATGCTCAGTCTATTTATATCGCACGTCTATGGCGTGTGCTTGTACTTGATATTGTCTGTTTGGTGTTTGATGCATATTGGCCAAATTTGGCTCTTGTACCACACAGCCAAAACCAACCAACCAACCCTCAACATACTGTATCAATTTTCACGTAATCTGATTTTCATAAAAAAGAATATTTACAATTACATCTCAGAGTAAGTAGCATTTTAAAATTTTGAAAGTCAGTAAAAAAGTGGCCGCTCATGGTAATTATATCCCGGACATTACCAGGTATGTGGATAATTAATGCAAAAGGCAATTTTACGAGCACTGTCAAAAATTGAATTCGAGTCGCATATTTCATAATTAAGGTGCACTTTTAAATATATCAGTAAAAACGATCAATTTTGAATGCGAAAAATATTGATATTTAGAGTATAAAATTAGCAAAAGTTAAAATTAAGTGTTGTAAAAATATAAACTAAAAGTATTGTGAGTACTATTTCTCTTTTTCAGCTCTGGTAACGGTTGGTCTTTCGGATAAGGAAAAACGAAAGGTATGTATATAGTTTCCACCTCCAAACATATAATTAATGTGATAGTATAAAGCACAAACAGATTGTTTATTAGAGTAAAATGTTTTGGATTAATTTTCAATGTCTGCCTGAACACTACGTGGTGCTAGTGTGACACGTTCTACTCAATCCCGTGAAAGAAAAAATAGGTTTAGACTACCTACGTTAAAATTATTATTTTACCAGAGATGTACTCTTATGAAATGCGAGAACTAGTAAACATTTTTTATTATGTTATCCCTTCCTGTCCTTTTCCTCCATCTTGTCTTTCCTTCATTTTGATAAAAACCTCCAATCAAAAAACCTATTAAATTGATTATTTAAGGAACTTTGAGTATAATAAATATTATAAAAATATTTCATATTTTTAAATAACTGGGTCCCTATGGGTATGGGAATCTTCCAATTGGTACTTTATCCACACCGGGAAATTTTCCCCACGGGTCAGAACGTTAGGATGTAGCTGAATGGGGATAGCAAAAATGAATGAATATTCTTTAACGTGTTGAAAGAATAAAGCTAGTTTTTTTGCGTACCTAAATAAGTACTACAAGAATTAAGATACTAATAAAGGTATTTTATAATCCACAAATTATTGGGGCCCAGAGAACGATTAAAATCTTATTTCATTGCATATCATTACGGGATATTATCCCAATTGGTCATAACAATAGAATGTTGCTGAATGGGAATAGTAAGAATTAATGTTAAATAATTAATTAACTCTTATAAATAAAGATATTAAAGATTAGAAGATTATTAAAGATATTTTATCATGCTTGCATTATTTGGATTCGGAGAAAGAGTGAGATATTAATTTCGTTGTATTCTTTCATTGGGCTACGTTCCATTGCAATTATTAAATTTGAAGAATTAGTGTCTTCTTTCCACTAGGAAAAGAACGACTAAAATGTTTTCAGCCAATTGCTCTCACAAGAATCTCACAATATCTTTCTTCGGACACAATTTTAAAATGCGCAAATACATTGAGTGCATTTGCTTTATTTTTCTGCATGGCAAGTACTAACGTCTTCCGCGACTGTCTCGATTTAAAGTAAGTGTATTTTTTATCAAGAAGTTCACTTACTATAAAACAAAATGCTTTTCCACTGGACAATACAGGGACTGGAAGTAAGTTGGAGAAGGTGTTGCTGAATAATACTGTCTTGCATGAAACTACGCCAAATATCTTACACGCATGGTCAATTACCTGCTTCTCAAGTAGCATCTCATCACCATTAGCTCACTGGAGACAGTTTTCAAAACGTATTGGAATATTAACCGGTTGTGTCATATGAATGATTGTTGATACAATACAACCGCTAAATACCACGTTTGCTAGGTATTTTAATTAACATCACACTGACGGTGTCTGACTTTGTGTTTGACGCAGAAACCATCAAACCCAAAACCAACCACTCCAAGTTGCATGCCAAACAGTTGTTCTATGGGGATAAAGTGGTCATTTATGAATCAACTTGGGATTTTCTGATCCCAAAACGTTTTAACACTACACTTATCGACTTCTTGTGGGTACCTAAGCGGATTACATTTTTCCATTGGATTCAGATAAAAGTGGAACGGGGGCTTGAAATAAACAAAATGATCTTAAATGATTATAAACAAAAGTTAAAAACTGCAATAATCATAAATATAAGATATGTTGGCTTTTTATTCAGTAGTTTCAATTTTTTGAGTATTCGGCAATAAAATCTTTTTTCACCCGCCGCACGTTGGCAGATGTAAGGTTTCTCTGCAAAACGCTTTCAGCAAACAAATTTCTTGCACAGGGAGCAGATGATAGTGGCTTTATTTAAGATGAAAATAAGATAAAAAAATATCTTATTTGGCACTTTTAGGTACATTAGTGACTTTCAGCTTGCCGTTTCTGCTGTCATGTCATTTCTCATCTCATCAACCTCCACCCTTATTACCAATTGTGATCAGATTGGCTGCTTTTTATGGTCCTTCGGAACATGGATTGAACTTTTAATTGTATCAATTACTCTAAATTCTATATCCTTTATCTTATTTATCTTCCTTTTACTATATCAATTAATGATATTTTCGTTAACTTCTCTCCTTTATAGCAATCGTTTACTAATTATATATATTTTTAATAATTATGATGTGCAGATAAGCTATTATCAGTTAGGTACTCGGTAATTGATACGTCCTTTCTATACCGTTTTCAATATCGCTTCCTTTCACAATGTTGTTGGGCTTAATATTTTACATAGCTGTGTATATGGAAGGATTTTAGAGTCGACACACAATGTTGTATAAATACAGAAAATATTAAACCGTTCCAGGAAAATTAAGTATGCTTCATACTTATGTCGGATGAGGGAGGATAAATACATATTGCTAAATTATAAAAATAAATATTTCAGAAAAGTCGTTAAGTCAACTGAGGAAAAGTGATAAAATTAAAAATGTTATTTTAAGCCAAAATTTTAAAAATAATCATTTGACCCGTTTGTTAAATTTAGTGTTAACCTTCCTAGTGGTTTTCATGACGAGGATTTTCGTCAAACTCACGAAACAGACCAGATTTTTGATGGACGAGATATTTCGTCGCAAGAAGAAAACTGACCAGATCTGGATCTCATCATCATCTAAAAAACGGTAATATCTTGATGATGAGACCTCGCCTCCTTGCTAAATTGATCAGATATTGATGGACGAGATATCTCGTCAAAACCACTTGGAGGGTTAATTTAGTATACACCGATGTCGAAATGAAGCGCGAAGAAAATATACAAATCACGTGATCGAAAGAACCCTTATTTACATCGCTACCCGAGGTGGTTATTTGAATGGTGTCATATTCTCTAAATCATCGTTAATTGAGTAAACACTTTGTACAAAAAGATAGTAAAAAATGTTTCACTTAAAAGCTAGTCTAAAAAAATGGCACACTCACATAAAAAAAAACCCACCCTGAATATTTTAATGAGCCATATACTTCAGAGTTCTACTTAATCGTTTCGAAGGCTGTCAGAGCAAATATACATAAATTTGAATGCAAACCTCTTAAATGAAGTGTCAAGCTAATCCCAGTTTCTTAACGGAACTTTCATTCTTTATTTAAAGGGGGGCTTAATGATACCCAGCTGGTTTGGTAAAGATAAACCTTTTAATTTGCCGTATAGCCAGACCTAAGCTGTAGGAAGAAAAAATCGGACAAAAATAAATTTTCAAAGTATAAATATTTATCTATATCTGATTGATGATAATCCAGTGGAGAAATTATGAAAAGTTGAAGACCATACTTGTCATGATTTAATCAGATTTATAATTCTATTGTTAGATTTTTAAAGGGATACGTTAATGGGATTTTCTTCTCAATATATTTAAACGGAATTTTCATTTTTTCATGGATTCCAGATTATTTTTTTGCTGTATGGGTTTAGTAAAATTAGAGCTTATATATACATAGTGCTTTTAAGTATATACATTGTTTACCCAGATTGATAACCTGAAGCGTTGTATTAATATGAGTCTTAACATTGGGGTTATTCGTTGAGTTTTTAAGGCACACGGGCTATAATTGGCCATACTGCTCCAGACACAAGACATACAATGTCAAGTAATGGACATAAAGTTTTACTGACACAGAAGAGATAAATGAACCCAGGGAGGAATCACACTTGCGCCTCCTACATCTCTCAGGTTGCTAGCGCAGTGGGTATACCAACAGAGTCTTTAATATCGGGGGTGAAGCTCGTGTTTATTATTTCCCAACGTTTTTATCGAAGTATTTAAAGAATTGGAAAGATTCAGCGCCAGAGGATCAACTTAATGTTTTATATATTTATTTGAATACATTCTTAATTTTTGTACCAGCAGTGGCTTTGGTTTTATACAGCAAGATTCCAAATAGGACATGCTGTGGCAAACGCAAGGCCAAATAAAAACAATAAAAGGGTATCCACAGTAGAAAATGTAAACAAAATTTCAGTTATCTTTTTAACAGTTTAATGTATTAATTTTTTACATATTAAGGTATATTTCAGCTGGTCGAATTCTCCCTTCCTTACTTCCTTCAAATGTGCTCGGATGAACACGCCGTGGCCATTTTGTAGAGTGTTGAAGGAATCATTGAGTATAAGTTCAATTAAAAAAAGGAACGGAGCAATTAAGTTAAAATTAAGGTTTATTTACACGTTAGTTTCAAATTTACAGACAAGTTTCAAGATAATTGGATAATTTAAAATTACGTTATTAGTTAACTGAACTATTGTTTCCGAGCAAAACGCCTACGCAAGGTCTCCTGTATTCTGTCCACTCTGCTTCCTTCTTCCAAAACACCCAGTTGGGTTCTTCGCGACATCCCTCCAAGGGGTCGTACACAAGTTGCCAATGTCTCAAGGGTGCTTGGGACCGGACTGTACACAGCTGTCTTAAAATATTTGCATTTTATAAATGTATTTACTTTTATGGTTATTCCAGGAATATTAAATTATTTTCAAACCCTATTTATGTGTGCGTAAGTCTCCATTGAACAGCAGTGGTTTTATTTCCCAGAAATAAAAATATTCAGTTATCTTTTTAGCAACGTAATGCATTAACTATCTACCTAATAGTGTATATTTATGTCCAGTTATAAAATATTTGCCTTCTGCAAATGTATACAAGTTACTGTTTTTATTCTAGGAATAGTTGCTTAAGTTCAGACCATATTTAAGTGTTTGTTAGTTCTTTCAACACTAGTGATTAAATTTTCCAGATAATTATAAGGTAATTTTGAATTAACGTCGTACTCAAGAAACACAGCGAGCTAGTGACGACGGTTCGGGATCAATCTTTTAAGGGAAAGATCCGAGGACAACACCACGTCATTTTGAACCACGGTCAGATGACGAGGCAACACCTGAGCTGTCACCCCACACTCAATCTCCCATAAATAAAAATCCTTGTAGTTATATTTTTCTGCGTAGTTTATCAACTCTCCAAGTGATTTCGACGAGATATCTCGTCCATCAAGATCTGACTAATTTTCTAATCGTCAACTATCGTAAATATCTTGATGACGAGATTAAGATCTGGTTACATTTTTAATGACGAAATATCTCGTCCATCTAGATCTGGTCAGCTCTGATAATGAAGAAAAACCTCGTCGAGACAACCACCAGGAGGTTTTGTTTTACCCAATCGGGTACATTTCAGTAGAGTTAAAAAAATTTGCATTTTTCATTATTCAAGGAATATTAAATTAAGTTCACACCGAATTCATGTATGAGCAAGTCCATTCAACAATTTTGGTTAAATCTCACAGAAATCTTTTGTACACAAATTACTATCAATACAGAATTATTTTTATTTGCACTTGAACTTACTTGTCATGTATATTAGGGATGCGACATCGACAGCTAAACATCGATGTTTTTTAAACATCGATGTTCAAAATTAAAACATCGATGTTCAAAATTAAAACATCGATGTTGATAAAACATCGTTCCAAAATCATCGATGTTTTTAAACATCGATGTTTTTAAAATTCAGTGTATTTAAATTTTTTCCCCATTTCTTGAAACTGGTTTAGCAACTAAGGATGCAACATCGACAGCAAAACATCCATGTTGATGATGCATCGCCCCCAAACCATCGATGTTTTTTATAAAACATCAATGTTTTGAAAACATTGACATCGATGTCGTATCCCTACTTTTCAGACCCTTCTCCCTTGGTCACTTTGGTCTAAAAGTATGTTAAATTTGCTGATTATGAAAATTATGCTACTTGGTTATTTTTTAAATTTTTATAACGGTACTTTTTTCATTTAAAAATAAAACATCGACAACGTAAAAACATCGATCCCAATACATCGATGTTAAATACATCGATGTTTTTAAAAAAACATCGATCCTTAATGTATATATACCGAAGACTTTTGAGAGAAAATAATGAATTGAAGCTTCATTTATTGAATCTCTTTTTCAGACTTTAATCATCTCCGTCGATGAGTCGAAACCGGAACAAAGCACTGCTGTAATTTCTGATTTGAGCTTGGATAGCTTGGAAGGGCAGCCATCGGCTCCTATCTACCGGACAAGCGGACGACAGTATAAACCCAATATATTGCAGTCAGCCCCAATAGATAAACAGCTCGGTTACATTCTATTGACCCCGGAAGATTTAAAGAGGCTTCAGAACCTTGATGGCGTCAGCGTAGAAGAGCCGAAGCACGTTACATTGCCCCATTCTCTATCTCAAGAGGACTATGAAGATAATCCATCGAAAGGTAGATACCCTCCTTCAGAATCACCTGCTCAGTACCACTCCGGATATCCCCATAGTCCCCCACCTGAATCACCTGTTCCTTACCATTCGGGTTATCCATCAAGTCCTCCAAGTGAATCGCATGATTATTACAGCAGTCCGCGAGATCAAAAATATCCATTGAGACCAGCTCCACCCTTATCTTCATTGTCCTCACCTAACTCTAGCTTAACTGAGCACACTAGTTATGATACACCAAGTTCACCAAAGTACACACACAGTTCACAAACTAGCGGCCAATATGACCCATACAGTTCTGTAGAGAAAGGCAAAGATCTACCCTCTTATGATTCTGGAAGCTCTTATGAAAGGACTAAGTATGGCCCTAGTGAGTATTCGTCCCCTGGATCTTCATATGGCACCAGCAGTTACTCATCTCCAGGGTCTTCATACGATGGACCTCGAGAACCTATTTATGAAAAATCCCCTCCTCCCCCGCAGGTATCATACAGTTCAAAGCCAGAACAGTATGATCAGTACAGTGGCAAAAACCAAGAAAGCTACTCTGCAGAACCTTACATGTATAGTGGATACAAACCACCACAAACTGGATCATATTCAAAGTATAGCCCAGGATCAAAGCCTTCTACTGAGTACACGCCAGCACATTACAAGTATCCAATTTCTCCCGTTGATTATAGTTCAAATGCTAAACCTTATAGTAATCCATCGAAGTATAGTTCCCATGAGTTGCCTCCTCATTCATACAGCGAAGCCCAACCAGCCCCTTATGATTCCGATAAAAAGACGTATTCCAACCAAAGTCCAGAAATCTATATGAATACTTATAAGGGTGAGTCTGCACCGAATAACAATATTCCATTGAATTCATATGGTAGTCGTAACAAATACGCACCCGAAAGCTTACACCCGTCAAGTGCATATTCATCTAAGCCACATTATAACGAAGCAGCTTCAGGTGAATATCCACCAAAGGAAAGTTACAGTGCCCCAATTAATAAATATAAGAGTTATGATTCAAAACCGTATTACTCACCTCAGTATGAAACTCCTTCGAAGCAACGTTATTACGATGGATCAAAGTCTTCACATAGTGGAGTTACAGGTCCATCTTATCAAGGAGTATCGCATCCATCTTCTGACACGTATTACTATCCTCCATCTTCCCACAGTGAACGATCACCCTACAAGGGGCCCTCATCAGTATCGTCGTATGACTCTCCCGCCAGTTATGACGATAAAGAAGTGCCATACAAAGGAAAGTCAACTTCAAAGATTCATGGTAAAGAACCGGGTGACGGAAGCTCAGAGTTGCCATCTTATAATGCCTATGGGAATAGGAAGTATCCAGTTCAATACAAGCAATTACCTTCAAGTAGTGAAGATGGTGACTACATATCTAGTCCAGGTTCACCAAAGTCTCATTCGAACTATCGTGGATCTTCCAGCCCAAATAGTGCAATAGTTACTAGCTTTTACGAAAATCCAACTTCATATCCAGAGAAAATTCCAGCATATGATCCAAAGTATCCAGAAAGTCATCAGGTAGACAAATCTCCCCAACACACTGAGTACGGGCCGTCACTACCTTCCAAATACAATATTGAAGATGGTAAATCAACCCATTACGACAGCCCAAAATTTGAAAGTGATCCATCGAAGGATAAATCTTACTACGATCGCAGTCGAGGTCGTGAAGTTCCATCTAAACAGACCGAAAGCCATTCTGCAACTAAAAATTATAAACCTTCCCGACCTGCGCCTCTTTATGACGAATACGAGCAACCGCGATATCCACCACTACCAGAAGATATAAAGGATAGTGCTGAAAAAAGTGTGAATTATGGTGATTACAAGGACCACAGTGGGGAGAAATCTGCATATCACGAAAGTAATGGAAAATCCTATCCTATTTCCTACAGACCAGATTCTTACAGGACAACTTCATTGGAAGAAAAAAGTCCTTTGTACTACTCAGGACCAAAAGATTCAAACTCCGATCACTACTCAGACCATTCATCACATGAAGCAGATGGAGACCCAGTAGTTTACACAAAAACAATCACCAAAACCTATACTAAACCTCAAACAGATTCACCAAGTGAGACCAAATATTATGGCGATCAATCATCTGAGGATTCATACAGTTCACCAAACAGTAAATATTCACCATCGAGCTCATACAGTTCTAATAACAAATATTCACCATCCAACTCATACAGTTCTAACAGCAAGTATCCACCATCGAGCTCATACAATTCTAACAGCAAATACTCACCATCTAGCTCCTATAGTTCTCCTGATAGCAAATCTAACACGTATATATCAGATTCTGACTCATATTCCAGACCACATTCTTATTCTGAATCCCCCGGGTCCTCTGAGTATACTTATGTAAAGCCATTGGACAACGGAGAAAAGAAATTTAAGTACTACACCCAAAACAGCAACCCTGAGTCATCGCCGTCTTATTTAACCGAAACGCAGCGTCCGAAGAGAGTTGAAGGTGTTGTTTACAGAAATCGTAAGACTTACCCGAAGCTCCAGAGTCCAAGGCGGCAGAAGAACTACTTGCCTTACAAAGTCTACGACCCGAAGTATGCACCAGCTTTTGATCACAAAATTTATGAAAATGCTCCGGAGCAGAACGTTACTAAAGCGCCATCTAAAGCTGCTTTCAAGTTGAAATATAAGCCTTTGAAGAAAGAACAACATCACAAAGACAATCATTATTCGTCCGATAACGATAGTAGTTACGAAGAGAACGGCTTTGCAAATATTCCAGGAAAAGCAGGAAAAGATTTTCCCATATTGAAGGAAGTTCCATACACTCATTTTTCGTGTGAAAACAGAGCTCCTGGATTTTATGCTGATATGGAAAACAGATGTCAGGTGAGTGATCACATTTTCATTACATTTCATGAATAAAACACGCACTTCGTATTTTCTTGTGTTTTTCCATAAATCGCAACCCGGCTGATATACCGACGCGCCATGGTACATTTCAAATTCTGTCCTTCATCGTGACCTAACCCTCCAAGTAGTTTCGACGAGATATCTCGTTCAACCAGATTTCACCAAATTTGCTGATTACGAGGTATCTTGTCCATCACGATATGGTCCGTTTTGCTAATGGCGAGATACCTCGTCAATATCGAAATACCTCGTGTAATATTTAACTCTATCGAAAAACAATTAAAAAAAGAAACCTAATTAATTTGGATTCATAATCAAATAACATATATCAATAGATGTTGTCTTCAAAGAGAGAAGAGGTACAGAGCAAAAAGTTAAATTAAAAATTTATGTACCACCTTAAATAGCAACCATACACCCTACCATCATCTCAGAGCCTTAATGGACTTGGGATTTGGTGTCTTAGAAAGAAAAGAAGTTAAAAATCTCGATATTCATAGGGTATGAACGATTCTATGAGAGAAATGAGCAAAAATATTCGAAGAAACAACACAAATTATTGTAAATTTAGAGCTTCTCTATTCAGAAGTTGTTCAACATGCAAAAGGATATGCTACAAGATTTGCATTTTTATTCTATTTCTGTACGAAATAGGTGGAATATATATTCAATTTTGTGGCATAGAATTTCGTAAATTTGACCCTCCTTCGCACCTTTAAAAATAAAATAGCAAACGGAACTTTTTTATTGTTTTTAATCCTCTAAGTGGTTTTGAAGAGATATCTCATCCTTCAAGATCTGACCAATGAGTTTTTCTAATGAGATATCTCGTACTTCAAGATCGGGTCAGTTTTGCTAACAACGAGACACCTCGTTAAGGCAACCACCAGGAGACATAAATGTATGCATAGTATCATCCCCAAAAATTAAATTCAAGTTATTATTTACAACAGAGTTTTTGACTTTTAAAGATTACTCAATTTTGGGAGACACTGTGTATTCTTTGGGCAGTGATCGAACTAGTATATTAATTTTAAACTCACCCTAGCAACAGGTTAAAAATTACGTGGTATTGTCGATGGATTAAAATACCTACCAACCTTGCCCTTGGTGGATTGATCCCGGAACGTCGTCAATAGCTCGTAGTGTAGCTCCAGTACGACGTTAATAAAATACCTATCTACCTACCACACTAGTAATATAAATAAAACCGTAAAAATAGTCCATATGATATGATATGTGTACTAGTAATATAGTATTTATTAAGATTTATAAATATATGTACGTATACATGGCGAGGGCTGATTCAATATTCAGCGATTTCTCTGCAGTCTCGATAAATTATATCAATGGAAGTTAAATCTTATATGCTTTCATTTTTACGTGAGACAAATAACCGCATGTCTAGACCAGATAGCTTCATTGTCTTTCAGCGAAACACTGTAGACTAATCAAAGCACCGTTAAATCGCATTAGATGTCCAATAGATCTTCCGAATTAGATGCAATTAGTCAATGCACTTTCGAATACGGATTCAATCAGTGAGCTAGCTGAATTGTTAAACTAAACAGATCTAGTCTTCGAGTACTTAGTGTCAATCCTAGATAGACACTATAAAGCTGAAGTGGCTTACCGTTGTTCATCAGAACGAGCTTAATTACTTATTATGGAGTTGTTGATGGAGAGAGCTTATTTTGGAGCTAATGTGACACAGTAGTCATGTAGTACTTCTACAGTCCTATAATTATATATATTATAGTTTCAATAGATTTTAACCCTCCTAGTGGCTGTCTCCACAAAATATCTCGTCATTAGCAAGACTTACCAGAATTTTAAGGACGTGATACATTGGAAGAAAATTGACCGTATCCTGATATCGTCACAAATTTTTTTGTTGTTGATAATTTGTTATTTAGATGACGTGTGTGTGATATCTCGTTATTAACAAAATGGTCAGATCTTGATGGACGATATATCTCGTCGAAACCACTTGCAGGGTTAAAGCATTTCTCTGTGTAGAAACTAGAGCTATGCACACGTTATAGGTTGATTAATTGTAACTAATTTTATTACAAATTATATACAGGTAATCTATATTTAAAGTTTCTATTTTCTAAGGCAGTATACAGCAAAACCCATTCATTGGAATGTCACCAAAATTTCGATGCGTCTTAATAATGCAATAGTTAAAACAAAAATGGTTGAAAAATCTATTTGCAGCTTGCATGGTATCATACACAGTCCAGTCACATTAATGTGACCACCACCTACTTTCGAAGTCAACGTGAAATAACCAATCACAAAAGGCAGGTGACAGCACATTGCAGTGGAGTGTATATAAAGGATGTCCTAAGGCATCGGAAAACATCTCAATCTTTGGCGTAATGCAGAAACGTAGCGATTTATCCGACGTCCAAAAGGGCATGATTATTGGCTTTCGGGCCAAGGGTGGAAGCATTTCGGAAACGGCTAATTTTGTGAACTGTTCGTGTGCCGCCGTCGTAAAAGTATACCGTGCATGGCAAAATGGCACTATCCAAAATCAGCGGCGTGGCACATGTGGTGCACCACGGGGTATAGATGACAGAAGCGTACGAAGGCCACGGAGATGCGTTCGGGCGAATAGACGTGCAACTGTTGAGCAACTGACCGCCCAGATGAACCAAGGGGCTACCAAGAGTGTATCCTCAACAACGATTCAGCGAACGTTGCTGCGCATGGGCCTCCGCAGCAGACGCCTGGTTAATGCACCTATACTGACTGCTGTTCATCGGCGATGAAGGTTGGAATTTACACGCCAGTACCGCAACTGGACGTCCACAGAGTGGCGACAGGTGGCTTTTTCCGATGAATCACGTTTTATGCTCCATCGGACAGATGAACGTTGGCGTATACGCCGTGAAACGTCTGAAAGCAAACACCCTGCAATAATTGCTGGAAGGATCCAGGTTGGAGGAGGGAGGTAATCTAGCGCAGCTGGCCACGGCACTGGAGTCGGCTCAACATCCCAGTGAACACCTTCAGAAACTTAATTGACTCTCTCCCTGCACTTCTCGCAGCAGTCCGCTCTGCCAAAGGTGGTTATTCTGGCTTTTGACAGGTGGTCACATTAATGTGACTGGACTGTGTATATGCAAATTTCTCTTATCGAAATATAAACAACATCCACACAAGATTTTTCGTTCTAATTTTGTCTAAACCCTCCAAGTGGTTTCGACGAGATATCTTGTCTACCTCCATACTGACAATTTCTTGACGATTTATCAAGATAAAGTAAAGACGAATAAGATCAAGATAGGGTCAGTTTTCTCCCAATGACGAGATATCTCGTTCATCAAGATTTGATCAGGTTTGTTAATGACGATATACCTCGTAGAGAAAACCGCCAGAAGGGTTAAGAACATAAATCTACGTTAAAGGAGTTTATCTGAATATAATCAGAGCAAAGTACAGTAGAACTCCAACTATCCGGATCGCTCTGAGAAAAAAATAAATCCGCAAAATCCGCATTTGAAATGTTTCTTGTCGGTGTGTGATGAAAATGAAGAAGACGAAGTGTCAATTGAGGACATAATAAACATTCCTGGATGTTCCGAGTGTAGTGAAGAGGACGTAGACGAGTGACTGGAGTGTGATTCTTCGTACCCTGGATTCCAAATTCTCAGTGACGATGAACTCATTATAAAGATGAGAGAATATTTGATGACCCGGAAGATGACGACGACGACATTGCTACTCAACCAGATGCGCGACCGTCATCTAGTAAGGCATTGGAGTGCCTTGACACAGCTCTAAAATGGATGGAGCGGTTTCCTGAGTGCGACCATCTACAGCTACTCATCGCAAGTTCCTGTGAGACTTGGTTGCACGAAAACGAGTAAAGACAGCGAAACAACTAACTTTGAACGATATGTTTAAGCAAAAATACATTTTAATGCGGTATGTAAGTACAAAATATAAACAAAGCTATTTTCAGTCATTAAATTACATTAACATAAAGCAAAATTCGTTTTTTGTTTATTATAAAATAACCTTATTTTTCTTGAATTACCCAACTATCTGAATATTTGATTATACGAATCAGGTCTGGTCCCAATTGATTCGGATAATTAGAGTTCTACTTTATTTACTTTAAAAGGGGGCTTACGACCTTTAAACCACTCTTGATGGAGTAGGAATAAGGTCAGTTTCTAAGCATGTCATTTTTTAAGTATTGCATAAAATGGAATACTTTTTTTCCATTATGCTCCTGCATTTTTAAGGTATAAAATACATTGTACAAACATGATTTAAATATTAGCAGGAGTTTTTGTGTCTGGCTCGTTAAGGTATAACTTCATTGTGAATAAAGATTTGAGGAACAGTGCTGCGTGCAAGATTGCACATAAACAAATAGATGTATACAAATTAAATTTTAGTTTATGTTATTCTATATATATATATATATATATATATATATATATATATATATATATATAACATTAAAATGAAAACAGAAAATATAAAATAAATAAAAATTAATATTTTTTATCAATTATGTTTCATGGAAGCAGTAAATATTCTGATACGTCAACAACAATGTGTCTTCCCCAAAATTCCAAAATAATAATTTTGTTTTCAATATTGTGGTTTTAAAACAAGCATGTAGGTTTAACGAATATGTATACCAATTTTTGAACACGTTGCTCAAATAGTACTTCAGATATCATGCGCTCAATCTGAGATTTTTCTAAATCTCTGAGAAAAAAAAAGCTGAGAAAAACAGCCGTAAAGATAAAATTTTGGTTACAGAAGCCCATGTTTTGCTCAGTGTACCTTTCGATTTTCTTTCATATCTCTGGTATTTATTTGAATTTTGTCATGCGGTTGGTGTCAAAATGATCAGAAATGTAAGTACTTTATATGTAAGTATGTAAGTATATATATGTATGTAAGTATATATATATATATATATATATATATATATATATTTGAAAAATCGAATTTTTGGAAGGTTTAAAGGTCGTAAGCCCCCTTAACATTTCGTCTTACCCATCTCTTATAAATACAATACTATTCACTATAACGGTATTACGAAGTAATGTTTCAGAACTGACATTAATATTAACACATAATGTTAATGCTGTATAAATATAATAAACATTCTAATGAGTTTTACTTTCAGGTTTACTATCAATGCAGCGACAAGGGTAGAATACAAAGCTTTCTCTGTCCAAATGGTACGATCTTCAACCAGGCAACGTTTGTGTGTGAATGGTGGCACAACGTTGACTGTTCGAAGTCCGAGAAGCATTTTTCTAAAAACGACGATCTATACAAATCCAATCCAACAGTGAGTACTGAGCACGCTGTGGTGGAGAAGTACCATCGTCCTTCCGCGCATGCATACACATCAGGTGACTATCAGGACACTTACAGAGGTGATGGAAACGAAAGAATAAGCAAATATGAAAAGCCTTTGCGGAAACGGAGGAAGAACCACAGCAGAGTGACCTATTCATCACCAGTTTAATTAACTCAACACGTGCTATATTTCTATTAAAGATCGATCTTTTGAAACCAGTATCGATCTGGAATTAAATCGATCTTTTGAAACCAGTATCGATCTGGAATTAAATCGATCTTTTGACACCAGTTTTGATTTTGAAACAAATCGATCTTTTAGGATGGAATCGATCTTGTATAATGTTATGTCTTTGATGATTCCTTGTTTAGTGAATGTTGTATTTTATAACGCGTCGAATTCTTTGGAATGTGACGTTGTGTTTCCAAAGAGATAAGACGGCACATAAATATATACGAACAAAGATTTAAGTAGTATAAAACTTAATTAAAATTGTGCTTGTAGCTATTATCTCACATAAGCTTGTGTCTCCCATAGTACATATCTCAGCGACTATTCACTTTTCGAATTTAGTGTGTGAAGTTCGAAATGTATTAATACGTACTAAGTATAATGTATTAAATGGTGAGCCTTCCAAGAAGTCAAAGGACCAAAGAGATATCCACAAGCACATGAAAACAGCAAAAGCGGGATCTGATGCTTATAGAATATTTACTTATCTATCACAAGAATAATGAAAACTGTCCAATAGAAAACGTTCATTAAATCAGGCCTTAGGTTACAGATGAATATTACAAAATTTAAGGATATTTCCAAAATCTTTGTTTCGTTTGTATATTGTTGAAATGTGTTTATTTGCCATGTTGTTTTCTTTTGTATAGAAAAAAAGAATTAAATCTATTTTAGAGAAAAAATTGTTAATAGTTTTTTCTAGAAACTTATAAACGTTATGTATTTACTTATAATAAAGAATTACGTTTTGTTTAAACACGTTGTTCATCTCAATAAAAATTAATTAGAAGGCACCGATATTTCACCAATGTGGCATCTTCTAATAAAAACATATTTTTCAAAATCACGTTTCATAAGATGCTATATTTATCAATCAAGAAGATATTCGTATGAACAAAAAAGTAAAAACAAAAATATTTTAAGGAAATAGTGTAGAAAAGGAACGGTTGAAAACATTTATTCGAATTTCGATGAAACATTGTCATTTGACCGTAGTTTAAAGTAACGCGGTGTTATCCTTGAATATTTCCCTTCTGGATTGGTCCTGGACCGCTCCAGTGTGACGTTAATTAAACTACACCCTCTACTAAAAAGTTGTCTTTGCATCATAAATTGAAAAATATACATAACATTATAAATTCTAAAATACATTTTTTCTTTCGTAGAGGGAGCAATGGTAACCTTTTTATATGCTCAGGATCATGTGACAAAAACTATTAATAACGTGAACCTTAAACTACTTTTGTCTGTCAAGTGTAAGCGAGCATTCATAGTCTGATGGGTTGACGGGACAGGAGAAGACGTCCATCAATTAATTCATCATATGATTGGTACCCGCTATATAGCAGCAGATTTTGGCAATTTCGCCACTTTTGTTGGCATTCTATATAGAAATACGCATTCACACACATATTCTGAATAAGATACCATATTGCCAAACGAGACTATAAGATGCCAAATAGGCCAACTGTTAAATTTTCACAGAGCTGTCACGTGACAACTAGACGACATGTTGATCACACTGTTTGAAGCTACTCTCTATAGCAATGCTCTGTTTACTTAATATTTCACGTCTACAAAACTAACCCTCTCATATAAAAGCAGACAAGTGATGGTAAATATCAATACAAAATAGACAAAAATGATGGTAAATAAAAAAAACTTAACGATATTAAAATAGACAAACGCTAATAAATAAAAATACAAAAATTCTATGCCTATTAAAACACGAATTAAGTTAAACATCAAACACAAAAAACAACAAATAGCGATAAACAAGGAACAAGATTAAAAGGTGAAGGGTGTTTTGTAAACTTTTCCTCACTTAAAACTGGTATATACATCTAAATTTGTCAAAAGCGTATAATAGTCAGAATTAAGGAAAGGTTGAAGCCAGAATTTTAACTCTGAAATTCGTCATTACCCTGAATATTAATCGGACTATTCAAATCTTGAAGACACTGTCTTTGAGAATTTCCCCAGAATTAGTATAATCCGCACTTTATACTAAAACATCTTGTGCGTTAAATGATCCAGTAAAAAAGAAAATGAAGCAACATTTAAGCTTAATACAATGCTATATTTCTGCTTCTATTAAATAAACCAAGCAGTCAGTTGTGTTGCTGCAGTGCAACGTTTGTTAACTACAGGTATCTAACTATCTATCTCATCAAGAAAGCCTTGAAGAAATTTCCTTCATTATATATGGACAGGAACAAGTGCTAAGAATTAAAATTTAGCTTTATCTCATGTTCACACGTTTAATACTCAAAGTGGTGAGCCTCAAAAACGTTGTCAAGATTTAGCACCAAACTGGAACTAAAATGTTAGTCAACAAACTGCAATTTGAATAGGCCTTCGATAGTTTACCATAATCAAAAATTATCGCCAATTGGCGATGGTACCATTTATTTGTGTCTTCCCCTCAAAGTATCCTGCAATTCGATTACTAAGCTAAATTTATTTGAAATGGAATCCCTCAAACCGCTACCACCATAACCAAGACCACGTTGTATTGAATACAGCACTAAGTCCCAAACCCGGACGTCCGAAATCCGGAATTGTCCAAAATCCGGGTGTTTTGTTATAACCGGCCTTTTATTTCTTTTTCTCAATTTCTTTTACATCTTTCCAATAATTAAAAAAAAAGGCGTTCAAACTGATGAAACTATGCAAAATAAAGGACACGTTCAGAGTAAATACCACACAGCAAAATGAGAAGATTTGCAAATAAACTTTGTTCTATTAAAAAGGTTTTTCATTTTTTTAAAATTATTCCTGTTCATACATCTGCTATTTTACTACTGCAAACGCAAAATTCGGGAACTGGGGCGGTGGTGGTGGTGGTGGGGGGGTAATTTAAGTTTTTTTTGACAAAAAATGCAAATTATCCGAAATCTGGAATGGCCGAGGTCCGTAGTATTCTGGATTTTCGACTTTATACTGTAGTACTAAATTCGAATATAAGACTTCGCCAGAAATGGATTTATAAATAAATGAGTATTTTTCTGCACTGCCATCAAATGTATATTTAGATAATTTTATAGATTTAAGGGGGTAATATATATACTCTCCTTCAAAAATTATTTTATAGGACACTTAAGATACTTTGAGATTAAAAAATTATAAACCTTTTCATTTGTACCTATTTGTATCCACGTGGATCACAACATTGGGATGTTGTTGAATGGAGCAGCTAGAATTACTAAGTATACTTACATGTTGAATGTAAAAGTAGATATTATTTCAATGTCCCGAAACAGGTACTCAGGATTGAAGCAGTTAAGATCGAAGTATGAAATGTATTTAGTCCGCTTATTTTCAGCAATTTCTTTTTCAGAGGGCTTTTATTCACTTCCATTGCCATACCCATCAAATTTTTCGGCTCAAATGATCTAATTGGATGTCATGAACTGGTTTATGTATCATCAGTCACCTAACCGTCCATGTCTGATGTAATTATACTTCAGAATGTGCTTAACGTCGATCGAATATATCTGATTATAAATATGCACTTCATCAGTGCAGGAAAGGGGCGGAATGTAGTCACAGCATCAGATAATTGAGCGTCAGAGCCTATTTGAGCGTGCATGTATTTAACTTAGGCACTCCGACTCTGCTCATTCTGGATGGAAGGAATATTTGATATTTTAATAGCTTTGGCATGTGCGGAATTCTACTTTAATGGCATTTGCAAATCGTAAAGTATTGTGCTGAAAATGACTAATCGACGGATTGCCATACACATATTTCGATTCAAATGCCTCTATATATGGTGGCATGTATCAGGTATTAACTGTCAACAAAACGTAATCAGCAAGCTTGTATCATTGCATTGGGCAGTTGTGGAAATGGTTGGAATACGGTGACGTCAAATATCACGTTTCGCAATTCTACTTTAAAGGCATTTGCAAAGCGTGAAGTATTGGGCTTAAAAGGACTAATAGACGGATTACCAGGCACATGCGTAGATGCAAATACATCTCTATGTGGGGGTATATGTCGTATTCGACTAGTTACCACCATCCCAGCCTAAGCCATTGGGTATATATTGTATATTATCTGTCGCTAAAAATTAATGAGCTCGCTTGTACAGTTGTGGAAATGGTTGGAATAAGGTGACGTAAAAAATGTGACGTTTCTCAATTCTACTTTAAAGGCATTTGCAAAGCGTAAAGTACTGGCTTAAAAGGACTAATAGACGGATTACCAGGCACATACGTAGATTCAAATACATCTCTATGTGGGGGTATATGTCGTATTCGACTAGTTACCACCATCCCAGCCTAAGCCATTGGGTATATATTGTATATTATCTGTCGCTAAAAATTAATGAGCTCGCTTGTACAGTTGTGGAAATGGTTGGAATAAGGTGACGTAAAAAATGTGACGTTTCTCAGTTCTACTTTAAAGGCATTTGCAAAGCGTAAAGTACTGACTTAAAAGGACTAATAGACGGATCACCAGGCATATACGTAGGTGCAAATAATCTCTATGTGGGGGTATATGTCGTATTCAACTAGTTACCACCGTCCCAGCCTAAGCCATTGGGTATATGTCGTATATTATCTGTCGCTAAAAATTAATGAGCACGCTTGTACAATTGTGGAAATAGTTGGAATAAGGTAACGTAAAAAAATGTCACGTTTCGGAATTCTGCTTTAAAGGCATTTGCAAGGCGAAAACAGTTTTACATTGCTACCAATTCGCGTAAGGTTTCCATGAGTTTTGTGCTCAGATGGCTAAATGTTATTTTTTTTTTAATTTTTCGTGGCAGCAATTTTAAGATTCAACATGTGGTTCTGTGGTTTTTGACTTATTACAATTTTCCACCTTTGTTTTCTCATACACTGAAAGAAAAAAGTCTTTCTACATATTGTCACCTTCTATACATCAACAAACCAGACTCCAGGATGGGACTTACTCAAACTTTTGGGAAAAGTGACATAACATTTTGCCATCTGAGCATAGATTTTATCTATAAATTCCATATCCTTCTTTCATCTGAATAATAAGCCTCAAATTCTAAAACACTTTGTAACTAGAATATAACAGAAATTCACTCTTGTGACTTGCTTCAGACCTGATGATAGTGGACGTCTTGCTCCGCCAAAATGGCCATTGAAGATCTTTTGTAGGTTTTAAGTTTTTTATTAGTCGGTAGTTTGAAGGTTTTTCTTTTTTTACTACAATGTTTATACGTGTTAAGAGTTGTTTCAGGTCATTTATGACTTCTTTCACCGTGCCACCCAAAAGCAAACAAAAAATATTCTCCCAAAATTTCAAGTCGGAATACATAAGCAACGGATTTTCAAACAAAAAAAAATCAATGCTTAAATGTTCGTACTCTCTAGGGAAATTTAAAGCGTCCTTTTTATCTGAAAGTGAAATGAGTAGAGAGCATTATCTCGAGTTAAGAAAAATGTTCGTGTTCACATTTAAAAAAAAAGACATAAAAATATAAAAATGGAGGGGAAATAAAAAAAATTACTCTGGGGAAGCAAGTCCTCGATATCGCGCGGTTTAGATAAAAAGTAAATGTATTGAAAGACGATAATAGTATATATATTCCGGAACCTAAAGGAAAATAGATTCAAATTGATTCATAATTAGGAATGTAAACGATATTTTCCCATAGTATCAAGCACTCCCTTATCTGGGGAAAGTTAAGGATTGCCTCAGTTTCTGATTTGCTCTGATAACCAATGATTGGAAGCAAGATACCATATTTAACGCATTGTTTTTGAAAACTTTTCTGGAAGTCTAGTTTTACCCCTAAATTTATCTCTGACTTTACTTCAACAAATACTGCATCTAATCTACCTCTCGATCTAGTAAATCGGAAACTAGTAATATGTCTTCTAGTAGATAAATGAACGCAAGTGCACGGGATTGATTTTTTCATTTAACTTTTCAGAGTTCATGCATTATCCCTGGAGTTTGCTCCATAAATATATCTTTGTTTTAGTCTCTATGCCACGTATTGATACTTTTGCCACAACATTTATTTTAATTATTTCTGATATATTTAGGGGCTTAACTTTTTCAATTTGAGTTAAGAAAGTGATTTTGTTACAAAGTTTCATAACAACTGTGTAACAGATCTAATGATATATAAGGGGGATTTGCAGTGCAGATTTTACTTCCGCTGTCGACTCATATATTACATATAAGGGTTATACAAATGTAGCCCATCGCCTTTTTTGCAACATTTCTAGTTTAATCTACACTCATATCCAAAATTATCTTTACATACATAGCAATAATTGTATTCCATGAAATACCCAATCGATATAATCCATTTTGCAGGGAATGTGTGAAAGACAAGCCTAGTTCGAATTATCCAATCAAAGGTGATCAAACGGTTTCTGATATGCAAATCAAGACGTTACGTCATCCGACAGTGCATCAAGCGCTTTGCGCAAAGTGAATATCTGGGTGAATTTCAGCAATACAGCGTTTGATTTCAGTGTGTAAGGACTTAAAACGGTTTGTTATGGTTCCGAAATATCATTTGGAAGAATCTGTGAAGTGGAGTTTTATCGGCCGCTTAGAAGCAGCGCTGACAATCATAGAATCAGCGAGATAAGTGAATACTTCAAGACAAACAGTCTCTGCGCTGTGGAAACAATTTCAGAACTGTGGAACTGTTGTAAGAAGGTTTGGACGAGGTCGTAAACGTTTAACAACTGCTTCTCAAGATCGATATATGGAAATAACTGCCCATCGCAATAGGAAGTCTACTGCTCGGCAGTTAAGTTCAGAACTTGCAGCCGCCACGGGAACTGATGTATCACGGCAAACTGTATTAGAAGGCTTTATGAAAACGGCCTTTATGCCAGAAAGCCAAAGGTATGTGTTTCACTGTCTTCACAACACAAGAGGGATCGCTTTAATTGGTGCAAAGAACATCAGAACTAGAGTCAACACCAATGGACCCCATGTTGTCTTTACTGATGGGTCGAGGTTTAGTTTAACATCTGATTCTAAGTGTTTGTACATCTGGAGGGAGTCAGGAAAGCAAAAGATTCCTTCCAACATTATGGAATGGAATCTTTTTAGTGCAGGTATGATGGTGTGGGGTGGAATATTGATATATGGACGTAGGCCCCAACACGTTTTCAACAGAAGATCTGTGGACGGCCAGAGATATCGGGATGATGTCTTAGAACTTTATGTAAAACTTTTTAGAGGTGTATATGGATCTGATTTTTTATTTATGGATGATAATACTTGTCCACATCGAGCAAACCCCGTTGATGCATTCCTTGAAACTGAAGCCATGGAGCGAACACAGAGCCAGCAAAATCTCCTGATCTGTACCCGACAGAGAACTTATGGTACTACTTCGGAAAAGAAATTGCACGGACGCATTCTCATCCTAGAAATACTATAAATGCCATGAAGACCGTATTGCTGGAGGAGTGAAACTTAATTCCCCAAACTGTGGTTAACAATGTGAATTCTATACATGTAAAGGTAATTGTGGATACCAGTGTAGTTGTAAATCAATCAACCATCATGCATCAACTGGGAATTCATTCTTTGGAAGTTTTATTGATAAAGTACTGAAATCTCGTATTCGCAAGTCACCTGTCGTCAAGTTGAGAATTCAGTTGCTCCAGTGTAAAAATAAATTATCTACCTACATATCCCAAACAAGAGTTTTACGACCGAGTTTCGACCACAGACTCTGTTAACTAGAGTTTTACTACACGGGGTTTCGGCTACCGTGTACGTACTACTGCTAACAAGAGTTCTATAGTGTTGACAACCGCACACTATTACTAAAAGGTTGTCTTCTGGGCTTTGAGAATCTCTTACGATTGCTAGCACGAGGTCTTCAGGATTAGGCTACCGTTTTTTTAAACACGTTCTACTTGTACTGTTGACTATCACATATTTCTGTAAACACGAGCTCTATTAACCCTGTTCAAGACGATACGACAGCTGAGTTTACATGTCTTACATCCAGAGAAGTAGCATAAATTAGGTGTTTTTATGTTAAAACAAAAAGATATGGGGGGGGGAGGGAACAAACATCCAATATGGACAAATGAAAAATCTTATTAAAGCAGATTTTTAAATGAAAGGCAAGTAAAATCGACACTATTCACGTATAAGTTTAAATTTATTCCAATTGGCAATAAAAATATTTTCTGTCAATTCTTTAATAAGCCAGATTTTAATTCTTAATTTCGCCAATGATAAGATATCTTACCACCAAGAGAGTGCCGATTTTAAAGATGATGACGAAATAGAGATCTGACCAGTTTTCTTCAAATGGACGAGATATCTAGTTCATCAAGATCTGGCCAGTTACTTAATGACAAGACACCTCCAGAAATTACCAGAAGGGTTTTCACAGCATAGCGTCGACAAAATAGATTTCATAAAAAATAAGCAGCTTCTGTTAGAATGACGAAGCCGGAGATATTGTTGAACATTCAATCTTCCGTTGAAGCCTTTGGATTAAGCAGAGATGAAGAATCCCTTATATCCACGGACAGATAACTATGAATGAACTCGTACATTTTAAGAAATATTATTAGTCATAGATAGACCATTATATACAGCCTTCTAGAAATAAAATTGATTTTGAATCCACTCTCTCATTCAAGTCACCTATATTTTACTTAACGAAATGTTAAGTAAAAATATAGGTGACTTGGAGTAAATCTTTGTTAAAGGTTGTCGTGAATTCCTTTGGTTTCAACAAAAACTACGTAATCGTGTAAGCAAAAAGAAAACCTTTGAAGTAAATCCGAGTAAAGTAAATGATCCGAAAGTGGTTTATGTGAGTGAAAAACAGCATTTCGTGAGGTATGACACCCAATCCGTGAAGAGAACGCATCACATTCACTTTCACTACTTAGCTATTCATTGGTATTTCCGTTCCAATGAATAAATTTGCCATCCTATGAAGGCTAAAGCCATTGAGTTAATAAAAGGAGGCAGAACTCAAATCAGACGAAAAAAAAAATCCCAAAGTAATTAAAAGGAGAGCACCAGACACTCTTTTATATTTCTAAGAAACATTCATAAATAAGAACTTCCTCTTCGGAAAACAATACAAACACACGTCGCTATATTTCAAAAACGATTACCGAACCTTCTGTATTTGGTAAAATAATTTACGACGATGCCAAGCATTGAGAAAGAATCGCATTAATACCGCAAAAATGGCGAGTTTTCCCCCATCCATCTAATCAAAGTACTGATGGCAAGCGGCTCGCCGCACACACACACAGAAAAAGCAAAATATCTTAAAATCTTATTTAATTTTTCGATCTTATTAAACATAATTAACTTTACTCGAAGCAGAGAGATAAATAAGATCATTAATGGTGAAAGAAAGAAATGAATAAAAGATCGCTTCTCGCGGGGAATGGTTTAGTGCCCCGTGTAAATATTTACGATAGACACGGATGAATACGCTCTGGATGAATCGATTTTTACCATTCGGAGAGCAAAAAACTGATGCAATACTGAATAAATATGACAGAGATGAATCACCCTGGGAACTGTGGTGCAGTGTTTAGTTAGAGCAGCCACACGGGTTGAACAAGAGATAAGAAATCAGGTGTAAGGCAAAAAAGAGCGCAGGGCGTGCCAGGAGAAATACGGCAGGTTCTTCCAATGAAACCATTGCTGCAGAATCTTAGAAATTTATGACAAGGAGCAATTTTCCCCATTGGCGTGAACTATTGAAAAGAACAAGAAACGGTAGGAAATATACTGGGAGTGTTTAATACAATGTTTTAGAATCGACGAAAGATGAATGAATTTTAAAAGTAATATAGACACACACTCCTTTAAAAAAAGACTATTGTCTGCAACTATACAGGAGACAATGATGGATACTGAAGTACACGGCTTGTTATGAGTTGCATTTAACATTAAAAAAAAAAATGATGCACATAAGATAGCCTCCAATTATAACATTCAATTTTATTTTTCAGATAGAATTTGTTTGCTAATGCTTAGCGGGAAGACTAAATACTATAACAGAAATGAATCCTTCTGGGAGATCTGGTGTAGTGTTTAGTTAGTGCAGACACAAGGAAGAGATAAAATATCAGGCATCGGGTAAAAAACTACGAAGTGTGTGCCAGAGAAATACCGTCAAGTTCTTTCAATGAAACCATTGCTCAAAATCTTAGAAATTTATGACCAGGAGCAATTTTATACTGGAAGTATTTAATACAGTATGCTTTAGAATAGCCGTAAGATAGATGGATATCAAAAATAGTGAAGTCCCCCTTTTTTATAAAAAGGAAATATAACTATTGCGCGCTATACTATACAGGAAGTGATGATGGATACTGAACTATATTGCTTGTTATGTGCTATATTTGACAATGAAAAAGATCTAATCTCAGTTTCCTTTTCAGAATTTGTTAACGAATGCTACTTGGGAATATTAAATACTATGATCGAAATCCTTTGTCCTGGTGCAGTGTTTAGTTATAGCAGCCACACGAGTTTAATAAGAGATAAGAAATCAGGAGTCACATAGGTAAAAAAGTACGTAGTGTGCGTGCCAGAGAAATATTTCCAAGTTTCCCCAATGAAAGAAACTATTGATGTAGCATCTTAGAAAATTATTTCTAGCAGCACTGCAAGATGGATGGATATCCAAATAAGTTAGATAGTCGCCCCTTTTTAAAAGAAAAATGGCCTATTTCCAGCAACTATACAATAAATAGATACTTATAGATACTGAAGTATATTGCATGTGATGACTTGTGCTGAAAACAAATTGAAAATAAGGTAGCTTCCTATTATAAAGTCAAATCTCACGCATTTCCACAACCACAGAATTTATTCAAAGCACGACGTAGATACATATACCTATTATTTAGACAACACTGCTTTCGTAATATACATTTTAAAGCAAATACCCCAAGAAAATGGCTATATCCAGGCTAAACAAGCTTGCTAGACAGGCTGAGAGAAAATTAATATAACAAGCTAAAAATTCCGGACAGGTTCAGCCACGAATGAAGCTTGGAACTAAACACTCACGTGACGAGGAAATACTAAATACGAAGACTAAACACGAATGTGACTTGGAAAACTAAACACGAATGTGGCTCGGTAAAACTATATACGAAGAATAAACGTGAATGACTCAGGAAAACTAAATATGAAGACCAAATAAGAATGTGTGTGTGACACGGGAGAGTTAAATATAACACGAATGTGAATAGGACAGCTGCGTGTACGTGAAATACTAGTGAAATCGACATTTTGTATACTATGCAGATACAGAAAGATGGCCAGCTTTAGCCCTTCGTAGACCTGTAATTGTGTATCCGATAGGTATACAAGATATATTTGTCTGAGTGTGCTGATGGTATTAAAATCATGTCTGCACTGATGAGCTATGTGAGCCTCACAGAAAATGCCTCTGATGAAAAATAAAATAATTGAAATTATTTGAAAACTTTTGATTAGTTGCCACGGACAGGACACTAGGGAACTTGTGGAAATACGAGGGTTAATTTTGTAACCACAATCACTCTTGTATTGAATGGTAAATGTTATGAATGTAAAGGACACGAGGTGACGGTTGCTAAGTCATCTTGACTAGGTCATTAACAAAACTGACCAGATATCGATGGGCGAGATATATTGCCATTAGAAGAAAGCGCTGATCATATCTCGATGGGCGAAATATATCGCCATTAGAAGAAAGCAGTGCCGGATCGAGGTCTTGCTATCTTAAAAAAATCCCAATATCTTGACGACGGGATACCTTGTTACTATTAGGGATGCGACATCGATGTCGATGTTTTCAAACCATCGATGTTTTTGAAAAAACATCGACGCATTGGAGTCGATGTTTTTGTAACATCGATGTTTATACTTGTAGATGTTTTTACATTGTCGATGTTTTATTTCTAAATGAATAAAGTACCGTTATAAAAATTTTAAAAATAACCAAGCAGCAGCATAATTTTCATAATCAGCAAATTGAACATACTTTTAGACCAAAGTGGCCAAGGGTAAAGGGTCTGAAAAGTAGGGATGCGACATCGATGTCGATTTTTTCAAAACAATTATGTTTTATAAAAAAACATCGATGTATTGGAACCGTTGTCGCATCACTAGGTGCTAAACCAGTTTTAAGAAATGGGGGAAAAAGTTTAAATACACTGAATTTTAAAAACATCGATGTTTTTGGAGCGATGTATTATCAACATCGATGTTTTAATTTTCAACATCGATGTTTTGCAGTCGATGTCGCATCACTAGGTGCTAAACCAGTTTTAAGAAATGGGGAAAAAAGTTTAAATACACTGAATTTTATAAACATCGATGTTTTTGGAGCGATGTATTATCAACATCGATGTTTTAATTTTGAACATCGATGTTTTGCAGTCGATGTCGCATCACTAGGTGCTAAATCAGATTTTAGAAATGGGGGAAAAAGTTTAAATACACTGAATTTTATAAACATCGATGTTTTTGGAGCGATGTATTATCAACATTGATGTTTTAATTTTGAACAGCGAAGTTTTGCTGTCGATGTCGCATCCCTAGTTACTATTAGAAAAATTGGTCAAATCTTTATGACGAGATATCTTGTTATTAGCAAATTGGTGAAATCTTAAGCGAGAGAGACGAGGAATCTCGTCAAATTGGCTAAAAGGGTTAAATGTCACTAATCTACTATTCATTAAAATCTGATAGCGGTCACTTCATAACAAAAACTTCAGAGCATAAACCTTAGAAACAAAACTAGCTCCGAGCTACGAAAAATTAAAAAAGTTTTTTCAGGAAACTAAGGGAAAGAAAAAATATCGGGAAGGGATCAGAGCATGCTGAGTGTCACTAATCCTTTTAAACCCGAAAAGAAATTGAAAGAGGTATTCGGGGATAAAAAATTGATTGATTGAAGAAAACAAAGGGATGAACGCATTGATTTTAAGCGAGCCTTAATTATTCTTCAGGGACTAATATAAATGCCCATAAATCAATTCAATAAGTCAGCCTGATTATTTTTGTGATTCATTAGTCTAGTGCGAAACACAGTATTGCAATTAATTCAGGAACTCGAAAGTCTATGTAGATAAAAATAATTCAATCAACCGGGCTCATCAAAACCTTTAAAACGTGTAAGAAAATGAAGCTCTCGATATTTTCTGGATGAAAGGAAGTAAAAACAAGTGTGATGAAATCAGGTATTTTTTATTTAAGTACTTGAAATTTGATCTTTTGTAATTATTTTAATGATGTACCAGGTGAGGCGTTATTTTAATAGCTATAATATCATTAGAAAACTTCATTCACATTTAATAACCTTTGAGAGCGCCGAATCTAAGGGTTTTTAACGATTACGCTGGTCATCACTGATTTACTTATTTTATAAGTCGGAGAGTAAGGATTTTTTCTGCTTCGTTTAAAATAAAATTTATTTGCTCCTAACAGCGTCTTTTAAAGTAAGATTTGCAACTCTAAGTAACCCACAACTTTTTCCAGCATAAGTCGAACCAATTTTGATCTTTTTGACAAATATAATCTTCGGATTCTTTCAAATAATAGATGTGGTTTTTTAATCATTATGTATTGATGGGGAAAAACAAAAAAGAGCCGTTATTTTAATACTTATAAAACCACCATAAAACTTTATTCATATCCGATGTTACTAGAAAGTGTCTAAAGTAAAGATTTTTAATGATTACGCAAGTCATCACTGATTTACTTATTTTGTAACTCCGTAAGGCTTTTGCTTTAGTAAAAATTTAAATTTTTTACACTAACAGCGTTCTTATCACTCACTTTGGTGAGAGAGAGAGAGAGAGAGAGAGAGAGAGAGAGAGGAGAGATAGATAGAGAGATAGATAGATAGATAGATATAGATAGAGAGAGAGAGAGAGTTTTGCAATCACCATATTTGCTTTTGTCAGTGTTCAGATAGATCTTTTGAAAAGCACTACGGTAGCCCTCTGAGGAATAAACACATATATATCCATAAAAACCTGCAGTCGTTCCTGCTCGACTTCTAACCAATTCTGACCTTTTTGACCCATATAATCTTTCCTCTGATTCTTTCAATTTTCTTTCACTAACATTGTTCTTTCAAGTGAGTTTTGGAATGCATATATAGTTTCGGTCAGTGTTGAGATTAATAATTTGAAAGGCATTATGCTAACCCTCTGAGGGGTTAACATAATGGCTTTCAAATGATTAAACTAAATGGGTATATATGCATGCATCCATTATGTAAACTGAAGTCTTTCCTGCATAACTTCTCACCAATTTTGACCTTCATGACCAATATAATCTTTTCTCGGATTCTTTCATTTTTAACTGTGTTTTTTAAAGTGATTTTTCGAATGCATATACTTGTTTCTGTCAGTGTTGAGGTTAATCATTTGAAAGGCATTATGCTAACACTCTGAGGGGTTAACATAATGCCTTTCAAATGATTAAACTAAATGGGTTTACATGCATGCATCCATTATGTAAACTGCAGTCTTTCCTGCATAACTTCTGACCAATTTTGACCTTCATGACCAATATAATATTTTTTCGTGTTCTTTCATTTTTAACAATGCTTTTTAAAGTGAGTTTTGGAATTAGTTTATGTCAGTATTGTGATTATTAGGTTTCATAGTGGATAGGGTTGCAGTAAATATGCAATATTTCGCAACCCAAAACCGAAAACTTCCATGAAAAAAGTAAAGTAATCTATTATATTCTGCGATTTTTTTTTATGTCCTAAAATGTAAATATTACACTTTAAAATAAATTTAGTAAGAGTGTAGTATTTAATGATTGAAAATTTTTAAATTTCAAGGGGTTCTTGGGCTGAAAATTTTACGAACCAATGCTCTGCAAATAATAAAGGATGAATTAATTTCAACCTTCTTATACTATTAAGCCGACCAACCGGTATAGTGGTTAAGGTGTTAGCCTCTAGATAGGAAGGTTCCTGGTTCGAATCCGGGTCCGGGCATGAATGTTTGTAAGTGTATGGTGTAGAGGCGGCTGGTGCACTTTAAATCTGTCGTGGCCGAAAGTCCTCACGTTGGGTTGGCGTGGAAGTTTGGAGAGTGGGGTGCTAGCTCAGGTGTTGCTTCGTCATCTGACCGTGGTTCAAAATTACGAGGTGTTGTCCTCGGATCATTCCCTTAAGGGACTGATCCCGGACCGTCGTCAATAGCCCGTTGTGTTGCTCTAGTACGACGTTAACTAAAATTACCATTACCATTACCTTCTTATACTATTAAAATGCCTAAAATGTATTTCATTTAACCCTATGAGGGGTTTGCCCGCATATATCCTTACTGAAACCTCGAATCCTCCCTGCAGGACGTGTAACCACTTTTGACCATCTTGACCAATATAATCTTTCAGCGCATTCTGACAACTAGTAAATATGGTAATTTAGTCACATACATATGTTTATATATATATATATATATATATATATATATATATATATATATATATATATATATATATATATATATATATATATATATATATATATATATATATATAAAACATGTTCTCTCCTCTAGAAAAAAGTCGCCGATTGCCCGTTTGATGCTTCAGACGTCAATTCAACTACCCATCTAGAGAGATAATATCTATCCGAAGTGTGCCAATGCATAACAAATGGAGTTTTTTCCTTTTGTATGTCCCCGTTACTATAATGAAACCATTGAAAATATTTATATCAAGTGAATATGTGTTGAAAGTTTTCAAAAATTTGGAATTGTAGCATGTCGAATCTTAAATTGAACACTGCAGTGCTATTTGAATACCTGAAGCTGAAAACAAAAATTGGAATTTCAGTTGTTTGCTTTAAACTATAATTTTTAAAATGCAGGATAAAAAATTTCAATGCGGAGCTAGTCATAACTTATGTGTCGCCATCTATCGGTAACATAATAAAACACCTAAATGTCAATACATAAGGGATTTTCTGCTCCGCGTTACAAAAGAATCATTATATTGATTGTTGAAGGACCTGTTGCAGTAGGATAACGTTTACATTTAAAAATACATTTTGAAAATTGTCTAACGGATATTCCATCGGATAAAAAATCCGTGGGAATATACCGTGGGTGTATTCTAATTATCTTCATGTATTAGTACAACTTTTCTTATGTGTCCATTTACTTAAAGATAAAAACATTGTTTGATGGATTTTGGCTAGATCTGAGAATCAAAGCTAGCCAACCGACGGAACGATAGAAAATATAAGCTATGTAAATATTTATGAAAATATACCGGAATACATATAAAGAACGTCAGTTTTTTTTTACAATTATTTTTATCTTTGTATTCCAGTTTTTTTAAACTTTTTAACTATTATTGTCAGTCGATCCTGGTCTAATGAGCTCCCGTGAAGTACCCATAAAAGTGATCATGGAGCAAGAGACCACTCCCAATGCGAGTAAATTGAGTGTATTTGGATTCGAAGTGAAAGGCCTAACAGAAATAAATATTAAGGATTGAAAATACCAGGAAGTTATACTTAAACATTACATTCCCATCTGTAGACGCTGAAGATTACTTTGTGAATGAGCCATTCTTGCAAATAGTGGGAATTGAAGCAAGGCAATAAAATACTTAAAATTGTTTTAAGCACACACTTATTCACTTGGCATACAGATACAGTAGAACTCCAATTATCCGAACTCCGACTATCCGAATTGCTGATTATCCGAATCGCTTTCAGAATTTCAGAAAAAAAATTAAGATGGAAACGTATTGCGATTCGCAAAATAATGATTCTGGGTTTCAAATTCTAAATGATGATGAATTTATTGAAAGTTTGAGCGAAGAAAGTGTCGTTGAAGAAGATGACCTTACTGTCGAAGTTGAAGCAGACATGGGACCATCTGCTAGTGAAGCATTTTCCGGCTTTGAAACTGCGTTGAAGTGGATGGAGCGAAAGCCAGAGTGTGACCACATGCAACTTCTCATTATCAATCCGCGACTTGATTGCCCGAAAACGGATGAAGACAGTCAAACAGCTTACTTTGACCGAGATGTTTAGCAAGCAATGACTTTCATTAACAGTACGGTATGTACATACTGTACTTATGTATAGCACTTGTAAGTACGCTTAACATGTAAAAGTGTTGCCTTTTCATTTAATTAATTAAAAGCTCTTTTTGTTTAAAAGTTTTTTTTCTCCCATTTTCAACATACATACAGTAATTAATTAAAATACATACCAGACCCTTTTTTCGGAAACCATCCAATTATCCGAATTTTTGATTATCCGAATGGGGTCTGGTCCAAATTGATTCGGATAATTGGAGTTCTACTGTACTAGTTTTTCACTTTCGCAAGTATACATGGTAAAATGTAAGCGACGACATATCAGTATACGAACAAAACGGCAGGTCGTAAACATGCGAGTGTTACATTCCCGAAATTGCATTTTAAGGTAACCCCGGTAAGTATATGACGAGAGCATTTGAACAGCGAAAGCAAAATCTTATCAGATCGCCTGACTTGTTTGTTTAGACTTAAAATTCCAGTCATGGGAATGCAAAGTGAAACATTTTTTATTTCTCCAGGCCATACATTATTGCGCTTATAGGAGTGGAACCGGAAAACTTTAAAGCATGGTATAATGTATTTTTCATAATAAATGCAGTTCAATGCTTGTTATAAATGGAAATTTGGCACAACTCGAACCCATAAGTATTAAGATCATACGTGAAACCTGAAATAAAAATTGATTACTAGTAACATCACCACTGTCCAAATTGTCCACGCTACGGTAACGACTTCCCATATTTGTTGGCGTGGTGTGGAAGTTTAAAGACGGTGTGCCTCAGGTGTTGGCCTCGTCATCTGAACGTGGCACAAAATTACGAGGCGTTGACCTTGAATCTTTCACTTAGGGATTCAACCGGGACCTTAGGGATTCATCCGTCGCCAACAGCCCGTTGTGCTGCTTCAATGCGACGTTAATTATAACTGCCTATCTACCTAATTGAATCCTTGTTATTACAAAGGAAAATTGTGACTAAGGAAAGTCATACCAGGAAGATTAAGTCTAAAATTTTTCTTTTATTAAGTCTACAAATATCATTCAGGTAGTTTTATTGTATCGGTGTCTGACGTGGAACGCACCTGGATTAACAGAAGTTTGTTACTGTGACTTGAAAAAAGATGGTATTTTGGACTCGATCTAGATTTTACCTTGACCACACACACACACACACACACACACACACACACACACACACACACACACACACACACACACACACACACACACACACACACACACACACACACACACACACACACACACACACACACACACACACACACACACACACACACACACACACACACACTGGATTAACAGAAGTTTGTCACTGTGACTTGAAAAAAGATGGTATTTTGGACTCGATCTAGATTTTACCTTGACCACACACACACACACACCCACACACACACACCCACACACACCCACACACACACACACACACACACACACACACACACACACACACACACACACACACACACACACACACACACACACACACACACACACACACACACACACACACACACACACACACACACAAGGGGTAGTAAGTACCAATGTAAACATCATTAATATATAAATTTGATTTTATTACTTATATTAACATCAGCTTTAAATCTGTATAACATGAATTTTTCTCAGCTTGTTAATTTTTATAATTGAGCATTCATGTCCATGTAATGGAAAAATCGCTTTGAATTACATTTATTCTTTCGAAATCTCGTCAATTATTTTTAACAAAAAATCTCGTTAAAGAGAGCATTTTTAACATTTCTTTTTCAACCTCTATGTGTCACGAGGTTTCCGAATAGTGTTGTATTGCTATTACACTACAACACACACATGACAGTCACTTTTACCCCACAACACGTCTGCATCCATGGTTCGAAGAATCCAAGGAATATTTCAATAATTATTCTTTCGAAACCTCGTCAATTATTTTTAACAAAAAAATCTCGTTAAAGAGAGCATTTTTAACATTTTCTTTTTCAACCTCTATGTGTCACGAGGTTCCCGAATAGTGTTGTATTGCTATTACACTACAACACACACATGACAGTCACTTTTACCCCACAACACGTCTGCATCAATGGTTGGAAGAACCCAAGGATTATTTCAATAATTAGAAAGACTCTACTGGTCTTTTGATTAGAATAGAATCCTTTGGTTAGTGTTTCTATTGGTTCTTTCCTTGGAATAAAAACTTTAAAACATTCCTATCGGCATCTTCTGTTGTATATAATCCTTTAGAAAAATTCTATTGCTCTTTTTCTTTAAGTATAATCCTTTGGAAAAATTCTGTGTTGGTCCTTCTATGGATATAATCCTTAGGAAGGATTGTATTGCTACTTTCTCTTTAGAATAGAATTCTTTCGAAATAATTATATTACTTTCCTTCTTAGGATAAAATCATTTGGACGTGTTATAGTGCTCAATTCCTTTGAATACAATAATTTGGATATATTCCATTGTTCCTTCCCTTCGAATATAAACATTTGGAACTGTTCTATTGCACTTTTCCTCCCTTTGTAAAGATTCCATTGCTCCTTTCCTTTGAATAAATTCTATTGGTCATTAATATCAAAAAGGTTTAGAAATCATGTAGGGTTGATTTACGTTTGAAAGATGGAATTATAATTGCGAACCCCTCCAGTGGTTAAATTAACGCAATAATTTAAAATTTGTGTTTCTTCGAAGAAGTAATCAAGTCAAACCGTGACTTAATAAACTCAAATAGTAACCTTGAAACTTTCGACTAACAAAAATTATCCAGCTAACAAGGCTGCCTTTTTTAAACACGAAATGGTTTATCAATAAAAAGTATAATTTTCCCTTAGGGAGAAATTACCTTCAGATTAAGAGTCAGTGGACCGGAAACAAAGTTCAATATCAATACTAAGTAGTCCAGTTTCTTCCCCTCCCCCTGTTAAGACTGAGAAACTCATTACCCTCATGAAGAGTTTCGCTTTATCTTTCAACTCTTTTATTTCATATTTAACTACTATTTCTTACTTGTGTATTATCTCTCTTAAAACTTAAAAGTTCTTCATAAGTTCCACCTTGATTATCATAAATTTTTTGTTTTAATAAAATTAAAATAACTTTAAAATTCCCTTTCACGACGAAAGAAAAAAGCAACTTAATAAATAAACATTGAATTAACATTTTCGTATTTAATCGAAACTTTCGTTTCTCTCACATTTATTAATAAAACTTTATATGAATATTTAAAATATTACCACCTTACTGTGCTTGATACATTTCACTTATTATAAACACATTTTGATGTAAAAATTTCAGATTGTGAATGATTCGCTGTGTGAACAGTAAAAAAAAAAGAGAACGCTTTAACAACTATGCAAAACATTGCAGACTATTTACTGATTGTGTATTACCTCTTAAAAAATAACAGAGCGTCTTAAATTCGATCTTGATTATCATAACTATTTTGTTTAATGAAAGCAAAATAAACGTATAAAATTCCTTTTTAAGACGAAAGAAAAGAAACTCGATTAAGCATTTTCCTGTTTAATCGAAACTTAGTTGTCTCAAATATATTGATAAAGCTTTATATAAAAATTTAAAATATTAGCTCCTTGTGCTGTGCTTAATACATTCAATAGAAACACATTATGATGTAAAAATTTGTGATTGTGAATGATTCGCTGAGTAAACACTAAAAGAAGAGAGTGCTTTAATAAATATGCAAAACATTGCAGAGTATTTACAGCGTGTGTACTATCTCTTAAAATTTAACAGTGCTTCATAAATTCTACCTCTGGATTATCACAATTATTTTCTTTTAGTACTAGTACATTTATTGATGAAACCTCAGATTAAATTTATAAATATTAGCATCTTACTGCTTTTAAAACATGTCATTTTATTAGAAACACGCTTTGATGCAAAAATTTCTGACAGTAATTCATAAATACAATCTGGATTACTAAATTGTGTTAATAACAATAAAATGTTTGTGTACTTCTTTTTAAGAAGAAACAAAAGAAACACAGAATGAAACGTTTGTTATTTAATCGAAACCTTATACAATTATTGATGAAACCTTATATAAATATTTAACCTTGGTACCGTACAAAAAGAGTATCTGAAATACTATTTTTATTCCCATCCCTGGAGTCACACAAACAAACCAAAAGTGTACTAGAAATAAATATACATATTATGTGCATAAGGGGCCGTCTTTATATTAAAATATGTATCAAATCAATTTTTTCAAAGAGTCGGCGAGCGTAGGTGAGCAGGGGCGGAGCCCCCTAGTTCCTTGAAAATTAATTAATCTGTGCACTCTTCAAAACAATGTTAAATAATGTTAATTAATAAAAATAAAATTTTAAATCCCCCCCCCCAAAAAAAAAAAAATTAAAATAGAGAGCAGCGATTAAGTAAATTTGTGAAAACATTCTACATGTGTGCGTAACCTTTATTTAAGATTTCTTTATATAAAGAATGACCCCGAATATCTCGGAAAATTAGAATCATATTTGCACAAAAGTTTATATTCAGCGCAATTTTGACATGGTAAATATTTTAATAACATTAAAAGGGGCGTTGATATTTAAAAATTTTGGAAATAATATCTAACTTAATGTGAAGACGGACCCTTAAGAAAAGAAATACTCATTTATATATATAGAGAGGCTATATTCTAAATATAGTGACACTTTTTGTTTGACCGAGCAATTACAGGGACGGGAATAACAAGATCTGTTCAGATATTTTTTTGATCAGATATTAATTTTTGTGTTAAAAGTATATTACATTAGATACGTACTATTTTCATATTAAAATGCTGTTTGACTGTGAAAGATTAAATAGAGAATGCTTTAATAAATATGCAAAACAGCGATACACTTTTATCCTGTGTCACTTTTTTATTAAGTCTAGTTCTTCGAAAGCAAGACTTACAAAAACAGCGCTTTTTAAGGAATAAAATTGCTAGATTTATTCCATTTCTTACAGCGAACGATAAGATAAATGTCAGAACCTGTCTCGAGAAGTTGATCCAAATAAAAATAGACCCCGGAAAAAGAAAAATACCGGAGATGTGCTATTTTTAGGCATCCAGGGAACGGAATGAGAAATGATGATGCCTTTCTAAACACATGTGTAATGATCATATTCATTAAACGCTCGTTTTCATGATAATTATATTTATTTAAACCCGTTTAGGGTAATTGCAGTATCTGTTTCCCAGCTAAATACAGGAAGAAAAAGTGATATTCTTTCTTTTAAGAAAGGTTTCGTTGATTTAATTCGAGGATGTTTTAACATGCAACAATGTACGTTATTGTGTGACACGAATTTGTGAAAGTGTAGGAAGTCGCAGCTTTTTTTTATTTAATAGACTAGCACAATACTTCACTCTTAGATGCCCTATTTAACAATATGAGGTATCATACGTATATTTGTTACCGCTAAAGTGCAGTAATCAGTTATTCTACAGATTATCTATGTAATGTGCAGATTAACTTGGGTGATCCGTGAAAGTGCCGAAAATTGTTTCATTTCTCAAATTACCTAGATAATATGCACATTACCTACTAGGCACTCGTTAAAGTGAAAATAAGATCTTTGCTGGAACAACAACAACATTTCTGTACGCTTAAATTAACATAATGTTATTTATTTATTTTTCGATATCTAAAGAATCAAGTTAAACAACAACAACTTAGTTGATAGAATCAATTATCAATCAATTAAAAAACTATAATAGAAAGAATCAAACGGTTTACAATATTATTACAACTAAGGAAATGAATTTGCAAAACATGTGATAAAACAGACGAAACCAAACTCAAAGTGAAGTGAGAGAGGGAAGGTGTAGGGAAAGGAAATGAGAGAAACAAACTTTTGAACTTTAAAGATACGGAAGCCGTTAAAGTGCACATTAACTAGGTAAAATGTGGGGAAAATCTCGATTCCGCACGTTAACGGATCAAATACGTTTTTCTGCAGGTTAGCTATGTAATGTGCACATTACCAGCTTTCGAGCTTTATCGGTAACATATACACTACAAATGTTCTGTGGGGTTTGAGTCGGGACTCTGAGCAGACCAGGGAAGACGTTTTACATCCATATCTTGATACCACTGCTTGACAGAGGCTGCAACATGACATGGAGCGTTGTCGTCCTGAAAGAAACATTCGTCCATTCCATAAAATTGCCAGAGTGTAAGAAGAACCTGATCGTCCAACATGTTCATGTAGGCGTCGGCGTTCAATTTACCATTAACAACATGCAAAGATCCCAGGTCATACAACGAAAAACAACCCCAAGCAAGTAGTCGGATTTTATGCAAATCCACTGGCGTCCGGTCCTTTACTGTAGGGTAGTGTATGTTATATGTTGCTTAAATATAGCTTCAACTCGTAAAATAATCCACCTTGACCCTCCCGTCATTATGACAAAGAATTTTTTAATATTTCAGAAGTTCTATTTCCGAGAATTTTAACATTATTATGCTTTCAATAACGGTAAAATTACACTTAAAATTTGCTTTATTCCGACTTACCTGTCACTTTAAATCGAATACTTTGTGGTGGTGTTACGTGTGCCGAAAAGGAAATTCAATTTTTTTAAATAATAAATATTTAAAACATGAAACAAAATAAACAGCAAAATAAAGCAAAATAAAAGTTGTCGGGAAAGAAGTTCTAAATATATTATTCTTGATTCTTTTTTTATCTCCTGATGTCACACAGTTGCCACAACTGACAACTAAAAAGTGCACAAAATTTAGAAAAGGCGAAATTAATTCAGAGCAAAAAAAAAACCAGAAACTATCACTGTACGTAATCAACCAACACGAGTTTTCGTTTAGCTCCCGTTCATTGAAAAATATCGCGTCCCAAATATTTGAAAATCGTTTATAATCGCAAAGAACGTAAATAGAAACAAAATATTTTTTGGAAAAATAATTGCTTTTCAGCAGTTTTGATAAAACAATCCAAGTAATCGTAGCACTCAATATATACTCCACATTTTCTAAACCTACCAAATTATAGTAAATTTAAGTATATTCACTCGAATGTTTTAACATGCACATTATCTAAATTTGTAAAAAAGAAAATTAATATTACATTCACTAAACTAAGATACGATGCATAAAACAAAGAACATTGTATGCAAATAAATGGAATAAAATTTGTCATACTTGTATAAACATACAAACCCAAAATCGAACATAGAACGGGAAAATGGACAGACAGACTTACGCAACGATGTTCTGTCACTAAATGGATATTAGTACTCACAGTACTCAAAGTTTCATGAAAATATATGGAATCGTTTGGACGTAGCACGGCCACACACATAAAGACAGACAGACAGACGCAAAACACGCAAGTTTCGGATTTTGCCTCATAAGGGCCTCAAACTGATAGAAAACGTAAAATGGGTTGAAAATATTCAATGTACAAACACTCCATTCCAATTTATACAAATTATTTCCAAGATTTCAAAAACAAACACTTAACACTTTTAATGTTATTAAAATGCTTCTCTCATCCTTCCAATAACTAAGTTAAATACATATACTTTCCCAAGTCTAATCATAATTTCCAGAAATATAGTGAAAAAACGATTGGGGATACACCTCAATACCTAAAAATATCAAAAGAAGGTAATACTTTGTAGAGGTATTTATTTAACGTCCCACTGGAGCAACAACACAGCGGCCAACAAAATGACGGTAAGAGATAAGAAAAGAAGGGAAATATTCGAGGACAACGCCACGTAATTTTGAAACCAGGCCCGATGACTAGACAACATCTGAGCTGCCACCTCACTCTCCAAATTTCCACACCACGACAACATGAGGACGTTTACGGCCACGATGGATTTAATGTGCACCATTCTCCTTTGTACCCGACTGTCTTTAGTTGTATTTGAACTCACAACCCTCTAATTGCTAATCCGATGGCCTGGATTCAGATGATACGCGTGTATGGGTCTGGAGGGAATGAGGCGCACGCAATCAGGACAAGAACATCATCGAACATCACGCATTCAGAGGTGGCAGAGTCATGGTGTGAGCTGGAATTTCTTTAGGATATCACCCGAGTTTTGCAGATCTTTAAAGGTGGTTCTCTCTGTGTATGGTTTTCTCACTTTCAAATCAATGCTGAATATACATTACCCTACAATAATGGACCGGACAGCAAGATGTGATGGTATAAGGGATACATGGTTAAAAAGGGAGATGGTCCCCCACGTGCTGCAATTACACTAGCAACCCTTCAGGGCATATTTTCAACAAGGTTTTGATACACAGCTATGGGTATTTGTGTCCATTCCTGCTGCAAGAATGTCGCCAACTCAGCTGTAGATTACGGACGTGATTCCCTGATCCATAACAGTCATTCTAACTCATCTTACAAATGTTCTATGGGGTTTAGGTCGGGACTCTGATGACCAGGCCAGGGAAGACGTTCTGCATCCATATCTTAATACCACTGCTTGACAGAGGCTGTAACATGACATGGAGCGTTGTCGTCCAGAAAGTAACATTCGTCCATTCCATAAAATTGCCAGAGCGTAGGAAGAACCTGATCGTCCAACATGTTCATGTAGGCGTCGGCGTTCAATTTACCAGGAACAACAAGCAAAGATCCCAGGCCATACCACGAAAAACAACCCCAAACAAGTAGTCGGATTTTATGCAAATCCGCTGGCGTCCGGTCCATTATTGTAGGTTAGTGTATATCTCACTAAAGCAAACCAACCACTCTATACATGCTATCTATATGCCCACGTCTACTGCGACAAAATCTCACTCGTTAGCAACTTTGTAAACCAACACTATAGACCCACTCTCAAGTCTAAACTAAAAAAACCAAACATGAACTCACTCTCAAGATGTGTCTTAAAATTTTTTAATTAACATTTTTAAATACTGGAATGCTTTGTAGTTCAATGATAATGAATATCATTATTATTATTTTGCTTGAAGAAAAGTACACTGGAAATTACTTTTCAAATATCGACCCGCTCTCGGAGGATTTTTTCCAGTTTTGATTTCGTGCGAGGAATCACAAACGCAATAAACGTATTTTGGCTGTAACATTTTTATCGATTTCTCCATTCCTCATCCCCACTTCTCCAATTACAAGGGAAAACATTTTATCCATTATCTTGAGATGTTGTCAGCGCTCCAGTGTTGTACTTGGCTGAGTTCGGGAGAATTGTGTTTGGTTTTTTGTTGACGCATATTTCATGACAGATGCATATGCTCTCGGTAGATTGCTTACGCTCGCTCTCTAGTCCTTTTAAAACGCGTTAAGATAAGGTTTGGAGTGACAAAACTAAGCGAACAAGAACTTGATTTCGTATTCGCAGTGAAGGGGAATCATTTTTGCAATGAGAGTGGAGTGGGCGTTTAAGCAGCTTTATCAATTCGGATGTATGACGGCCGATATTATTGATTAATTGGGAATCTGGACATTTTGGTTTCATCAATACCATTATGATTTGATAAAAAAACAAGGTAACTTCAAACGTTGTAAAAGTAAATTTTGACGAAAATGTGCAATTTTTTTTTGTTTTACTAACACTTTTCCTGTACTTTTGTGCTTCTAAATCAGTTTCAACTTTTAATGTGCGACTAATAGAAAAAAAGTTAGAACAGTTTAAAATTTGAACGAAATCGTTAAGTTATACAGGAAGTAGCATAACGAAACCGGAAACTAATAATACGAATATTCAATTTTTACCGTAATTACTACCCTTTATCTGTTATAGTAAGTTAAAATATATAATAATTATGTTGCTATAAATTGGCTACTACAACCTTTTTAATAAAATTCACTTATTTGTTAGACGAACTTCGCAATACCCTTACTCTCTTGGATTTTGTTTACATACATTTTTCTCAGAATTCCATTTTAGGCATAAACATTGAATTCCAGAAATGTTAACTAAAAAGGTTATTGACATATATTTATAAAATTCACTATGCACATTCGAAATAGTCTTGTCTAGTGCATGCACTAGAATCATATTGATGCCTTTATGTTTTTCTTATTTATGAGCTTGGATTTCAATATCGATGTTGCAAAATGGTCAAAAAGCCTTTAACAATTTTTCGATGAGTCATAAAACCTTCAGTTTTTTAAATAACTTTCTACTTCTAGTAGAAGCACTAGATAACATCCTGAAGTTTACTCTGATCTTGTTTTTTGGATGGTAATTTAAATTGTATGCTCTGTATCATTTTTCAAAATTTTGAAAAAAAACTTTAAATTTACCCACAAAATTTCACTTTTTGTTAAATTTTTTTTAAACTTTAATTATTGACAGTGAAAAATTAATTTTGAACACAAATAATTATAAAGATATTTTTAAATTGCTTCCGCATACCATTTTTTAAAAAGTGCTCCGAACGGTTGCGGATACCTCAAAGGAAATGCTTAATCCTCCTTGTCTTGAGGATGCATCTCGATATTGCCGAAACTGACCAGATCTAGTTGGACGAGATATCTAACCATTAGAAGAGAATATGATCAAGATCGTTAGAAGAAAACTGGTCAGATCTTGATCTCGACACAAAAATAAAATCGGTGGTGCAGCTTCAGTCTACGTTTCTTCTGATGAAAACGGCCTTGGCGCACTTCTGATTTCACCAAGGAAATATAATTATTTCAAAAATTTTTTTCTTTTTACAACGAAAATTTATAAGCTTGCAAAACAACATTTCAAAAGTGACAGTTCTCACATTTTCAAAAGTCTGGTTTCCAATGGCTTGGTTAAGAATTTAAGTTACAGAATCTATAATCTGTGTGTGCGATGAGCAAACTTTATTTCGATATTTCCCCTTCCACTATTAATTTCATCTCTAATAACTATAAGCACTAATCCAGTCAATTCACATAAAACATGAAATTAAAGAATTTGTAGAATCGGATAATGGTTAATGACCTATGTGTGTATCTATCTTATGAAATCCATAAAGAGATGAGCATCATCAAAAGCTTTATTTTGTTGCAAACCCTTCCACTATAATATCATCTCTAATAACTCTGTTAGCACAACTCTAGGCAATCGTCGTAAAAAATGAAGGGAAGAAATTTTCCAAAGTCTCGTTTCTAATGGCTTCGTTAAGAATTTTTGTAATGAAATCTATAAACTGATGAGAATTACTAAAAATCCTTCTTTCATTGGCTTTCCTTTCCACTTTTAATGTAATCTCAAAAGCCATAAGCACTCAAGCAATAACCATAAAAAAAAAGGAAATTTTCAAAAGGCTCGTCGCAAATGGTTATGAATCTGCGTAACGCAATCTACAAGCAAATGAGTATCACAGAAATATTTCTCATGTTTAATCCCATGCTACTTTTAAATTCCTACCTAACAGATAAAATAAGTATTAGAAGATTGATTAATATTACTTTAGCAACCTCTCTCGAAGTCATATCCTAGAGCCTCACCGTGGCGAGGGGGTAAAACGGGTAGCACAGGTGAAGTACGTTGGGAGTATATACTCCTGGTAGGGCCACCCAAAGCATGAAAGGCTGTGTTGCTTTACCCGGCTAACATAGGAAGGTGAATGGGTGGCTAAGTCTGACTCTGCTACACATGACTCCAAGATCTTATGATCAATAACAGATGCGCTCTAACTGGTAGCACAGACGAAGTACGTCGGGAGTATATACTCCGGGTAGAGCCACCCAAGTCACGAAGGCTGTGCTGCTTTACCCGGCTAACATAGGAAGGTGTGGTGGTGGGTGGCTAAGTCTGACTCTGCTACACATGACTCCAAGTTCTTATGATCAATTACAGACGCGCTCTAACTGGTAGCACAGACGAAGTACGTCGGGAGTATATACTCCGGGTAGAGCCACCCAAGTCACGAAGGCTGTGCTGCTTTACCCGGCTAACATAGGAAGGTGTGGTGGTGGGTGGCTAAGTCTGACTCTGCTACACATGACTCCAATTTCTCATGATCAATTACAGACGCGCTCTAACTGGTAGCACAGACGAAGTACGTCGGGAGTATATACTCCGGGTAGAGCCACCCAAGTCACGAAGGCTGTGCTGCTTTACCCGGCTAACATAGGAAGGTGTGGTGGTGGGTGGCTAAGTCTGACTCTGCTACACATGACTCCAATTTCTCATGATCAATTACAGACGCGCTCTAACTGGTAGCACAGACGAAGTACGTCGGGAGTATATACTCCGGGTAGAGCCACCCAAGTCACGAAGGCTGTGCTGCTTTACCCGGCTAACATCGGAAGGTGTGGTGGTGGGTAGGCCTGGACGATGGTTCGGTATATCGTGGAAAACCGGTTTGAGGTTGACATCGTCATACCGGTTTCGCGATTTTCCCGATGACGATGTATCGTGATATATCGGCTTTTCCCGATGTCACACAGCCAATCCCAGAGCACTATCACGATTTCGATATTTTCAAAGCGCATGCGCGAAATCGCGGTTTTTTCCGATCTCACGCTGCTAATCCCAGGGCATCATCACGGTTTCAAACGATGCCACGCAGCCAATCCCAGAGCATCATCATGGTTTTCCGGTGTCACGATATTCGATGCATCGATGGTTCGATGTTTTCAAAGCGCATGCGCGATTCATCATGATTCATCGTGAAAAACCGATGTTGACATCTCCACATCGGTTTCGCGATTTTCACGTTGAGTTGCCAAACCAGTATTTCATGGTTTTCCGGTATCACGATATTCGATGCATCGATGGTTCGATGTTTTCATAGCGCATGCGCGATTCATCACGATTCATCGTGAAAAACCGATGTGGACATCGGTTTCGCGTTGAGCGCGATTTTCACGTTGAGTTGCTTAATCAGTATCTTATGATTTTCCGGTATGAAATTTCGCGTTGATGATGGCGTGTTATTTTAGCATCTTTGGGGGAAATTTGGGTTTAGATCGACTCAACGATTCCGATGTTTATTTATGTGCATGTGTGATTTTCCACCACGGTACTTAGATTTTCGATGCCGCGATAAAAGGCTAACTAATGAGATTTTTTTTTATAGTTAATTTTGCGATTTCTGCGTTGATTTTTTTTTTGTAGGGAATAAGTCGGCACATAAAGTTTGAATTTTAAAAATTTCAAACTGCGAGAGAACGAATAATTCTACTCGTTTGCTGAATTTATCTAGGTAAGCTTTATATTACGTTTTTTTAATTAGTTAATAATTTTTTTTTTGTTTAAAAATATTTAAAAACAAAATAATTTTGCAAAATCTGCGAATTTTAAAGATGTTTCCATTTTTTTTAAAAAATTAATGAGGAATTTCTTAAAATCATTTGTGTCCTGATGATGACTATTGTTTCCAGAATTTTTTTTGTGTGCAATTGAAATTCAGTACAGTTAAAAAATTTTAAAACAAAAATGATTTTGCACAGTTCAAGTTGAATTCCGAAAACCCTCTTGTTTCTTGATGTTGCAACCAATCCGCTTGCATCCCTTTTTGTTGTGAACTTCTGTGGAAGTATAGGTTATATATGCCGTCATCATTACTAACAGGAATCAAATGCCCCTTTATTTCTATTTATGTAGAAGTTTTTCTCTTTGTAAATAAGCTCTCTAATTTTTGAATCTACTTGATCATATATGGTGCGTGGAACACACACATATATATATGCAAAATCTTGTTTTAAATCATGTGTGTTTCTTAAACGTACAACGCAGATCTTTGTTTGTTATTTTTTTCCTACCACAATTTTATATAGCAAAGAAAAGAACTTTAAAAAATTTTTATATATATATATATATATATATATTATGCATAAAATGCATGGTTAACATCACGATGCATCGTGATATCGTGATGTTAGAATGCCGATGTATCACGATGTCAAAATTTGAACATCGCCCAGGCCTAGTGGTGGGTGGCTAAGTCTGACTCTGCTACACATGACTCCAAGATCTTATGATCAATAACAGATGCGCTCTAACTGGTAGCACAGACGAAGTATGACGGGAGTATATACTCCGGGTAGGGCCACCCAAGTCACGAAGGCTGTGCTGCTTTACCCGGCTAACATAGGAAGGTGTGGTGGTGGGTGGCTAAGTCTGACTCTGCTACACATGACTCCAAGATCTTATGATCAATAACAGATGTGCTCTAACTGGTAGCACAGACGAAGTATGACGGGAGTATATACTCCGGGTAGGGCCACCCAAGTCACGAAGGCTGTGCTGCTTTACCCGACTAACATAGGAAGGTGTGGTGGTGGGTGGCTAAGTCTGACTCTGCTACACATGACTCCAAGATCTTATGATCAATAACAGATGCGCTCTAAATGGTAGCACAGACGAAGTACGACGGGAGTATATACTCCGGGTAGGGCCACCTAAGTCACGAAGGCTGTGCTGCTTTACCCGGGTGACATAGGAAGGTGAATGGGTGGCTAAGTCTGGATCTGCTACACATGACTCCAAGATCTTATGATCAATTACAGACGCGCTCTAACTGGTAGCACAGACGAAGTACGTCGGGAGTATATACTCCGGGTAGAGCCACCCAAGTCACGAAGGCTGTGCTGCTTTACCCGGCTAACATAGGAAGGTGTGGTGGTGGGTGGCTAAGTCTGACTCTGCTACACATGACTCCAAGTTCTTATGATCAATTACAGACGCGCTCTAACTGGTAGCACAGACGAAGTACGTCGGGAGTATATACTCCGGGTAGAGCCACCCAAGTCACGAAGGCTGTGCTGCTTTACCCGGCTAACATAGGAAGGTGTGGTGGTGGGTGGCTAAGTCTGACTCTGCTACACATGACTCCAAGATCTTATGATCAATAACAGATGCGCTCTAACTGGTAGCACAGACGAAGTATGACGGGAGTATATACTCCGGGTAGGGCCACCCAAGTCACGAAGGCTGTGCTGCTTTACCCAGCTGACATAGGAAGGTGAATGGGTGGCTAAGTCTGGATCTGCTACACAGGACTCCAAGATCTTATGATCAATAACAGATGCGCTCTAACTGGTAGCACAGACGAAGTACGTCGGGAGTATATACTCCGGGTAGGGCCACCAAGTCGTGAACGCTGTGCTCATTTACCCGGCTAACATAGGATGGTGAACGGATGGCTAAGTCAGACTGCTACACAGATGACCTGAATTTACTCCTTTACTTCCCCCACTTCTCCCATTTCTCCTTCGAATCGTCGTCGACGTTACCCCCCCCCCTCAATTCTTATTCCCCCAAACACGACATGTGGACATCTATCTGTTTATTGGTTGAAGACATTACTCCCTCTTTGAAAAGTACGTTGAAATTGAGACGAAAAGAGTAAAGGAAAATTTTGTTTCATTTGGATCATACCTAACGAATAATAACGATCATTTATGTTAAAAAATTTTATTTGTTTTTTAGTCTGCTGACAAATTGTTACTCTGCGCAAAATTAAAATGGAAACGAAAAAAATACGTACGTATGCGTACTATACTTAGATTGCCAAGGTAAGCTAGTAAATTTCACTAATAAAATAATGCATAATTCTTACTGCAGTTTTTACTTCGCGAATTAATTTTTAAAATGTTCTTAAAAAATTAATTATTTGTTTATGAGCACTATATTCTGATAGGTGAATATAATTCTGCCATAATTAAACAGTGTAGTATTGTTCCGCATATATGGTCTGATTTTTCTGGACCTCTGAGCTGACCATATAACCGATTATGAATGTACTAGCCTCTCCATCACACATCCTTATGTGCATTGGAGCCATACATGAAGACATTTTTGAGGAGCCATCTGCCATTGCCAAACCTAATTTGCAGATTTCATGACTCAATGCAATTTTTTACTCTGAGATAAGAAAGAAGACTTTAGTTGCAGAAATTAAGAAAACCTCTATGACTGACACCCAGTTCAGCCAATTGTCTAAATCTACACATGAGAGTTATCTGTTGGATTAATTGTAAACGGAAATAAAATCTTATAAAATACGATTTTGTACTAAAAGTTTCATGCTTCGTGGTATAGGAAAATAAAAAGATATACCTAATTAAATAGTACTTTACCGAACTTAGGGTCTCTTTAATGCATAATTGTCCGTACGAGTTAGATCTTGAGCCAATCCTTAGCAAAGATGAGGCACCGAGTTAGGCTATCAATCTCAGCATCTTTATTCCTTATTTGAATTCATATAAAACTATATCCAACAGATGGATATAAATGAGGTAGGCCGAGTTTGAAACTTGGTATGTAATGTTATTTTTATGTAAATAGATTAATTGTTATTCGGAATGATTCCTCTTTTATGATTTGTTTATTGATATTCCTGTCTTCTAGGTTTATAAGATATGATTAATGTTTGTAGAAACATGGTTTCAAAACTGAATGGGGCCAAAAGATTTCGGGGTAATGCTGTTTGGAAATTGCACGCACTTTCCTTATAATCTTCGAGGCCCAAAATGAAACTTTAAGTACATTTTGCTTAAACACTAGTGGAAACATTCGGGTTTTCTAATTCGAAAGACAGTGGAACTTCAAAACAAAAATTTGGAGTTATGACCCAATTGATAATAAATTTCAAGATTGTTTTCCACTAAAAACTTATACATGAAGCTTGGTCCAAACATATATGAAATTCTGCGATTGTTATTACATAAATTGGTGTCAACCGTATTGATAAATTAGCAAAAACTGATCGATCAAATGCGAATTAATTTTCCATTTATTGTTATTATTTTAACCACAGTTATTATTCTAAACCAAACTTTCAGAACTAGAAAGCACGATGAATTTCTCATTTGAACTTAGATATATATGACAGATTGCAAGGATTATCCAAATTTTTTTCAGGAAATCAAGAAAAAAAAACTAAAGCGCAGCATGCGAAATCATAAAAATTTCAAAAATCATTACGAAGTATCAGTCTTGGAATTAAATGTCGTGGATAATGTGATTTGTCAGACTCTCTCTCTCTTCTTTTACAATATAAAAAAACTTTCATCAAAAACAATTTAAAGACAAAAATACTTTTATCTTTGGTGATAAAAGACCCTAGTTATGCCACTGACTCCCTCCCATTTATTTGAACACTGATTGCTTCATTTCTATTTTTAAAAATAAAGTGGATCAAAAAGAGCTGTGCACTTTATTTCGCATTACAGTTATAGAACCATCAGAAAACTTCAGTCTCAGTACTTTTTTTTAAACGGCGGGCACATATGAACTTAATCATTGGCCACACATTCTCAGAACTAGATTTCTTAATAATTATTTATCAAGCGATTTCTGACAGAGTATAAATATTTTCATCAAAAACAATTTAAAGACTAAAATGTTTTAATTTTTAGTGAAGAAAGGGCCTTGGTTACCCCATTGATTCCCGTTCTCTTATTTGAGCACCGATGATCCCATTTCTATTTTAAAATAATATTTATGAAAAGAACAATGGATGTGTGCTTTATTTTGCATTTCATTTATAGAGCCATTAGAAAGCATCAATCGTTAAATGTCTTTGATAATGTGATTTTTCAAGTTTTTTTTGCAATATAAAAATTTTTATCACAAACAATTTAAAGTAAAATACTTTTATCTTTGGTGATAGAAGGCCCTAATTACTACACTGACTCCCTACCATTTATTTGACCACAGATTGCTCCATTTCTATTTTTTTAAAAATAAAACATATATTACATTTTTAGAACCATCAGAAAACATGCTTCAAAATTAGATTCCATGATAATTTTTTATCAGACTTTTCTGACAGACTATAAATATCTTCATCACAAAGACTGTTTAAAGATACTAAAATATTTTAGCTTCAATAAAAAAGTGGCCTTAGATGTCTAGTTGCGTTACTGTCTTTTCCTCTCCTATGTGTTGCACGGACTGCCTTTTCAATAATCTCGAAAATAAATTTTATCAAAAAGAACAATTGATGTGTGTGTGTGGGCTTTATTCTGCTTTTATTTATAAAATTCATATTGATCTAAACTCGTTGCACAAATCTTCCGATTCAGGGATTTGTCCAGAATTTTTTGTATGGAAATCTCCCTTAGGAATAAAGGGAAGAAAAATAAATATATCTATAAGTACAAAACGATGATATTTTCCCCATTCAAACCAAAACATCTCAACTTTCAATCGATAAAATTGTTTTCGAAAAGGTTTTCAACAATTACACTATTTGTTTATTTGGCGGAAAAGATTTCGGGCCTTTCTTGTTATTGGATGGAGAAACACATTGTTACGGGAATTATATTTCTACATATTTGTTCTAGAAACATATTTATTAGAAAGTGTTCGGAAATATATTTAGATATTGGGTGTATCGTCTGTTTTATAATGGATTTCAATGCTTTATACGGATCTCAACCTAAACACTTCTAGTTTAAGATTTTTTGGTACAGTTAATCAAATTAAATGACCCGAATGATATTTTCAGATCAGACAGCACTGTCTAGTTATGGATCCCACAATCGCACTTCGGACTTTCTGAAGGGGTGGCGGAGTAACCAAAGGGTAAAGAAAAACAGCCCTATGAGCCAAGTCACGGATTTGAATTTAATTAGCTAGGAGGTTGAAAGACACTCCCTGAAAAATAGTATCGACTGATCTCAGGGACTAAATGGTGTATTCTTTCATACTGAACTAATGCTGCCCGTGACAAAAGAAAATACTGTCCCTGTTTTAATCAGACAATTGACCCTTGGGATCATTAACGAAATTTCTGTCAATGATATCCAGATATATACTGACAGTAGCAAATATGAAAACAATCAATCCGGGAGTGGAGTTTATACAGGGTGTCCTAAAAGTTCCCGTACTCCAACATTAAAAAAATTTACTGCCCGTGTTTTTTTTTAATTATTGAATTTTATTGTCTGCTTATGATTTTATCGACTCTTTTGATTTTTATCGTTTGATTTTATTCGCACTCAAGTTAAACGATAATAAAGTTCCACGTCATTTTGTTCTTCATTGCAAGATGATTTTATCACGCATTCATAGAATTGCGCTGTTTGAGGCTTATTGTGAATGTAAATCACATGAAAATTTAAAGAATTTTGGCGACATAAAAATCCAAATGATGCAATATCGAGTAAAGATACGCTATATCAACTTATTCAACAATTTGTTGAATTATTAGAAGTGAATGAACAAGACTCTTGGTTCCAACAAGACGTTGAAATCTGTCATACAAGTTATGAAACCATGGGCATGCTTCAAGTTTTTTTGGCGATCGAATCATCTTAAGAAACCTTTGGCCACCTCGTTCCATGATCTGAGCATCCCTGTTTTTTTTTTCTGTGGGAACATTTAAAGAACAAAGTTTATGAAGATAATAACCAAACAATAGGTGATCTAAAAATTGCCATTATTCCAAGGATACAAGAAGTCACTCTCAGCATCTTGAAACGCGTTTCTAAAATATGCGCAAACGACTTCAGCTTTGCCTCCAAGAAAAGGGCGGAAATTTTGAAGATTTATTATAAATGTAAGTCCAAACTTTTTTCCTACATTAGGTTAAAAGTGCTTTTAACCATTGATGTAAAAATAATTGTTTTAAAGTTTGTTGTTTTTGTATAATAAATTCACGTCAGTCCGGGAACTTTTAGGACACCCTGTATTAAGACTCCTAGAGAAGAAAAAGAATTCAATTTAGGAACCCGGATAATTGCTCGGTATTTAGAAGTGAACAGCTGGCTATTGAGGTCGGACTTGATGCCATTTTGGAGGAGGACAATTTGCTCTAAAGGTGGTGAGAGCACATCTCCAGAGCACATCATCACGTCTTCAGCTCTACAGGGAGTTTTTTTGAGACGGATCCTTTGCAGATCCTTGACTTTTTGAGGGTGTGTGGACTCATGGATGCTGTCTAGCCGCCGCTAGACAGTGAAGGACTAGTAACGAAAACATTACTGATTCTTGCTGGTCAATATAGTACAGTTTAATCTAACGTCACGTTTACGTTAAGCCAGGGCTCGAAATACCCGGGTGCACAGGTGCACTGTGCACATGAAAATAAAATTGTGCACCTAATTTTTTCCAGCTAGGTGCAAACGTCAAAAAGGGGAGGGAGCATTTTATGTTATTTTGATGTTAAATGTTAAAATTTTAGTTCCCATAACTTTAGTTAAATGCTTTAACAAACTATTAGTATCGACCTTTCTCGCTCTAAAGGAACGTAATTAAAATTCCTAAATACACATTATGCGAAAACAAAATCGCTGGGACGTAACGGGTTTTTACAGGAGGAAGGTTTACTTGTGCCATGCCACCAGAACTTTCCGATGATCGAAACATTTTCCAGGTGGCTCTGTTGAAGCGACTGCCGCGAGAGCCGCGCACCGGAGAAGGGAGAATTTAGATGTTAAAATATTTTTATTTACATCTACTGCTAACCTATGTAAACATATCCAACTAATGAAGTAGTTTACATTATATCAATGCTCTTATATTACGTTTTTTTAAATGTGCACTTAAAATATAACCTGCGCACCTAATTTAAAAACTTAGGTGCACCTTGTGCACCTGTTATAAAAAATCTATTTCGAGGCCTGCGTTAAGCCATATCTCTTTAGTCACAATACATACCCATTTACTAAAACGGTCGAAGCCTTCATTTTAAAGTTTTGAAGAGAATGTTGCCGATTGGCCTCGTCGAGTGGTATTGTTAAAAATCAAACTTAAATCACAATTTTATTACATTAAATTTAGTTATATTTCTTACTTTTAGAGGTTTATACCTTCTTGTGCACAGTATTTGGATTGAATATCACGGTTTTCGTTAACATGTCACTTTCTTCACAATACGCATCCATTTAATAAAACGCTCCAGGTCTTCATTTTACGGTTAAGAAGAGAATAACAGATCTCGCGAAGAACCTAGGATATTCATCGTTGCCGATTTCGCTTCGTCAAATGGTATTGTTAAAAAACAAACTTAAATCACAATTTTACTATATTAAATTTAATTATGTTTTTTTCTCTTATAAGTTTACACTTATTCTTGTGTACAATATTTGGATTGAACATCAGGGTTTTCGTTAACATGTCTATTTCTTCACAATACGCATCCATTTATTAAACCGATGCAAATCTTCTTTTTCTGTTTTAAAAGGAAACTCCCCGCGTTTAGAATGCTCGTCGTAGTGTGTCTGCCTCTTCGAGTTTCATTGTTAAAAAGCAACTGCATCATTGAGCAACATGGGGACTGGAGTTTTCGTAAATCATAGATCACAACGAACAAAGCCCGACTGTAAACGATGAGAGGGAACTTCTAAAGGTGTTCTCGGATGCTTTTCAAAACGCATGCGGGTTTGGAGTATCTTTTGAAATTCGTAGCTCTCTGTAAACTCCTCCATAAAACACTCCGTGCTGATTGTGTATTCGAGGGCCTCAAAACGTTATGACAGTTGGCTTCTATTCGAAAAAAAAGATCATCCTAGCACAAATATAAAAAGCAAATGTTCCAAGAGTGTGACAAAAGAGGACTAAAAGTAAGCCTGAACAACAGCTCCATTGCAATATAAGGCTATCAGAGAAACAGTGTCTCTCTGAATCCACAAAATCCCGATAATTTTACTATTACCTTTTATTTTATTAAATGTACAGGCGTGAGTCTTTTAAAATTACAAAATAACTTATAGCTGAAAAACAAATTGTTTGTATTTCAAATCATATTGTGGATAAATAAAAATCGTGCCAAGAAAATCGCATTCCTCTCCATAGGTTATGGTGGTGGGTTATGCCACTCTTGCTGTGATAGAGTCATACATTGTCAAAAGAATGTAAGAACAATGTAAGTTAATTTGGGGGGTCTTCGAGAAAGAGGGACAGCAATTCGAGTTATATGTATACAAACATTGACCAATAGATAGAGCTTAAGTGGTCAAAAAAGATGCTTAGTGGTTTCAAAGGTTCAAAGGTTGTATTATAAAGTCTGTATCATATCCTTTATACTAATCATTAAAACTTTCCTGGTTGTTCACTCGACGAAGTATATAGTCGTTATCAAAACTAATCAAATACTGAAGAACGAGATATTTCGTCGTCTCTAGCTATAAGAAGAAAACTGGCCAGAAGCTCTAGTAATAAGGAAGAATCTACAGTACCTTAATGACGAGATATCTTGCCATTAGAAAAATTGGACGAGATATCTCGTCGAAACCAATGGGACAGTTAAACATAACTTAGAACAGTCCTTGAAATAGATTTTTTAATGCAGGTGCACCTTGTGCACCTAAGTTTTTAAATTAGGTGCACAGATTATATATCATGTGCATATTAAAAAAAAACGTAATTTTAGAGCATTAATGTAGTGTAAACTACTTTATTAATTGGGTATGTTTAGATAGGTTAGTAGTAGAGAGTAAATAAAAATATTTAAACAATTTTTTTATCTGCGAAATTGTTACTTCTAACGGAATTAGAAAATGCAACCATAAATTCTCACAATTTCTTCGTTCCCATAACTCTCAATTTATTCATTGTTTGGCCAATAACATAGCTCGAAGACACCAAAAGCAGACAAAAGTGAACACTTAACAATGGATTTAAATCTGTCTTCAATCGGCGAACTGCATAGTTGGATTATGTGTCGTGTTTCTTTCAAAACTTTCGTTTTTTCAAGGTATCCGGCGCACGGCTGTCGTGACAGTCGCTTCAACAGAGCCATCTGAAAAATGTTTTGATCATCAGGAAGTTCTGGTGGTAGTGACACAAGTAAACCCTCCTCCTGTATAAACCCGTTACGGCCCAGCGATTTCGTTTTCGCATAGTGTGTATTTAGGAATTTTAATTACGTTCCTTTAGAGCGAGAGAGGTTGATACTAATATTTTGTTCAAATATCAAAATAAAATAAAACACGTTTTCCCTCCCCTTCTTTTAACGTGAGTTGCACTGCGTGCACCTACCGGGAAAAATTAGGTGCACAATTTTATTTTTATGTGCACAGTGCACCTGTGCACCCGGGTATTTCGAGCCCTGACTTAGAATACACAATTTTTCCGAGTTACCAAGATCTTAGAATAAGGTGGTCGTATGACAATGAAATGAGAAACTTTTTCTTCTATACTTTTCAAGAAATCCACAAGACTTTAAAATGCTTATTGATTTCTGTAAGTATTACTACAGAGAATTTTTATCGACCATGAATGAACCTCTGGCATAGAAACAAACATTAATTTTAGAAAACATGATATTTTGAGGTTGGTTGGGTCTTATGTCGCCATATTTGGTCAAGCAACGCAATATACAAGACGAGACTAAAGACCAAAAGAAAAAAAAATCAAACTTAGTTCTTAAAGGCATAATTTATGGCTCTATTTCAATCGGTTTTAGAGAATTCATATTGTTCATTTCGATTTAGAGGAAGAAAATTCACATCCAAATCAAAAAATTTTGTACTACACTGGATTTTTAAAATTTCACATACATGTTTTTAAGATTCACAAAGGTGTTTGTATCTTTAAGCGAAAATGGTCTAAAAAATCAGAAGGTAGTACTTGGGTTTGAAACAATGACCTCTTAAAATACAGTCGAATGCTCTAACTCTGAGCTATATCCACAATAACTCAATAAGTAAATAACTCACATGAATAAATGAATCCATCCAACGGGAAATAAAAGTAAATTTACATGCAAAAGGTTTATTAGCCGTTAGTAAACCAATCATATTTAAGCATATATGGTCTAAAACGTAATCCGAAGAGGGAACTCAGGTTTGAAACATGGACCTCTCGATGTGCAGTCGAATTCTCTCCACTGAACTATACCCCCTCGAAACATGTCTAAATAAATCACTTGCCTAACTGTACCCATCTACGTGAAAATGAAAGTAAATTTACATAAAAAAAGGTTTATTGGCCGCTACTCAAAACAACCATATTTAAGTAAGAATGGTCTACCACTCAATCCGAAGTGGGTATTCGGGTTTGAACCAAGGACCTCAGGATCTGAAGTCGAATGCTTTACAACTGAGCTATACACACTGAAAATATGTTTAAATAATTAACTTATATAACTGCACCCATCCACCGTGAAATGAAAGCAAATTTACATGCTAAAGGTTTATTAGCCGTTACTCAAACCAATCATATTTAAGCATATATGGTCTAAAACTTAATCCGAAGTGGTACTAGGGTTCAAACCAAGGACCTCTGGATCTGCTGTCGAATGCTCTACCACTCAACTATACCCCCACGAAACATAGGAAAATAACTTACTTGAATAACTGCATCCATTCAAATGGAAATGACAGTAAATTTACATGCAAAACGTTTTCAAGCCGTTAATCAAACTAATCATGTTTGGTCAAAAACTTAATCTGGAGGGGGTACTTGGGTTTGATTCAAGGACCTCTCAATCTGTAGTCGAATGCTCTATTACTCGGCTATATCCCTACAAAATGTAAGTAAATAACTGACTTCAATAACTACAACATCCACCTGGAAATGAAATTAAATTTGCATGCAAAAGGTTTATTAGCAGTTACTCAAACCAATAATATTTAAGCATATGTGGTCTTAATCCAAATGCGTACTCGGGTTTGAACCAAGAACCACTCAATCTGCAGTCGAATGCTCTACTACTGCGCTATACCCTCTTGAACAATAAGTAAGTTACTCACATGTATAAATGCACCTATCCACATGAAAATGAAAGGAAATTTACCTGTAAAAAAATTATAAGAGCTGTAATTCATAATAATCATATTTAAGCATATATGGTGTAAAACTCAATATGAAGGGGTAATCGGGTATGAAACAAGGTCCTCAAGACCTGCAGTAGAATGCTTTACCACTGAGCTATGACCAACACGAAACGTAAGTAAATAATTGACTTGAATAACTGCAAGATCCACCTGAAAATGACAGTAAATTTACTTTTAAAAGGTTGGTTACCCAAACAAATCATATTTAAGCATACATAGTCTAAATCTCAGTACGAAAGGGTACTCGGGTTCGAACCAAGGACTTGTCGTTCTGCAGTCGAATGCTCTACAGTTGAGCTAGACCCATACATAACGTAAGTAACTAACTGACTTGAATAATGGCACCATCCAAATGGAAATTAAATTAAATTTACATGCAAAAGGTTTTTTTTGCCGTTGCTCAAACCAGTAATATTGAAGCATATATGGTTTAAAACTTTATGCGAAGGGGTTACTCGCGTTTAAACCAAGTAAATCTAGATTTGCAGTCGAATGCTGTACCACTGAGATATACCCTATAGAACCATAAGTAAATAACACACTTGCATAAATGCACCTATCCATATGAAAGTGAAAGTAAATTTCACTTTAAAAAATTATAAGCCGTTATTCAAAACAATAATATTTAAGAAAAAAATGGTATGAAACTCAACAAACACTAAGGGGTATTCGGGTTTGAACCAAGGACCTATCGATCTGCAGTTGAATGCTCTACCACTGAGCTATAACCCCTTGAAACGCGAGAAAATTACTGACTTGAATAACTGCACCCATTCACATGGAAATAAAAGTAAATTTACATGTAAAATGTTTTTTAGCCGTTACTCAAACCAATTTTTTTTTAGCATGTATGGTCTAAAATTTAATCCAAAGGGATACTTGGGCTTGAACCAATGACCTCTGGATCTGCTGTCGAATGCTTTACCACTGAGCTATACCCCCTACGAAACAAAAGTAAATAACTTACTTGAATAACTACACCATCCACCTGGAAATGAAATTACATTTACATGCAAATTTTTATTAGCAGTTACTCAAGCCAATCATATTTAAGTATATATGGTATATGGTCTATAAGTTTATCCGAAGTGGGCCATTCGTGCACAACATCCAGCACCTGCCACAACCTCGGATCTTTCCCTTAAGCGACTGATCCTGGACCGTCGTCAATAGCCAGTTGTGTTGCTCTAGTACGACGTTAACTAAAATTACCATTACCATTAACATTACCTACTACAACCACGCAATTATGGGTGGCTCTGTCGACACAGTATAACTAGGAACTTCCGCTGACTGGTTGAGTCTATTCCACGTTGAGTTGCTGCTGTTTGCCGAGATAAAGGAGGCCCCGCATGATATTAAAAGGTATCTCATGACTTTAGGTCCTTCAGTGCATTTAAATACAACTTAAACCAAGAAAGTTTTGCACTGTATGGCGGAAGCTTTTTTTTTGTGGAGCTAAATTTAGATGGCGGTAGTGCTTCTACCGCGGAACGTGATTCCAGACGTTTACTAAATGGCGATAAAGTACATTTTAAGGTTAATTCGACGTGTATCACGTAAGAGCATTTGGGTAACAGAAGTAAAATCTTCGCATTCCGTATGTGGTTAGTTTGTTTTCACTGAATATCCCTCTCGATGAGAGTTTTTCTACAAAAACAAACGAACTATCGGGGAATAGAAGCAACTACACAGGTGTCCAAAATTATCTTTACATGCATAGAATCGCTGATTTCTCAGAAACGTTGAACAATAATTTTATGAATTTGAGTGGAATGAGACATAATATCATGACACATAAATACAAAAGAAAAAGAATTAAGACAACTGCATATGATATAAAACTGTAGCATGAAACAATAAAAATGGCAATAATATGTCACAAGGAGAGTTCAGAATAAAATTAATAACTAAATAAAATTAAGACATATAAATTTAATATTTGATGTGATAGCCCCTGACTTGTACACACATATCACAACGTGATTTCATGCTGCAAATAATGTTGTTATCCACAGTTTGGGGAATTAAGTTCCACTCCTCCATTAATGCGGGCTTCAGGGCAATTATGTCTCTAGGAGGAGGATGTCTCAGTGCTACTGCTTTACCAAGGTAGTCCCATAAGTTCTATATTGGTTCAGTTCTGGTGGTTAAGTTCTTAGCCTCTAGATAGGAAGGTTCCTATTTCGATTCTGGGTCAAGGCATGGATATTTGTAAGCCTATGGTGTAGAAGCAGCTAGTGCACCTTAAATCTATCGTGGCAGAAAGTCCTCACGTTGGGTTGTTGTGGAAGTTTGGAGAGTGGAGTACCAGCTCAGGTGTTTCTTCAACATCTGACCGTGGTGTATAATTACGTGGTGTTGTCCTCTGATCTTTTCCCTGGGGGATTGATCCCGGACCGTCGTCGCCCCTTGTGTTGCTCTAGTGCGACGTTAATTAAAAATTACCAATAACTAATGGGGGTCTGATCAGGAGATTTTGCTGGCCATGCTATTTGTTCAAGAACTTCATTTTCAAGGAATTCGTTAACGAGGTTTGCTTGATGTGGACGAGCATTATCGTTCATAAATAAAATATAAGATCCATATGCACTTCTGAAAAGTCTTACATAACGTTATAAGACCTCATCCCGATTTCTCTGACCGGTCACATATCTTCTATTGAAAACGTGTAGGGGCATACCTCCACCGATCATTATTTCACCCCACACCATCACACCTGCACTTCCAAAACGGTCACATTCCATAATGTTCGAAGAAAGATTTTTTTTTCCTGACTCCCTCCAGATGTAAAAACGCTTAGAATCAGATGTTAAACAAAACCTCGACTCATCAGTAAAAAGAACATAGGTCCATTGGTGTTGACTCCAGTTCTGATGTTCTTTGCACCAATTAAAGCGATCCCTCTTATTTTGTGAAGACAGTGAAACACATACCCTTTTCTTTCTGTCATAAAGGCCTTTTTCATTAAGCCTTCTGTATACAGTTTGTCGTGTTATAACAGTTTCCGTGGCGGCTGTAAGCTCTGAACTTAAGCACCAAGCAATAGATTTCCTGCTACGACTGGCAGTTTTTGCCATGTATCGATCTTGAGAAGCAGTTGTTAAATGTTTACGAACTTGTCCAAGCCTCCTTATAACAGTTACAGAGTTCTAAAATTATTTTCATAGAGAAAATACTGTCTGTATTGAAATTTTCACGCATCTCACTACTTCCATGATTGTCTGCCCTGCTTCTAAACGGCCGATATTGCGCCCCTTCACAGATTCTTCCAAATGATACTTCGGAACCATAACAAACCGTTTCGAGTACTTACACACTTTGTTACACAGCATGTTACAATTAAACGCAGTATTGTAGAAATTCACTCAGATATTCACTTTGCGCTAAGCACTTGGTTCACCGTCGTATGATGTAACGCCTTGATTTGCATTTCAGTAAGCGCTTGATCACTTGTGATTGGAAAATGCTAATTAGGCTTGTGTTTCACACATTCCCTGCAAAAATGAATTGCATTGGTTGGGCATTTCATGGAATGTAATTATTTGTGGGTGTTTAAAGATAATTTTGGACATGAGTGTACTTCTGGTTAAGTATCAATTTCATGTTTTGGAGACGTTTGGCGTCAATTTTCTCCAAACTAATTATTATCACACAGAACTATTAACCTTAATCTTTTGTGACTACAGCTTTAGATATAACAAGCCCAATTCTTTCTCGGCGCTATTCTTATAACTTACAGACCTCTTCGTGTATATTTGCAAAAGGCAAGCGAGGATAAAGATTACTAATCTCAACTCGATACTTTATTATCCACTTGAACTGAGTGATACATCTGCTTTTATACTTTTTCCGAAAATGAATCGAACATTCGAGAATTGGAAAGTTCTAGAAATTAACATAAGTATATTCTTGAAGATGTGAGGTGAGGTAAGGTAAGGTAATTTTGGTTAACGTCGTACTAGAGCAACACAACGGGCTATTGACGACGGTCCGGGATCAGTCCCTCAAGGGAAAGATCCGAGGACAACACCTCGTAATTTTGAACCACGGTCAGATGACGAAGCAACACCTGAGCTGGCACCCCACTCTCCAAACTTCCACGCCAACCCAACGCGAGGACTTTCGGCCACGACAGATTTAAGGTGCACCAGCCGCCTCTACACCATACGTTTATAAACATCCATGCCCGGACCCGGATTCGAACCAGGAGCCTTCCGATCTAGAGGCTAACACCTTAACTTGAAGATGTGAGAAACAAACAGAAAGGAAACTTTAAAATGAAATCTGCTTTTAGGCCACTTGCCTCTAGTAGGATTGGAACTCCGTACCTTCCGATTAGCAGTAAGGTGCAATACCGACTGAGCCACGATATTCAGACGAAGTGAATAAGCTTCGCTACAATACCTTTAAAGTGATAAGAATCACACCATGAAAGAATTTAGACTTCGGCCGGTACTGCATTTGCACCTTGAAAGTTATAGGAATCGCGACAGTTATAAAAAGTTTAAAGCACGACTTCATGGAAACCAGCCGTTAGAAAAATAAGTACTAGACGTTTTTTGAGTTAAATACAAAAAGAAAACTAAAAGAAAATATAAAAATTCATGATTCATCCTCCAAGAGCGTGCTGGAATCGTAGGAAAACAAGCGAAGAAACGCCATTTTCGTATAAAACGAGGTACATTTTTTACAAAACACTAATATCCTCTGTATTTAGGTATACGGAAAAAACCTCTCATGGTAATGCTACAATTTTATTTATTCAGTTACGGCTCAATTCCCAATAGTTACACATTCCGCGAAGGAGAAAATAAATATTGATTATGGTCAATTACTCACTAACGAAAATACAGGACGAAAGACACAGTTGACATCCATTGCTCTAATGTTGACAGTCTGTCTATGTTAGAATAGTCAATGCAGAGATAATGTTAGAGTAACAGTAATGATCACAGTTACAGCCCATCTGGCATGGCTTCAAAAATTCATTGCTACGCAGTAAATATTATACTTTGTATTCATTTACAGGGTGTACCTCATAAAGCTGTGATAACATTTAAATAATTCATAAAAAATCGCAAAAATTTGAAAACAGAAAGGGTATGGTACATAAGAAGAGGTATATTTTCGGCAGGGGTAGAATTTAGTTTAATTTTTCAACAACCGGGGTCGACTTCAGTAATGACAGTTGGAATGCCATTGGAAACTGGGTGAATATTCAAATGCTAGAATAAATCGTCAATTGGGAATGCCAAACTGTTGGTACGAGAGACTTTTAACAGTGGTATGATGGGGTGCGAGGGCAAATATTGCGACTGTAGTCTTGTAGAAGTTATTGGACATTTTTTCTTCATCTTCCAAACTGTCTTATAGCTTTTTTTTCCGACTCCCCGATTGCATGAAACAACTTCACTGACATTGCCTTATTCACCAATAACAACAATGCAAAACAACTCTATTTGATCCGACGACTGTGAATGCATGAACCCATTTTAAGCTGCCTGGGACAGTACATATCACTTTCCGTCCACCCACTGCAAGACAGATAATTTCCACATCACAATTAAAATTAAATTAAACTATAAGATATATAATTTGGTAATTTTTAATTAACGTCATACTAGAGCAACGCTACGGGCTATTGACGACGATCCGGGATCAATCAGGACAACACCACGTAATATTGAATATATTGAATCACGGTCAGATTACGAGGTAATACCTCAGCTGGCACCCCACTCTCAAAACTTCCACACCAACCCAACGTGAGGACTTTAGGCCACGACAGATTTAAGGTGCATCAGCGGCCTCTATATCATGCGCTTACAAACATCCATGCACTGACCAGAATTCGAACCAGGAACCTTCTAATCTAGAGGCCACCACCTTAACCACCTGACCGGTTGGTTGTCTAAACTAAAAGAAATAAGCATAAGGGTTGGAAAAAAAAATTAATTTCAACTCTCCTGTTAGTTGACTCGACGAGGTATTTCATCCACAGTAAAACTTCGCAGATCTCAATGGAACGACGTACTTTCATTATTCAAAATGATATTGAGTTGTTGGCAACGTATTGTTGAAGTTGTGGTATTGAGTTAGCGGAGACATTATTGAAGTTTAAGTGTTGAGATATAGAGAACTTGTGCAGGGCGAAATATAAAGTGATCAAAAAATTTCCGGAATGCTGTCACTTCTGCCAACGTTTCTTCCAATCCTCAAAACGTGTCTTAAAATCGAACGGTGCCATATCGGGAGAATACAGAGCCTGTGGAGCCATTTTTGCTGAATGCTTTGCCAAAAAATCACGAATAATAATGGCATTGTAAATAGGCGCATTATCGCGATACAAAACTCATAAGTATCTCGCCAAAATTCAGGTCGTTTTCGACGAATTGCGTGACGCAAATGGCGCTAAACACTCAAACAATAATCTTTATTGCCCGTCTGGCCAGTTTGTAGAATTTCATAACGCACAACACCACGACAATCAAAGACAACAGTCGACATTACATCGAATTTTGAGCGACTTTGACGTGGTCTTTTCGGTACCTTCTATAAACTTTATACATCAATAAAATACTGTTGCTTTTGATACAGTCGTCTGTAAAATGTGTTCAATGTGTTTGAGGTAGAAATTTCATTGCGGAAACAAAATTTAATGTATGTTCTTCGCTCAAATATATTCGACATTGTGGAAAATCAACGAAGTGAAAATTACTTTCTTATTATAAACAAATTTATTTTTATACGACAAAATTAAATAAATCCTGATTTGTGCCTTGTGTTTATATAAATCGTAAAAATATTTGATAAACGTTTGCAGACGATATCTACTATACAGGGTGACCTGTATAGTAGAGATCCTTCAAGCCCTTTAACTTGGAAACAGCGTCTCGTATAGTCCAGGAAGTAACGTGTACCTATAGTACAGTGACCATGCTGAATTTATTCAGACAGCTTACAGCGGCGAAGTAAGGAAGTTTAAAAAGATAACTCGAAAACTAAAGGAGGTAGGTCAAAAAGTTCAATTAGAAAGATGTGCATAATGCTACAATAAAAGAACAGAAATAAAGTTTCATCGAGTTATCTGTAAAATTGGCGGATATATTCGCGATTGAAATTTGAATTATTCCATGCCTTGAAGAAGGGGTCGTCCTGAAATTGAAAAACGCGTTCTCCGGTGTTATACAGTTTTTCTGAGTTAAGCAACGCCGAATATAAATTCAAACATCAAAGAAAGTAAACAAAAAAAGATAAATAAAAAAACGTCTGAGAAAGCATCCGAAATCACAATTTTCTCGAGCAACAACTTAAATATACGATTAAAGCCTCTCGGCTATACAGCCACGAACGAAGATTTACTATTTATTAATATTATCCTGATAAACTTTGAGCAGATGCGAAAATGTCAGAAACAAATGGAACAATGGAAAAGTAAGACACAGATGAGAAAAAACAAGAAATTTAATTGATAAATAAAAACACGTCGAGTGTGTTCAAAAAGATCACCATCGGCCACAGTACACATTTGTATTCTATCAAGCACGCAGGCATGCAAACATAATGTACTAGCTGGAGGTATTTCCGTCCATTTAGAGAACCGTCATAGAACGCGGGTCCTATTAGACGATCCTTCCAAATACCGCATTACAAATTCGTCGACCACTGCACCTACTGTCTAACGGAAACTCCCCATGAGCGATTTTCTAGAGCCCAGAAATGGGTGTTGTGTCGGTTCAGCATACCGTTTCGGTGAAACAGCCTCGTCCGACCATATTATGCAAGGAAAAAATTTCTGGCCCAACCTCCAATTTGTTCAATGCCCTTTTGCACCAGTCAAAGCGTTGCTGTTTGTCTCCCGGTAACAGTCCTTGCTGCGGAATTGCATGGTAAGGATGTGCACCATTGTCGTGCAGTATTTGCCATAATTGGCTTTGTACTAAGCCACTCTTGTTGCTGATTGTCTAGTACTGCAGTAGGAATGGGCTAAAGCGTACGTCAGTATGTCTTCTGTTGGTATTCTACTGGCCTACGTGGTCTGCACAAACGAGGTCGACATCTAGTGCTGCCTGTGTCTCTGAGACGTCGAATAACAATGGTTGCCGAAGTTGACCATTTGACCACCGAACAACATAACTCCGTGCAGTCTGGACCGCATTACGTTGGCATTGGCCATTGAGAAGTACCATCTCACAATAATGACTAATAGTGGAAGTCGCCATTTCCAAACCGCTTTAATTCTGTAATTAGTTTTTAGACCTAAAATTATGATTTCGGATCGTCATTTTTTTTTATTTTCCGGAGTGCGATTTTCAGATGTTTTTTTTTTAAATTTATCTTCTTTTTTACCTGCTTTGTTGTTTGAATTTAAATTCGTCGTTGCTTAACTCAGAAAATCTGTATAACACCGGAGAACGAACACATTTTTCAATTATGAATTATATAACGACCCCCTTTTCAAGACATGCAATAGTTCAACTTTCAATCCGCGAATATCTCCACCAATTTTACAGATAACTCGATGAAACTTTTTATTGTGCTTTTATTATGGAATAATGCACATCTTTCTAATTGAACGTTTTGGACTATCTCCTTTAGTTTTCGAATTATCTTTATAATTTTCCTTATTTCGCCGCTAGGGGCGCTGTAAGCTGTCTCGATAAATTCAGCATGGTCACTTTACTATAGGTACACGTTACTTCCTGCACTATACGAGACGCTGTTTCAAAGTTAAATGGCTTAAAGAGACTTTACATGTCACTTTGTATATGTATTTTAATGACAGCATTCCGGATTAATTTTTATCAGAGTAGTGTCTTGCCATTAGAGAAAATTGACCAGTTCTTGATTTCGTCATCACAGAAAAATTGGCGATACCTTGATGACGAGATATTTTGACATTAGCAATCTTCGTCAGGTTTTGATGTACGAGATATCTCGTCGAAATCACTCGGAGGGTTAATCCCTTTCATTGCTGTTTGTGTTTCTATAGAAGAATTAAGAATTAGTAAAAAATGAAATTTAAAAAAAAAATTCATATTGTGTTTTGGTCTAATTATTGGTTACCAGCGTTGGAAAAAGAAGTTATTAAGAGGGGAAATTAATTTTACGAAATGAAATCATTGACATCAGAGTCCATACAAAGCACACCACAAAAACGCATTAAAAATCCATGCAGGAAGGTGGCAACCTTCCTGGTTCTTGTCTCGACGAAGTATCTCTTGTCACAAACAAAACTGACATCTTGATAGACTAGATAGTTGTCATTAGAAAAAAAAACTGACCCAATCTTTATGTCGTCATTAGCAAAAGTGACTAGATCTTGATGGACGACATATTTTATCATTAGAAAAAAACCCTGACCCAATTTTGATCGGGTCATAAAAAAAATCGATAATATCTACTGACGAGATACCTCGTCATTAGCAAAATTGGTCAGATTTTCATGGACAAGATAACTCGTTGAAACCACTAGGAGAGTTAGACTGTTTGTGCATTCGAGCTAGAGGTCTTATCCCCGAGTTTTGAACTGCCTGAGTTGCACGTTCCGTTTAATGTTCTTCTTTGCATATCTCTTACATGTAATAGAGTACCCCCTATCTTTTAAAATGTGAACTATATTTTTTCCCTCGCTATAAACTCCCTCCCTTTTTATTCTTTTTCATGAAAACCGCAATTCAATTTCCAATTTTTGCAATTTTCATGAATTATTGAAAAGTTAATAATAAATTATGGGATATCCTGAATAATTAATTCTAATGGAGTAACTGAAATAAGTTTGCGAAATCAAAGCGCTAAAGGAATCTTTTCAATTTAAATTTCTCATGGAAATCCTCCCATTATGAACACGATACATTGAATCCTCTTAGTTTTGGTGAAAATTATCTATTCATTTTAGTTCCGGGTCTAGTTTTGTGTGTTTACTTTCCTCAGAAAAGCATCAAAATAAAATATGCCATTGGCTTTGATGCGCCGTCTGGAAGTTTGTCATTATCCTTTACTCCACATATCGGATTCACTCTGAAATACATTCTGTTCCTTCAATTCTCTTGATGAATCTTACTCATTTTTTATGCAAATGAAAATCCATTCTGCCAAATTGAAATCCAGATACTTTGTCACGGTTAGTGCTGTTTTGAAAATGTCTTGAGGATTCAGTTAGATGGTTAACATTATTTTCTTAGGAGTGCTATTTTCGGGTTGTCATTTCCGGTTTGTTGCATGCTTATTCGCATTCAAAGATTGCAGATCTCTATCTGACATTGCTGAGTTTCTTTATCTGACATTGGGAATCGTGTTTTGGCAGTTTTTAAGTAACATTTTAATTTTAGTTGTTTTTGATTAATTTGTTTAATGTGTATCCGCGTGTCAGTTTTCTTGTGAAAATTTTCTCTTAAGCTCTCATTGAGAGTAGGCTTTTTTCAATTTATAGCTGATCAAATTTTATAAGTTTATGTAGATTTTGACACATGTTGGTCCTTGTTATTATTTAATCGCAGATCCGTTGATTGGTCCGTTATGTTACTATATGACAGGTCATTGTTAATATTTACTTGTAGGTCCACATGGAAATAGGTTTAGGGGAATTTTTTAAATGATAAAGTTTTATAAATTTAGTCAGTTTTTGGAAATTATTGTGTGGTTTGTTGCTACATGACAGGTCCTTGTGGTAATATTTAATCTTAGGGAAATAGGTTTTTGGCAGTTTTTAACATCAGGTTGAATGAATTTAGGTAATTTTTGAAATTATTGGTGTGGTGTGTTAGTACTTGACAGGTTCTTGTTTATATTTACTGTTAGTCTTACATAGGGAATCGTCTTTTGGCTGATATGCAACTGATTCTGCTGATGTGAGAGGTTCTTGTTTATATTTACATTGAGGCCCTCATTGTGAATTGGTTTCATGACTGCCATTTTATTGGCTATTCAAGGAGCTTCGACATCTGAAAGGATAACATTTATTATTACTGTAAAAGGAAACATAACTCATTTAGGGTTATTGTCTTCATGAGTCTAGCTGAATGGAGATAGAAGGAATGAATATATACAAAAGTTGGACAAAAATATGGAAACTCCTAAAAAAACAAACATGTAACCTTGCTTAATATGGTGTAGGAAAACCGTTGGCATTTGAAACAGCTTGCAGTCTTCTCGGAATGAATAAATGCAGTTCCTGTATGCTTACCAAGGCAATCTTGTACCATTGTCCCTGCAAAACCGTGGCAAGTTCAGATAATGATGATGGCGGAGGATAGCGATCAAGCACTTTCCTCTCCAATGTAGACCACACAGATTCAATAATATTGCGGTCTGGTGACTGTGGTGGCTAGGGGAAATGTGACAAATCAGCTTCGTGCTCAGAAAACCAGTCCTGGACGATGTGAGCTTTGTGAACAGGGGCGTTGTCGTCTTGGAAGTACCATGGGATAGACTCGATAGGCCAAAATGTTCACATAATACTTGGGCTTAATGTGCCTTGCAGAGTAATCATGGGACCCACAGAAAACCACGATATGACTGCCCAAAACATCACAGAACCCCCGCAATGTTTCACTCTTGACAACAAGCAGTCTGTATTATAGGCATGGGATGGCGTTCGCCAGACATAAACTCGGCCAGAAGTGGGAAACAGTGCAAAACAAGATTCATCCGACCAAAATACTGTCTTCCATTGCTCAATAGTCCAGGTTTTATGACTTAAACACCACTTTATCCTATTACAGGCATTAGCATCACTGATGAATGGTTTTGAATTGCAGCTCGGCCAGAAATGCCCTACTTATGGAGCTCCCTACTTATTGTTTTGGTACTCACAGGGTTTGTGAGCACGACATTCATTTCAGCCGTAACTTTTGCAGCTGTGGTCTTCTTATTTTTAGTCACAGTCTTCCTTAATGATCGTTTGTCACGATCACTCAACACACACTTTCGTCCGCGCTGTGATTTAGCGGATGAGATACAGTATCACTTGAAACACTAACACTAAACACTTGAGTTACCTTGCTCACGGAAGCAACCACCAGACGAGATCCGACAATTTGCCCACGTTCGAAGTGTGTAACTCTGACATGATGCAATTACAACTTCACAGAACAGTGCCCCGACAACGACTGACCTGCACAGCGTATTTACGACGTTGTATAGATGGCGTCATTTGGCGAAAACAGCAGCACTACCTACACATTTCACTAGAATAAACATTTCTTTTCAAGCATGCATTTCACGAGGTATTTCCATATTTTTGTCCAACCCCTGTACGTATAACACAAAACAAGCAAGGTATTTAAAAAAATAAAGAACCAAACAGCCGGGGTACAATCAACTAGAAAATGAAAGTCCAAACTAACCATGCAAGAGCGGTGGATCTGCAGAAATAACATGGTGAGTAATATAATTTCAAGAACAAAAGAAAATAAAATATAAATTTAAAAACCAAAAAGAAATTTTTAAAAAGTTGTAAATAAAAAGAAATGGCCAGAATATTTATGAAAAGTTGGTCTCACGAATTCAATTGAAAAGGAACTAAGCATCACCCAATGAGACACGTATTTAATAATTGCATTAATATCAATCCTAGAAAAAAAAACACAAGGACGAATGTTGATATACCCTAACGAGTACACCAGGATTGAACAAGTTACGATGGCACACCAAACTATCTTTAAAAATTTTACATTTAATAAAGCTAAGTATAAGAGGCGACTTTTCAAACAGTGGCAAATACAAATTATAAGTATTGAGAAAGGCCCAGGATTTATCAACAAAATGCCTCACGATAATTTGAAATGTAAAGGAACTAAGCAACAGCCACTGAAACGTGTTTAATGATTGCATGATTACCATTCCAGAAAGAAACTCTCAGAGTTGGATGTCAATTTACTCAAACGAGTACTCTGGATTGAAGCGGTTAAGGTGACAAGGCCTCGCCAACCTCTCTTTAATTTAACATTAAAATTTAAAGCAATAAATGTTGTGGGTCTCCAAATATATAGGAGAAAATACAAATAACAAAACAGGGAGCACAGAATATCATCAACAAAAACGTCTCACGAAAATTTCAATTGAACAGGAACCAAGCAACAGCCGCCGAGACGTATTTAATAATGGAATGAGTACCTATCTTAGGAAAGAAACTAACTGAGCGAAATGTATTTTAGATGTCGTTAAAATGATTCCACTTAATTAAGTCTGTGATTGCTTCAATTCCATACGAGGCGGTATTTTAAAAATGCATCGGAATGCGCTCCTTTTTGAAATATTAAATGAATAAAACGGAATATTGAAGCCTTCAAAACTGTCTTCCGGATGAGTTCTAAATTCTTAAATGCCAACCACGATGTTGAGGAGAGAGGAAAGTGCCATTCATTTCCTTAGATCGAAATGAATCGCAATTAGAAGACTCTTCAAAGAAAGTGAAAAAATCTTATAATTGGATTCTTTATTGCTCTCTCAAAACGGAGGCTTCTTTGGAATGAAAATTTGTTTCTTCTCCGTGTTTTATTTTGGATTGGGGAACGAAGGCTTGAATTTAATCGAACTATTCTTACATTAATTAATTAGAAGTATGAAAATTAATGCAATGCAATTTGCATTCATTTTGGGTGTTCGTGAGGAATTTATCTATCAACAAATTAAGTAACGTTGACGATGAAAGGTTAAGGGAATAAGTGATTTGTAGTCTTGGAAAGAGAGTCTTGAAGAAATTGATTTTTTACACCATTAGTCGTTTTGCCTTTCTTAACGTGAGTAAAAATGATTAAAAGAGAGGTTACTAATGGTTTGGTTGGTTGGGGTTTTACGACGCAGGGCCATATTTGGCCAAACACAAAACAGAAAGAGTCTAGTAATGGACAAGCGTATCATTGCTTCTCATTAGCTTTGTTAATGAGAGACATTTTCTGTCAAGATAAATGGAGGTAACGATAGTGTTTCTACGGTGATAGGAGTTAATATGTTCGTATTCCGTTCGTGACGTCACTTGCCTTGCTTTTTGATACGACTTCAGCAAATAAAATGTCCACAGAATGAATTCTGAATTTATAAATTATAGTTGATTGGCCAACATCAATTTTATTAAAAGCCTTGAGGAATCGTTTAGATGAAACGTCGATACGAATAGATGCAACATTACGAATTAATAACAAAGAAAAACGAACGTAAACAGAGTCAAGTAGTGGACACATACACAAGATAGGTTTTGCTAATGAGGGGCATTTTCTGGCAAGCTAAAAGTGGTATAGGCGGTTGTAGTGTTTCTAAGGCGATACGAATATCCAGTTCGTATTCCAAACGTGACGTCGATTGATTTGTTTTCGAATAAAAATTATAAAGAATGAATTCTGAATTTATAAATTATAGTTGATTGGTCAACATCAATTTGATTAAACGCCTTGAGGAATCGTTTAGATGAATCGTCGATACGAATTGATGCAACATTATGAATTAGTAACGAAGAAAAACGAACGTAAACAGAGTCAAGTAGTGGACACATACACAAGATAGGTTTTGCTAATGAGAGGCATTTTCTGGCAAGCTAAATGTGGTATAGGCGGCTGTAGTGCTTCTAAGGCGATACGAATATCCAGTTCGTATTGCAAACGTGACGTCGATTGATTTTTTTCGAATAAAAATTATAAAGAAGGAAATTCTGAATTTATATATTATAGTTGATTGGTCTACATCAGGGGTGGCCAACCTTTTGCATCCCATTCGTCAATTGTTTTCACCTACGAGTACAGATGCGCCATACAACTCAAGCACCTTTTCTACCTTCTTACGTTCATGGTCCTGGCAAATCAGTAATAACTTTTTTAATAAAAGGTATGTTTATAGATTTAATTAATAGTTTTGATTTAATTATTCTATGTAAAACAAACAAAAAATCTTTTACAGCACATAAACATAAATTTTTATTAATAATACGTTATGAGCATGTTTGTATTTCATTAGTCTTTCAATGTTTGGTGTTAAAGTTTTTACTGAGAGTATTAGAGAATTCTTCCATTTTCAATCAGTCATTTGCGAACAAACCTCGTCAAATTTCATTTTTAAAAATGAATTTGTTTAAAATCAATAAGGTATATTTGTATCGTACTAGGCATGTTCTTTACGTTTTGTTGACTAAGTAAAAATGGGTTGCAATGCGATCATGCAGTTTTCTTCTATAGCCAAATCATGAAAACGACTTTCAAGAAACTCTTGTAATACCAATTTTTTTCAATAAATATGTTCAAATTGATATTATCAGCAGCACCATTCACTCTGCCCTTTCAGGTGTGGAAATTGACTCAAATTCTAATTTTCTGAGAGATAAACAGATTTAATTTAATTTAAAATGAATCGATGCTATTTACTAAGTTAGGAAATAATTTATTCTTGCCTTGTAGTTTCGAATTTAGATCATTGAGATGTCTAGTAACATCAACTAAAAATTCCAAATCAAATAGCCAGCTATTATGAAGTAATAGGGTTCTTTCGTTAGGTACTAGTTCATTTTCCTATTCTAAAAAGTTATTAACATCTTTCAATTTATAAAATCTTTTCAGAACCTGTTCTCTAGAAAGCCAGCGTACCTCATAATGAAGGACAAGTTCACTATATATTTCAAATCTAACAATTCACAATATTCTCTGAATTCTAGTCTGTTTAATATTCTTGCTCTAATTTTATTCACACATATTTCACAACCGGTCACTTAACATGCTGCCTTTTTAAAGTTTTCCCAAACAGTGCCTTTTGGTGTATAATGCAGTGATATTTTAGTACAGAATGTTTTAAAAACTTTCCAAGCAAAGTTGTAGTGGCATTGACCTTATCTTTGACGGCGCTTCGACCGTACACGCATTGATGAGTTTACTATAATCTAATTTTAGATTTTCTAGACATGATTCTACCTTTTTAAATATGCATGATCCTCTTGTTTAACCATGCAATGACTCCAGTCTGGCAAGTTCTTGAAAGACATTAAAATTATCAGCAATGTCTCTTATAAAACTGTTTAACTGGGCTACATCACATATGTCCGTGGATTCATCCAAATCTAGAGAAAGAGAATACAAGAATGGACAAGGTCTATCAGCTGCTGAGATACGAGAGGAATCGAGGAATTCTCTCTGGATGTAACAGTCCGCCTTGGTATAACAGTTTGGTCTGCTTACTTTTCAATACTTTTATTACCAATATGGCGTGCAAATATTCAAATATTTGGAGACAATGCTAAAGCAGTTTCATTGGACGCTTCTGTCATCGCCACGTCTTCACAACTTACTTTAGCAAAAATATTTTATCTTCTGATTTCTTTTTTTTATAGTCACATATCCTTTTCGTAACTAAGACCCAAGAACGAACTTCATTTTTCCTTCTATGTTAGTCTGTAGTGTTTTATAGTGTCTATTAAAATCATGTCTTCCATTATGTAAATGAGTTCTTTCACAAACAATGCAAAACGGTTTTCCTGCTATAAATAACAACTCATTTTCCCACTGTTCATTAAATTCAAATCCATGCTTACTTTCACTTTCTGCGCTCATTTTCTTTTGCATGGTGATGGATAACAGGAATGTAAAAAAAAAAAAACATAGAAAACTACATAACTGTAAAAGTCAAAATGCTGAAATAGAACACACAGATCACAAATACGTTCGTATCACATATAATATCAACTGTAAACTGTCAAAAACTTGCGACGAACTGATGATTAAGAAATCTCTATGAATTGAACTACGAGGCCACGTTATTATTAAGATGGATTCAGTTATGGTGCCTACTTCAAAAGAATAAGTAGGCGCAAGGATACAATGCGCCACTTGTAATCATCCAATGCGCCACGTTTGGTGCATGCGCCACAGGTTGGCCACCCCTGGTCTAGACCAATTTGATTAAACACCTTGAGGAATCGTTATGATGAAACGTCGATACGAATCTTATCCTTTGATACTAACTGTTACATCATTACGAATTCGTAACGAAGGAGAATGAACATAAAAAGAGTTAAGTAGATTTTGCTAGTGAGAGCCAATCGGAGCTCCGAAAATCTAGAACGAACTCTTTCATTTAATCTGCAATCATTGTTTTAAATATAAACGTGATTCGCATTTGGCGACTATAGAGACATTAACGATAGTGACTAACGATTCAACTAAGAAGAGATTCTTATTGAGGATATTTGACGCAAATACAAATTTAACATACACCAGCCCCCACGACGATCTTAAGTTGGATAGAGTTTCGAAATTACAATCCTTAGTTTGCTAATCAGACGTTCTTGAAACTGGGATACTGTGAACATAGAGTAAAATATAAATGAACTGATCATGGTATTGAGAAGGGCTTCAAAATTCAAAAAGCAGGACCATCATCTCGACTAGTAGACACGTGACTAGTAGTTTGTGGGAAAATTTATTTGACTAGCCAATTTGGCATGGTATCACCTTCTTTGGCGATATACCATCTTATGACTTGTTAGATGCCTGATTACTCATTTTTAGAGAGAAGAAACATAGTAGAATGGTCAGTCTACTAATATTTCGCACGAACCAATCAGATGCTGAATGAATGGATGTGCATCTTCTCCCGTCTCGTGGACCAATCAGATGATGAATGTTCATTTTCACCCGACAAAGGAAAATAAGCTATGTGTCATGTTACTACCAGTTTTGATCACATGATCCTGATCACATGGAAAGGTTGACAATACTCACTCTATTTTCCTAAATGACCACATTCCCCAAATGTACAACATGAAAGAAAAGGCGAAACCAACACCCCAACGGAGATTTGATGAATGCCCTAAATCCGGAAAATTAACTCTCAGTTTAGAAAAGCGGAAACACCTCGAAAGGCCGAGCAAAACACTCCGACAAATCCACGAACAGCCTGCTCCCCATCTCAAACATCCGGAGCTTCCAAACTCTAGAAAGAACTCTTTCGTTTAATCTGTCATCATTGTTTTAAATTTAAACGAGATTCGCATTCTGCAGTTGATAGTGACTAACGATTTAACTAAGAAGGAATTCTTATTGAGAAGCGCCGACTAATTTCCCTCCCTAACCCCCCCGTAGATTCCGTACCCGTATTGACCCCCGTATTGATCGACAAGTAATTAACATCACTTAAAAGACCAGTTTCTAAAATTAATTATCTGGTGTCCAAGACAGTGCGGAATGCAAACAGAATTTTAAGCTACATAACTCAATTGTGCAAGTATTTAATTTGTTGTTTACTGAGATTTATTGTGATTGAGAATTGAATAACGTTTTTCTCGAATCTGAACTCTCTCTCTCTCTCACTCTCTCTTGTACTGAAGATTGAGATAGGTTCTCTGAGACATGTTTAAACAACTCGTTTGATTGTTCCCGATTGATTAAATGATTTAGTGTTTAAAAGTAAGGTAATTGGTAATTAACGTCGTACTAGAGCAACACAACGGGCTATTGACGACGGTCCGGGATCAATCCCTTAAGGGAAACATCCGAGGACAAGACCTCGTGATTTGAAATACTGTCAGATGACAAGTTTAAATGTAAGAGAGAATCGGATATTTTTCTAGAATCTAAACTCTTTGTAAAGAAACGCCTGAGATAAATATGCTTTTACAAACTTGCTTGACTGTTCTGATAAAAGTATTTAAAATGTTAAAGAGTGAGGTAGGTAGATAGTTAACGTCGCTCTATGGCAACACAATGGGCTATTGATAGATGCCCGGGATTCATCCCGTAGGTAAATATACTAGGACAACGCCTCGTAATGTTAACATTGTGAATTAAATAAAGTTTTTCTTTAAATCCTACCAAAACTGTGACTGATTTACAATCGTCAAAAAAAAAAAAAAAAAAAAAAACGACTCACCTAACAATTTACATTGTAGAACAAAAAGAAAGGTAACAATCGATAGAGATGTATGTTTCCTACGAGTATCAATATTTAAAATCTGTCTAAGGGGTCGTCTTCATATTCAATTGGGTGCTTGCTCAGATATTTTCAGTATGGAAACCATCTTTTATCACAAATTTGGATTCTACACACAATTTCAGTCAGTTCTGATGAAAAAGTAATGAAAAACGGCGTAAAATTGACCGAGAAAATCCATAAAAACCATTGAGAGAGTGTGTTAAAATTGAGCTCCGTAGTAGAAAGGGCGTATTCGGATCAAATAGTCTGATTCCGTGAGTATGTGCTGCTTTACACGACTGTTTGAGGAAGGTTTGTTAGAGTGTGACACGTAGATAGTGTCGTTGTGTCCAATAAGTGGATTGTTACAATCCTAACCAACAGTTGTACAAGTAGGTTGTTAATTATGTTTCAAAAATATCTGAATTATGAAGTTAAATTATGCCAAGCAAAGCTTTATAAAATAGCCTTCACACAAAAGCTTTACAATAAATCATTTAATAATGTTATACAGTCACATCATAGATATTAATATGATGTGTAGTGGCAGTCGCAGTGAATGATCTGTTGCAGGCGCAGTGGCATGGACTCCATTAAGCTGGCGACAAAGTCAGAATCCATTCTGACTGAATCCCAGGATCTGTCGTCAGACGTTCATAGATTAGCAACTGTTGAAATACCGTCAAAATCTATGCCAGATTTCCACGTAGACCATACATTTTCAATGGGATTCAGATAGGCTACATTACTTGGCCAGTCCAAAATCCGGATATCCTGAGCCTCGAACCACCTTTTAACTGCACGACAAATGTGGATTGGGCTGTTGTCCTGCAGGAAAAACAAATATGTTTGAGAGAGATGTAAACATAAAGGACAGCACACGTTGCCAAATGTGGTTCATGGTGGCCAATGTGTTTTGGATTGTTTATCCCGTTTCACTAAATAAAATACAATCAAATTGTAGACACACGACTCGACACTCTGGGGTCTCAGTGGCGCGTAATTAGGGAAACACTGCTTGACAGCATTGTCAAATGGCTAATTGGCAAATGAGCCTTGGTATAAATGGGTGGATAAATTATACAACAAACTCGTATGTGTATTACCTGTTGGAAAATGAAACAGGCATCCGAAAAATGGTTTTCCAGGACGTCCAGGATCACCACATGCTCCAGTATATCACAATACGAGCTTGCATTCAATCGACCATTAATCCGGTGAAGAGTTCCAATGCCTTGACCAGACATACAGCTCCACACCGAAAGAGACATTCTTCCACTGCGGTGAATAGGTTTAGTATACGCCTGGTTAAACCTATAGCCTATCGGTCGATATACTCCAACCGCAGCTGCGTTCTACGACTGGACGCAGCTTTCATCTGAAAATAACACCGATCCCCATTCGGACATGGTCCAGTGTAGGTGGGATCGGGCGAAACACAGTCGTTGTCTGCGTTGATCTGTAGTCAAAGCTGGTTTTGAGGCCGCCACACGGCTTCGTAAACCTGCGTCGGGCAGGTGTTTTTGCACCGTTTGAGTAGTTACCTGTCAAGAAAAGACATTATTAACTTAATAATTAATGATCTTACGGTTTATCTGAAAGTTGGGTATCAGGAATTCTGAATGGTGAAAGTGTGTATGTGGTTGCGATTATCCGATGGTGAAGTGAGATCCTCAATTCCCAAGACAAACAATGTAACAAAACCAATAAGTAGTATTATCTGTAAAGACATTTCGAGTGTGGCAAGTTGGATTTTAGAATGCTACGGAAGGGGCAAACATGGGGTTTGTAGTGGTTCGGAATCCACCTACGCTTGTAAAGAGTAATTATGAAAATATGTTTGGTTAAAATAATTTCGTTTATGATGTTACTTTATTATACCAGCACGATTGCGTCTATTTCCTTACATTCCTTCGACTGTTCCATTTGGGCTTGAATCTATATAACAAACCTCTAAATGCGGTTGGTGTCTGAGGAACAGATAAGAAAAGCTGTAGTACGACTTTTACAAGGCAGGTTAACATTTTAAAACATTTCCTTATTGTCTGGAAAGTAGAAATATATTAAACACTTCGTTCAATCGCAGCTCGTTACGAATTTGCCGGCATTTAGTCTTTAATCCGTTTCTGCGACCGCAGCAATGTTCTGCCCTTGATTAGTATTCAGTTCCCGGGGAAGATCACTACCTATTTGTCTATCCAATCTTTTGTTTATATTCTGTAAATTTATAATCATCCGACCTATTTCAGTAACAACACTTTTTTAACACCGCAATTCAGTAACACACATTCACTTTCACAGAAAATCACTCACCTGTGCATCCATCTATTCATAGTTGACGAAGTGGCGTTCAAAGTTCTAGCAATTTCCCGACGGTTTTGGCCAGTTTCATGCAGGCCCCAAATCCTACCTTTCAGCAATTCACTTAAGTGAGGAGCCATTATTAGCTGACGCATAAAATCGTACACACTTTATACGAGTCCACAAAACCACCGCACTAACAATTTGCTTAATTAGCAATTTGCAAACTATGATATTAGCATTCATGGCTTTACTTGTTAATACAAGACATTGAAGGAATATATTCTCGATTATTTTTAGGTGATTTTACCGTTTCTTATAGGAGGCTGATAGTTTGTTGACAACATTTCCACACAGTCAACAACATGCAAATTTGTAGTGGATTTACCTTTCCGAGAAATATCTGTTTTCACTTTGTGAACAATCCCCAATAACGATAATAATCAAATGCGCTATTAATTATACACGTAATGAGCTCAAATTTGGAATTCCGATGTTTAAGTAACAGTTGAATCACATGGTGTCAAAATTTGCCCATGTTTCTATTCATAATTTTTATGAATGTTAATTTCATAATGAAGAAAAATAGTAACAAGTAGTTTGATAATTAAAATGATTGTAGATTAAGTTTTTTTTTTGGGGGGGATAACAAAGAATAGAAATATGATTTCCAAGAGTGTTAATGTTTTTAGCAATTATTACAAAAAAACGTGAAACACCACTTTAATATTAGGAGATCTAGTTTTCAAACACTTACAAATCGGTGAAAAATCCAACAAAATTGATGAACTTCCTTTTATTTTCGCCTGGAAATGTGTGTAGAATCCAAATTTGTGATAAAATATGGAGATTCGCATTGAAATTATCGGAGCAAGCACCCAATATAATATGAAGACGGCCCCTTAGACAAATTTTAAATATTGATATTTGTAGAAAGCATTCAAGTCTATCGATTGCTACCTTCCGTTTTGTTATGCGATGTAAATTGTGCAATTGCGAACAGGTGAGTCGTTTTATTTTTTGACTGGTGTAAATTTTCCGAGACATGATTAAATAGCTTGTTTGATAGGTAAAAGTATTTAAAATATTCTAAATAGAGAGTTGAATGAAATTTTTCTAAAACCTTAACTCCTGAAGTAATGACTGAGATCCATTCTCCTAGACATGTTTAGCGTCATCGTTTGATTGTTCTCGATTGGTAAACTTATTTAAAATGTTTGAATCTGAGACTGAATATTTTTCAGGAATCTAAACTGTTTGTAAAAACAATGACTGTAATTAACCAACATGGTTTACGAACTTGTTTGTTCCCAACTGGTTAAAATATTTAACGCTGAGAGAGTTAAATGTGTTTCCTCATATCTAAACTACTAAAACAATGACAAGTACATTTTCCCGAGACATGTTTAACGTACTCGTTTAATTGTTCCCGATTGGTAAAAGTTGTTTAAAATTGAAAAACGTTCTAAAGTATACACTTTTATGTATATTACGCACACGTAATTTTAAGATATTTAATTCAATCGTTCAAGTATTTAAAATGTCGTTAACTCAGATTACTATAATTGAGAATTATATACTTAGCCACATTTTTTCCCAAATGTAACCTGCTAATACAGGGTGTCGCGGAACTTCGTGTACAAATTTGAAGGGTAGGTAGAGATAATTACATAGAAAAGCATGGGCGATTAGCCTCAAGTGATAAAGAGACACAATAAGGTCACAACACAGAATGTAGTGTAAAACGCTTTATTACACAACAAAAGAGTACAATGTATGACTTACAAGCATCATAGGAGGTGTTAGAAACTGCGCCCATTGGCATGGATGCACGCACGATACCTACGCGACATGGATTGGCGAACATTTTCGAAGATATCAGGCGTTTCGCTGATCGTAGCAGCCGTGATGGAGATTCGTCCTACCAGGTCCATTTTAGAATTTATGGGATAAATCAGGTGATCTGGGAGGCCAAGCGACGGAACTGCTACGCCCAATCCAATTGTTTCCAAATGTCTGGTCTAAATGATCACGTACACACCTTGCTTAATGAGATGGCGCCCCATTATGTTGAAACCACATTCCTCGCCGAACATGTGTGGGGACATCGTTAAGCCTTTCCGGAAGTACCTCTTGAAGAAGACGAGATACTTGCGAGCGTCCAGTCGAGGTGGTAAGATGTATGGCCCGACTAAACTATCCCCCACGATACCCACCCACACATTAACAATGAAGCCTTGTTGTGCGGCTCGTGGTCGGGTTCCTTGTGGGTTGTCTAGACCTACTAATTGATAATTACTAAACCTACATGGGCGCGTTGTGCGTATTGAACACTCCTTCACGTGAAAGGGTTGCTTCACAGAATATAACAGAACTGGAAAATTGCGTGTCGGTCGCACGTTGGTGTAAAAACCACTGTACAAACGCTACATGCAGTGGGAGATTATCCGGCTGCAATAACTGAACTTTCTGAAGATGAAAGGGATGTAAGGCTTCGCCCTGCAGTATGCGATGGACAGTTGATAGAGACCTTCCGGTGGCAGCGGCAAGCGCCCGTACACTGGTACTAGGATTTCGGTCCACAGAATGCAACAGACCCTCTTCGAATATGTGTGTTCGTGCTGTTTGCTGCCGCCCAGTATCCTGCATCGTGGCTGTGAAGCATCCATGTTCCGCAAGGTTCTGATGTACCCGAGTGCACATTTGATGATTTGGTTGGCCCCTCGTTATATATCTTTGCCGATACAACCGAACATCAGCGCGTCCATTTCCGTCGGTAAGGCCGTAGATGTAGATGTCCGTCAACTCGGCGTTTGTGAAACGATTCATGTTGATCGCACGCAGTAGGCGTCTACAATGAGGAACCACACGTGCCGACCTTGAGAGCTCGTGTACAGCGCCATCTATCGGTTTCCGCCCATACTTTCCTACATAATTATGATTCCTAACGATGTTCTCAACCTCCCCTCCAAGTTTGTACACGAAGTTACGGGACACCCTGTATAGGAAAGGCAGTGGTAGACATATTTTGAGCGAAGTTTCACATATAGTTTGATAGTTACCAACTGGTAAAACTTAAATACTTACCATACATAAAGTTTTTGCAATATATACAATAATAATGCATCTGGAATGTTATGCACAATAATGATCTCCAAATAATATTTTTCTCAAACCCTATTAAAGCACTGTTTGGTGCTGATATCTTCAGACATGTTAATATTATGGAATGGGTATAGTTCCCGAATTCTTAAACCTAAGAATCTATATTTAGTTTTGTTTCTTTGTAATAAAATGTGTTTTAATCTTGGAAACTAGTCGAAAAATGTTCACTTTCCCATTCTTCAGAGTTTTTTCAGAGATCGTTAAATAAATTTAATCCATTCCATAGTCTAGTCTGATATATTTATGCATGCATACATTACAATACCAATATCATCTATTAGACGGTTTGACCATGATAGCGTTGCCATTTATAGTGCATTGAATTCTGATGGCAACATAAGCGATTTCAACAAATCCAATCTTTGTTTCTCCTAATGGATGATGTATATTTTAATCTACATTACAATATTTGAATACAGTTTTTAATATGTCAACGATAGTAAAATGTTTTCCCAGTGAAGTGTAAGAACTCAAAGAGAATATGTTTTTTTTTAAAAATGATGAGTAGAAAATTACGCGAAATTCTAAATTATAAATAACTTTAATGTAGAAATTTGTTTCGCATTTAAAAAAAAATTAATTAAAATAACAAAATTTGTTTAACAATTTTGACACTTTGGTTCAAAATATTGCTTAACCTATATTTAATTTGCAAAATTTTAGTTGTTTTACAGCAATTTTTTAAACTTTACAATTGATTCATACACTTATCAAATGGATAATTAAATTTATTTTTATGTATGCAAATTTGTGTGAATTAAAATTTGACAGTATATAGAAAATTAATGTGCTTGGGACCTAACAATTTTTTTCTAATTTATCAACATTTTTGAACATATTTTGCATAATACCTCTCGCAGAACTTAAAATCTGTGCACCACACTTCTTTATGTATAAGCTTTATAGTAGAGTCAGTGTGCGAAAATTTAATAATTGGATTGCTGCAAAAGTTTGTTTAGAAATCCACAGTCCATTTAAACGTGAACTATTTCAAACAATTCCTGAACCATAATTTCCTAAAATTTTCTCACCACAGTCTGTCTCGTAGACCCCATCTCAAAGAAATAAATCTAATCTCCCTTTCTTAATGCGTTAAATTAATTTCATTCTTTTCGACCTAACGAGTCTACACACTTTTCTGTAAGATTCCGAGTCTGCAGGAGAAAATAAACCACGAGATAAAGTAAATCGAATCATAATTAAGAATAGAAAACGGGAAATGATTCAGCCTTAAGAAAGTATGTATATTTAGAAGTGCGATGGAAGAGTTTTCTTTCTTCGAGCAAAATTGAATAGATCTTGGACGAGATAGCTCATCGAAACCAATCGGAGGGTTATCAATTCTTAGACCATAAGTTCCTAAAATTTTCACTCTATAGTGTCTATTTGCATCTCAAAGCAGCAAATTAACTTTTCATCTCAAAGCAGCGAATTAACTTTGCATCTCAAAGAAACATTTTTGCGATGAAAAGTTTTTTTTTTTTTCAAGCAAAATTGATTTTGGACGAGATATCTCATTAAAACCACAGTGAGGATTACCAATTCTTGGACCATAAGTTCCTAAAATTTTCACTCTACAGTGTCTCTTTACATCTCAAAGGAATGAATCAACTTTGCATCTCGAAGAAACATTTTTGAGATGGAAAAATCTTTTTTTTTTTCAGTCAAAATTGACCAGATCTTGGACGATATATCTCATAAAAACCACACCGAGCGTTGTCAATTCTTGGACCAGAAGTTCCTAAAATTTATTTTCACTCCACAGTGCTTTACACACACTTTACATCTCAAAGGAACGAATTAAGTTTGCATCTCGAAGAAACATTTTTCCGATGGAAAAATCGTTCTTTTTTCAAGCTAAATTGACCCCAGACCTTTGAAAAGATATCTCATAAAAACCACACTGAGGGTTGCCAATTCGTGGACCATAAGTTCCTAAAATTTATTTTCACTCCACAGTGTCTCTTTACGTCTCAAAGGAATCAATTAACTTTGCATCTCAAAAAAATATTTTTTGCGATGGAAAATTTTTTTTATGCAAAATTGACCAGATCTTGGACGAGATATCTCATAAAAACCACACCGAGGGTTACCAATTCTTAGACCATAAGTTCCTAAAAATTTCACTCCACAGTTTTTCTCGTTGCCCCCTCCCCCGATCTTAAAGAAACGAAATTAATCTCCATTTCTTAATGTGTTAAATTAATTTCATCCTTTACGCACTAACTAGTCTACACACTTATCTGCAAGATCCCGAGGCTGCAGAAGAAAATCAACCACGAGATAAAGTAAATCGAATCTTAATTAAGAAGAAAAATCTGGAAGTAATTCAGCCTCCAGAGACAAAGTATATTTAGAAGTGCGATGGAGGAGTTTTCTTTCTCCTGCACATAATGAAATAAGCGCAAAATTGAAACAAAAATTTCCTCTCCCGCAGTACACAATGCTTGAAAGTGTCGATGGAAAAAAAAGCGAGAATAAAGGGAAGTAATAAAGCACAAAAAGAAGTATATCTCGTCTGACGAATATTGGAGAAAAAATGTAGAATGAACAAAGATCTTGAGAAAATTAAAAAGTTTGTGTCGATTGATCAAACAAGCCCGCTTCATGGCTGGGATTCTTCCAGACAGGTGCATTTGGCAGCTGAATAGGTGCTTCGCTCGTTTTATTTATTTTCTGTGTCGTTCGTCCTCTTAGAAATCATTGTCGAAAGCTCATCGCTTTCACCGAGCCGTCGTTTTTTCACCGCACAATCGAAGTGCTAGCACTTGCAATAGATGATAATGCCATTTTTATAGAGAAATGTTCTTTCAATGCCACACCGACGTTACGACATTTTGATGCAAAATGGACGAGATGAGGAGTTGAAAAAGTGCATTTGAAATGAAAATTTTCAAAAATATATTGAGACATCTAGAAGACCGTGTTTATACTTCGACGGAGAAAGTTGTTTATTAGTTTTATCAAGTGCAGTAGATGAGGAATATTCGTGAATAGGAAATTGAAAATGGATGTGAATGGATCGAAGAAACGAGTGAATGCAATTGGTAAATATTAGTAACTATGTGCCGGTATCATCAAATGCTAGGTTTATATAACGTAGTGACTTTTTTCCGCAGAATTGGGTATGTAGGTATTTTAATTAATATCTGCAGTATACAAACACAATGATCTATTGGTGACGGTCCGAGATCAAACCTGAAAGGAAAGATACGATGACAAAATAACGTAATTTTGAGCCATGGTCAGATGACCAGGCAACACCTCTGCCTTTCTGCTAATGAGAAGTGAGTAACTTTATGCCGGTGTTATCAAATGTTGTTTATGTAATGTATGTAACTATTTTCTCCATGATTAGGAAATTCGTGAAAAGAAAATTCTAAAAGGGCATGTATGGTTCGAACTTTGGAGTGTCAGATCAGATGTCGACTTCATCATCTCATGGTGGTTTACAATTACGAGGCTTTATCCGCGGTTCTTTCCCTTCTGGATAGGTCTCGGTTGGTAGGTAGGTATTTGACTAACGTACCACTGCAGAAACACAACGGGGTATTGGCGACGGTCCAGGATCAAACCCGAAGGAAGAGATCCGATGATAAAACCACGAAATTTTGAGCGACGGTCAGATGACGAGGTAACACCTGATCTGGTACTGCACTCTCCAAACTTCCACACCACGCCAAAGTGATGATATTTGAGGTCACGACAGATTTAAAGTGCAGCTGCCCCCTAGGCACACGAGGTACAGCTACACTCTACGTTTATGAGTGATGGCAACGGCTTGGCGATTTTTTTGGCGCACTTCTAGTAGCGAGTTACGATAAATTAAGGCAACCCATCTTTCGTTGCTGTTGTTGTGGTTTTCATGGCAACCTCGGCAAACGGAAACTTTCAATTTTCATTTTGAATATTCTACAAAGTTCTTATAAAATCCGTTAAAATCGTTTGATTTCATTGATTCGTTTGAAATATTTTCTTTCCTCCCATTGGTTATTTTGTTTTTAAAATATCCTTTGATTGCATTGGTCCTTTAAAATCGTTTTCTGTGAAACCATTGGTCCTTTTATTTGTATTTTGACAGTTGTGGAATTCTTATTTTGTTATAATAGTTTTAACGACAGGATTAAGAGTTTTGTTTTTTTTGACCATTTTCGTTTTCATTATTTTATTACGAGAGAATTCAGACTTTATCAGGTATTATTTCTTGCTTTTTTTCTTTTGTAAATATTTTTCCTTTTTCAATATGCTCACTTTATTTAGTGTAAATGATAAGTTTCAGGGTATTCTTACCATTCGTAGCTTAGTTTCTCTGCTGGTTCACAAATGTGTTTCGATATCTGCCTAAGCTTACTACTTTTTGTGAAATTTTTTTTAAAATATACTTTTTAAGACGTTTTGAAATATGCTTAAAAAGTGTGTTGTAAAAAGAAAAAAGAATTGTGACATTAAAAGAGTTAGAAAATAATTATTTCCTTGGCGACTTTAGAAAATCGCCAAAAAAATCGCCAAAGCCGTTGCCATCACTCATAAACGTAGAGTGTAGCTGTTCCGCACACGACAATCTTTTGTTGGATTCCAGCTCGAACTCACAACCCTCGGGTTGCTAGTCCGTTACTCTTCCAATCAGGTTATCGTGGCCCGTGACGGATCCCAAACCGTCGCCTTTAGTCGGTATTATTGCTGCAGTGCAACGTTAATACATCTACATTCCTACTTGCGATGAGACTTACTTTCTAGAAATATGAAAAGTTCATTTCTCAAGAAGTACTGGTATGACAATGGAGAACTTTTATAAAGTAACTATCGCGCACACGCTGACACAATGAGGCAATCAATGAAGAATGAATTATGTAAGAGTGAAATTGGAATAGAAAATCTCTTGAGTCCTGATCTTGTATTAAAATCTTGAAACACCCTTTTCAACTGAGACGGAAAATTGGAGATTTAAACTCTAAGGCTTATTTATGGAGTAAAATATTTACATTTCATAGGTGGTAGATTGACAATGTTTAATAATTCAAAGAATCGGTGTTGGACGGATTGAAGCGGCTTTATTTGAATTAGTTTCGCGATTTCATATTTCAGACTATTTGGGTTGCTATTTAGAATTTCTATCAAAGATCGTGATATACATCTAATTCTTTTTCTGCACGAACTTTTTTTTTTACAAGAATTTGATTTTAATATGAATTCATAATAAATATTTATTTCTCGTTATACACGAGTCATTTTGATTTAGCACTAGAGGGCAAGGCAATTTTTAGGAATTTTTTTTTCCTAAATCCTAAGAAAATCTTTTTTATTTGTGCCATAGTAGTATCATTTCTATATTACACACACAAATGAGGAACTCTCTGGAAAGTTGAAAGTGAACTGGAAATTATTGACAGCGACACAGCTATTAATAACTGAATTCGCTTGTAAAATCGGTGAAACATCGGCACTAGAGGAGACTCGTGCTGATTTTGCTCAAGAGACCACAGAAAGAAATTCATTAATCGAGTGAAATACCCCAGACGGCTTGCGAATCTCGCCAAATGGTAAGAAATTGTTGGCATTATTTGTGGTAAAGTAGTATCGTTTCTGAGAAGCGCTGGGATATGTTTTAACGTGAACTGAAGTCATTGACAGCTCTTGCAGAGAATATATAACAGCCTAACCAAAATACTTACACAACGATTAATAGATGAATTCGTTCGTAAAACCGGTGAAACATCGCCCTTGCTGATTTTGCTCAATAGATCACAGAAAGATATTCATTAATAGAGTAAGAAGACGATGTCTACACAACATTTCTAATTATAGCAGTGATATTTCAGTCATATGTAAACGTATGCGCCGTTTATTGTCAGAATGTGAAAATGAATAAAATCTTGTTATATATGAAACAGATTTTTTGTTCATGAGATAGAAGAATTTTTTTTATTTCAAATGCATATTCAATTTAATACATTTTTATTACTCATTATTACTATGTATATTTTGTTGAAATAAAATTATAAGTTAAAACGAATATTTTCATACGGTTTTTTAAGATTATTTTTACTTAATTTTAGATCCGTAATCTCAACATTCTTTTCTTCCGTAGATACAATGTTTTTTTACACATATTTTTCAGGAATATATCTATCATGCAAATACAGAGTTAATTGTGTATGTTACCATGAAAGACCGAAATGGGAGAATGTCACTTGGAGAATGTCAAGATTCACTTGGAGGATGTCAAGATTCACTTGGAGAATGTCAAGATTCACCTAGTCGCTTGGCGTATGTCCGAAATATTTGCTAAATACCCTTATTTCTCACTTACACCAGCAAATGTCGATATTCACCGTTCTCTGAAGATAAATGTTGAGTAAAAATATTTTTGTTACGTTTTTAAATTATACTTTATTATTAAAACATATTATGATATTGTATGTCAAAAAAGGAGAAAGCTTAAGTAACAGCATATGTGTAAATAAAATGTTGAACATAACACGAACAATACATTCTAAATGAGAAAAGAAAATGATACCAATAATAACTTACTTAATTATGTGATTGACGTTATACAATCTTATTTATTACAACTTAAACTGTTCTGTCACTTTGAATTGCACCAGAGTCCCTTGCTTGTACAACTGCATTTATTCGTGGAACACTTCTTTTTACAATGCAGCATGTATAGCCTTGCCCTCCACTTCTCGAATTAACTGTAGTTGCTTCTCTTGCGACATTTCTTGAGAAGAAATTTCATCTATGGAAAGTAACTTTTCTTTACAAATTACGAACTGATTGCGGGTATAAAGCTGCTTGAGCTAACTTTTTCTGTTTGCTAATTTATAAAAGTCTTAGTCTTCTATTCCAACAACAACCGCCAGCACATTTCGGGTATCTGTATGAACCATTATGAACTTATAAACGCCATCCCTGTGTAACTGCTGATCTATCAGATCGACAAGAAATCCTGAGTTTAACTCCGAACTCTGTCGACATTGGCTTCCCGTTTCGACTTCCACCAAAGAATATCTGTGCTTGTCGACATACACCAGTGATGGTCCAAATGTATAAGAATATAACCAAATATTCGATCTTTCACCGACCTATTTGGTATGTGTTGGCATTCACCAAAAAAAGTCGACATTCTCCAATTTCGGTCAAGGTCGCATAAAGGGGAAAGTGTCGTACCTTGGGACAGCTGTATCTTGAAACAATTTTTATTGTGCTGCCTCCTTTTGAGTAAGTAGCAAAATAACACATTGTAGTTTACCATTTGCCACCAGAGAACCTTCTCACAAAGATTGGCACTCCACAGGTGTTTTTTGTGTTTGCTAAACAACTAATTGAAATACGTCCTCTAGAAAGTAAATATTTTAGATTTTTCAATTTTGATTCTTGTATTTTCACTAATTATAATTAATTTTTTTATAGGGTTGGTATAGTTAGTTAAAAATAAATCTGTTCTACTCAATGATGATGCGATTTCAATGTAAACATAAACCTGAAAATACTTTCTAGACTGTTTTATTTGTAAAGGCAACCAGTTGTACCTTGGGACAAAATAAATGTTGTACCTTGGGGCATCCCAAGGTACAACAATTTATTTTGTCTTTTGATACAACAGCCTGTGTTTACTAATACACTAACACCCTGAAGTTACATTATAGGTGGGACCGACGGAAAATCGCGTAAGTTGAATTCGCTTAAGTCGGGGCATATAAATTTTTTTAATTGAGACCAAGGACTAACATAAAAACTAGTTTAGAAGAAAAATATTTAATAAAATTGCAGTCTGTTTTTATACATATTAAAAAACAAAATGTTAAAAAAAATTAATGTGCAACATAAAAAAGTTATTTTGATGTTGATGGCTTCATAAAATCTAACAAATTCGTCTGACGACACAATGCCTTCTATTTTTCACGCTGAATTTCTTCGTAGCAAGCTTATATATTTTTTTATTCCTTGCTTTGTATCTATATCGCGTTGTTCGTTGGAGTCAATGGTTTCTAAAATTTTTAAGCTTCTTTCATCTGGCCGGGCCGCGCAGATGGTCTTCGACGGTCATCCCATTGGTTTTAAGTGCAGGTGATTTTTAACTGATTTCCTGAAACATCTGATGACACAGAGAGATCTTCTGGAGAGCTTCCAGCTGAACAGAGTTTGTATTATGGTGCTCGTTTATGGGGCCACGGCTGTTGAAATTTTGCCTGTTTTGCAGCGCCCAAGACAGAGATGTAAATCCCTATTGTAATATAGCCTATCTATAGTTTTTTGAAAAATAAGACCAAGTTATGTGTAAATTAGGCTGTTTCGTTGTGTTGACAGGCACGCCACTCGGCCTACTACATTACAGCGTATCACAGCAAGAGAAACACTTAAATAAGCGCCAAGCGATAAAATGTTGAAACTGTGTGTAAGTTTTTATATATACGGAATTTAGTATATGTGGAATTGATTTATTATGAATGTAGTCTACTTCAAACAATCTAAAATTAGAGTTGGAAACTCTGTATTCCAAGGTACAACATGTATCCCTAGGTACAACATGTATCCCAAGGTACAATATGTGCCCCAAGGTACAACAACAGTATCCAAAGGTACAACAGCTTGCATCCCAAGGTACAACAGCATGTATCCCAAGGTACAACACCATTTTGTACCTTGGGACATTTGAATAGATTAATTAGCAAAACAATTTATTAAACAGTTGGTTTTCAAGGTATAAATAAATAAAAAATGGCAAATTCTTCCGAAAGTTATGAATGTAAATAGTTGATGGAAAAAACAAACTTCAGCTACATTATAGCCTCAGGAAAAATATTTGTTTAAAACTGTTCCAAGGTACGACACCTTCCTCTACATTTTATTCACTTGTACTCATACAATGTGTACGTTTACTACAAAACTAATGAACTCCACATATAAAGGGTATTTCCCCCTTTTATGCGAAGCTGCTATTCTACGGAGATTTTTTTTTGTCTCCAATTCATGGAACCGGGGATTTTTAGTTTATGTACGTAACATACAATATAGGTACCAGAAAAACTAGTACAGACGAACCTACACAATATACAGAGCAACCCCAACTATACATGTTACTGTTTGTGACATCTGTGGTAGGTTCTGGAACTGTTTCCATCCCACCAATGGCACATTATCACCGATTTAAGAGATTTCAAAAGCGGTTTACAAATTAGAGTTCGTAAAATGGGTCAAAGCATTTCGGAGTTGAAGTTTGGATTTACACGTACTAATATTTCAAGGATGTACCGTGACTACAATAATTCTGGGAAAACCTGTGACTTACGACGGCAACTGTGGCCGTGAAAAGACTGATAAACGAGATCAGAGTCGGCTGGAGACAATCGCATGACGCGAAAGGTATGCATCACTGAATCAAATAACATGAGAATCCAATGCTGAGCCCTTAGCTAAACTAACATCAGAGTGAGGATTGTTCAATTTTCTATCAAAGATATCAGTTTTAGGAGCCTAATTCCAACTCCAGTATCCTTGATGAATACTCTCCACACAGCTATACGCCTTGTTTGGGCTCGGGAACATAGCCACTGGACATTTGATGGCTCGAAACGAGTAGTTTGGTCAAAAGAGAGTAGCCAATTTTGGTGGACCAGTTTTTTGACACTTCAGTGTGCAGTCTGTTTCCTAAATTTAATTTGTAACATACATTTACTTGTATTTTTATTATACAAATTAGAGTGAAAGGACCATTCCACTGTCATATATGAGAGAATCGAAAGGAGGTTTTAGTCATGAAAATGGTCGTATGCTTTATCATTCTTAATGAATCAAGAAAGCTTTTCTGAATCAAAACATTCTCTTCTAGTAAGCTCATCCTAATATTTGGGTGTACGTACACCAGTCCAAAAAAAAAAGACTCACCTTATTGTAATTGCACAATTTACATCGCAGAACAAGACGGAAGGTAGCTATCGATAGAGATTAATGTCTACTACAAAAAACAATATTTAAAATTTGTCTAAGGGGCCGTCTTCATAGTAAATTGTGTGCTTGTTCCTATAATTTCAAAACGAATCCCCATCTTTTATCACAAATTTAGATTGTACACACAATTTCAGGCTGAAATAAAAAAAAGTTAGTCAATTTTATTGGATTCTTCACCCATTTGTAAGTGTTTCGAAATTAGATCTTCTAATGTTAAATTTGTGTTTCACGTTTTTTGTTATATTTGCTAAAAACATTAATTTTTCTTGGAAATTGTTGTTTCACCCTTTGCTACCCAAAAACCCAAACACAATCTATCAACATTTTAATTATCAAACTAAATTTACTATTATTTATCAATTATAAAATTAACATTCATAAAAAAATATGAATAGAAATGGGCTAATTTGGACACCACGTGATTCAAGTGTTATTGAAACATCGGAATTCCAAATTTCAGCTTATTACGTGCATAATTAGTAGCGCAGTGAGACTGTTTGCAAATTCGATTATTATTATCGTTATTGGGGATTGTTCACAAAGTGAAAACAGAAATTTCTACCAACAGATTCTGGGATTCAATCAGAATGGATTCTGACTTTGTTACCATCTTAATGGACTCCATACCAAGGCGACTGCAACAGGTCAGACTACGTCGGCCACTACACGTCTTTATTAATATTTATAATGTAATTGAACTCCGAAAGTTTATACGCCCCCTCAATAGTTTTCATGGATTTTCTTGGTCGATTTTACGCCTTTTTCCATTATTTTTTTCATCAAATACGCATGAAATTGTGTGTAGAATCCAAATTTGTGATAAAATATGGGGGTTTGTATTGAAATTATCGGAGCAAGTGCCCAATTTAATATGAAGACGGCCCCTTAGACAAATTTTAAATATTGACATGTGTAGAAAACATTAATCCCTACCGATTGCTGCCTTTCGTTTTGTTCTGCGATGTAAATTGTGCAATTGAGATAGAATGAGTCGTTTTTTTTGACGGGTGTACAGTATATTTTTTTTCAAGATGAGATAATATCTTTTCGGACTACGGATGCGCCATACGTACTCTTTTTTAATTAATATTGAGAAATATAATCAAAGTTTTCATTTTGTACCGATTTGAAATGGGAATTTATGATGAATTGTTTTTTATATTAGTACGAACACCTTCTGCCATCAATTATGAATGGGCATAATGCGCATTGTTTTAGTATATTCTTTTGAATATATATATATATATACGAATTGTTTTTACATTTATATATATACGAACGGAGTACAGTTTATTTGTAAGAGAAATAATACAGGTCCAGCGCATTGTGGGATGATTTATGGTGTAACATATTACATTTTATATTGAAATTAATTTGAACTTGTGCATGCTGGTTTTCATGGTTTTGGAAACATTACTTTGATTTATAGATACAATCGGTTATTTTGTCCGTTGTAATGTTCCCCATGTGTGCAATAAATATGTTCATTTATCTTTATTTTATTTGAATTATCTTACAACTCTCCTAACTTTATTAGCTATTTGAGAAATAACTGTTGTTCTAGTAAGGATGAGTTTTAGCCAGCCCTTCACTCAAAAATCCGCATGCGTAAGATGAAGGAATAGGCAGATATTTTACTTAACGTCCAATTGGAACAACACAACGGGCTATTGGTGACGGTCCGGGATTAATCCTGAAGGAAAAGATCGAGGATGGAACCAAGTAATTTTGAACCACGGTCAGATGACAAAGCCACACCTGTGCTGGCACCCAACTCTTCAAACTTCCACTCCACGCCAACGTGAAGACATTTGAGACCAACATAGATATAGCGTGCACCAGCCCTCCTGTACAGGAGGGTCTTTAGTTGTATCCGAACTCTAGTATCCTTTCCGTTGCTAATCGTTACTCTTCAAAATGGCCAATCGCGGCTCCAAGAAAGGTAGTACGTGTCAGATAAATCATGTGTAGCGAATAGAATGATTTGGAGCCCTGTGTTAGATATGCTCCAGAAAATATTTTTATCAGACCTGCAGACTAAATATGACCCTCCAAATATATTTTCTCATACCACAGACCAGATTCAACCCTCCAAATATTGTTTACCAAGCCTGAAGACTAGATATGGCCCTATCCTTTAACTATTTTTATCAGGCCTGAAGACCAGATACGACCCTCTGAATAGATTTGTAAGAACAGCAGATCAGATAAGACCCTCAAAATATTTTTTACCATGCCGGGAATGTTTACTAAGCCCATTGACCAGATATAGCCCTCCAAATATTTTCATCAGACCCGCAGATGAAATAAGACGCTCCGAATATGTTTGTTCGACCCAAGCACGCAGACTAGATATGGATACCAGATATTCCTTCATACAGGATACTTACGTCAATACACATGTCAATTTTTAAGTAGGAAAGAAATTAATCAAAATGAAACTATTTAGTAAAAAGGAAATTGAGAGTGCTACTGGCCGAACATAATGCAAGATCTCGTGATTCCACGTACCGGTACCGTTCGTCAGTCACCTATAAAATGGCGTTAGCGATTACATCGTCAACTGTGGAGGAGCAGTGAGCTGTGATAAGATTTCTTTTTACAAAAGGAAAGAAAGTTGGAGAGATCCATTTGGAGATGGTGGAAGTTTACGGAAAAAACTGTGTTGACATTACCATTGTGGGAAGATGGTGTAAAATGTTTCAAGATGGGCGAACGAGTTTGGTTGTTGAATTCCGATGTGGGAGGCCAGTGTCTTCTTCAACCTGTTCAATTGTTGATGAAATCGACAACGCCCTACGAGAGAACCGTCAAACGACATTGAATGAAATAAAAGAACATTTATTATGGATCTGCCTGGGACATTGTTCATGAGAAGCTAGGGTACAGGAAAGTTTTTTCTAGCTGGGTACCAAAACAAATGTCGGAACAGCACACTGAATGCAGAATGGCTTGCAGTATGACACATTTGGAACCACGAGGAAGATAATGAGTACTGGGCGAGTATTGTAACGGGAGATGAAACCTGGGCTTTACACATGACACCGGAGTCAAAATCTGCGAGCATTATGTGGAAACATCCATCGGGATACGGTTGGGAAGTTTTGGAGTATCCTCTATACAGCCCGGACCTAGCACCCTCCGATTTCCAACTGTTTGGACCCATGAAGAAGTTCCTTGGCTGTAAGAAGTTTGACTCTGTCTAGACGAACTCAAACGGGGGTCGTGCGAAGGTGGTTCTTCTCGCAGCCGACGGAGTTCTATGAGAACGAGATTTTCAGACTGATCGATCGTTGGGACAAATGCCTCAACATGCATGGAAATTATGTAGAAAAGTAACAAATGGGCAATACTCTCATTTCTTGTTTCATATTGTCATTAATTGCTTTATTATTATTATTTTTTACATTATGTGCTTTACTTATTGACATGCCCTCGTATTTATAGAAGATATATATTTGAAAAGTAGCAAATATTGGAGCACAGCATTGTTTCACGAATAAGTACGTTGAAATTTGTGCAGGTCGGTTTTATTTTGTGTTCTTGTGGATAATTTATTGTGTTGTTTTACACACTCCATTTACATAAAACATCGATGTATTGGAGTCGATGTTTTTTTAACATCGATGTTTGTACTTGTCGATGTTTTTACTTTATTGATGTTTTATTTTTAAATGAAAAAAGTACCATTATAAAAATTAAAAAATTACCAAGTAGCATAATATTTTCAGAATCAGTAAACTGAACATACTTTTAGACCAAAATGGCCAAGGGTGAAGGGTCTGAAAAGTAGGGACGCGACATCTATGTCGATGATTTCAAAACATCGATTTTTTATAAAAACATTTATGTATTTACCATTGATTTATTGGAGCCGATATTTATTTAACATCGATGTTTTAGCAATGTCGATGCTTTTACGTTGTCGATGCTTTCTTTTTGAATGCAAAAAGCACAATTGTAAAAATTAAGAAAAATAACCGCGCAACTAAATATTTCTCAGTAATGGCGACTAGGGATGCGACATCGATTACAAAACATCGATGTTTTGAAACATCGATGTTGAAAATTAAAGCATCGATGTTGATAATACATCGACCCAAAAACATCGATGTTTTTAAAATTCAGTTTATTTAAACTTTTCCCCCCATTTCATAAAACAGGTTTAGCAACTTGTGATGCGACAGCGACACCAATACAGCAATGTTTTTTTTTTCTAAAACATCAATGTTTAGAAACCATCGACATCGATGTCGCTTCTCTACTTTTCAGACCCTTGATCCTTGGTCACTTTGGTCTAAAAGTGTGTTCAATTTGCTGATTATAAAAATTATGCTACTTGGTTATTTTTTAAATTTTTATAACGGTACTTTTTCATTTAAAAATAAAACATCGACAACGTAAAAACATCGACAGGTATAAACATCGATGCTACAAAAACATCGACCCCAATACATCGATGTTAAATATATTGATGTTTTTTTAAAAAACATCGATGTTTAAAAAACATTGATGTTTAAAAAACATCGATGTTTTGACAACATCGACATCTATGTCGCATCCCTAATGGCGACATCTGTCCCATCAGAAAGAGATTTGTTTCTTAATTGGTGGGATAGTTCGTGAAAAAAGAAGTCGGCTTAAGATGGAGAATGTTAACAAACTTCCTTTTTTACAAACTGTAAATAACAAATATTGGGGCATACAATAATTATAGGCCCCAATATTTTTTATTAATAGTAAATAAAAAATAAGTTTGATGTGTTCCTCCCATAAGTTGATAAATAATTAATAATAACTAACAATAATTATTGTTATGTACCTACGTAATTATACTTATAGTTAGTAGTACCTATGTCAACGTGTTGTAAATATTATTTTTTCTAGTTATTCAATTCGAAAATAAAAGCTTTGGTAATTGTTCTTATTAATTTTTTTGACCTTGTGTTGACAGTTTATAAAAAGTCTTAGTTATAAATTAATAAACACGGCAAATGACAAATTAAATCTCCCCCCGCGAATATTAATGTTTGACGTTACTGAAACAGTTTTAAGTTATGGGGGGGGGGAGAAAAGGTTAATTACACTGATGCTTAAAAACATCGATGTTTTTTGGCCGATGTATTTTCAACATCGATGTTTTAATTTTGAACATCGTTGTTTGGCTGTTGATGTCTCATCCCTAGTATATATCCATCTTGTTTTGCATCATTGAAACCAAACTGTTGTACCTGAGTCAGAGTCTGTAAATTAATTCGTTCTCTTTTGCAAGTGAAACAGTTCTATTAATTCAAATGAATTGTATGTGCTCTTGCCAGACCGAAGAAAGGTTTTTCATTTTGATCCACAGAAAGTACAAATCCCCAGCCCCAACTGAAGTGTTTGCACAGGATAAATATGAGATCCCAAAAAACCTGAAGTATTGAAAGATCTAATTAATGCGCTCATTAATAACTGAAAACAAATATTTTTACAGTGGATAAAAAGATGGATACTTGCTTTTACATTTTCCCGCTTTCTCGTCTACGGTTGGAATGTAAACACTCAAATCGTTACCAATGGTTCGGATCAAGTAGCTATTTTATATTGAACTGTTTTATTGGCGCAAGTTTAATGATTACGTATGTCCGTGAGATAACAGTTTTCCTTTCAAATTAACCCTCCTACTCTCGAAGGGTGTTTCGCCATTAGAAAAACTCACTGCATCTTGATCTACGAGATATCTCGTCATTAGAAGAAAACTGACCACATCTTGATGGACGAGATATATCGTCATTAGAAGAAAACTGGCAACATTTTGATGTACGAGATGTCGCATCATTACAAGAAAAATGACTACATCTTGATGGACGAGATATCTTGTCATTAGATGAAACCTAACCACATCTTGATGGACGAGATACGTCGTCTAAAGAAGAAAACTGATCACATATTGATGGACGAGATGTCTTGTCATTAGAAGAAAACTAACCACATCTTGATAGACGAGATATATCGTCTAAAGAAGAAAACTGATCACATATTGATGGACGAGATGTCTCATCATTACAAGAAAACTGACTACATCTTGATGGAAGAAATATCTCGTCATTAGATGAAACCTAACCACATTTTGATGGACGATATATATCTTCAAAAGAAGAAAACTGACCACATCTTGATGGACGAGATGTTTCGTCACTAGAAGAAAACTGAACAAATGCTGACAGCAAAATCATAGTAAAATTCGGTAATATCATGAAGACGAGATATCTCGCCATTATCAAAAATTATCTGATACTGATGGACGAGATATCTTGTCGAAACTATTTGCAGGGTTGAACGAATTTTCCTTTTTGTAGCGTATGAATGTTCGTGCGATCACCGAGAAGTGTATAGTATTGCTTTTCTCACAACACATATAATAACTGAATAATCACATCAAACGGTTAAAAGAATCTTAGAGATCATTTTATTGGTCACGAAAGTCAAAATTGTTCAGAAGACCCGCTGGGTAGACTGCAGGTTTGATACATGAGGGAGTTATTTTGTCCGTTTGATTGTAATAAATATGTACTTTCTCTTTATTTAAATTGTCTTACAACCTACTTACTTTATTTGAACTGCATTATACAACACATTTGCACAAAAACCCGTTTTTCATATTCATACAATCTCTAAAAAATTCAATACTTAACCAAACAACACAAAGCGCGTTCCATAAAAACTGAGAGTAAAATCATAAAAAAATCAAGAAATATATTTACAGAAAAAAATATATTTTTTCGGATGCGGAGAATCAGTGTGTTTCCATACACTTGTTGCGGACTTGGTAAGGGGATCAAAGCGTTGCACCACAAGTTTCATCACCTGTTATTACAGTCTTTAGGAAATTCGGATAATTTTGAAGCATCTGTTTCCACTCACAACATTGGTGAATTCTTGTTTGCATTTGTTCTTTAGTAAGGTGACGAGGGACCCATCTGGAACAAACATGGCGAAGTTGTAAATTGTTGCGTAGAATAAGAAATATCGACGTTTTCGAAATATTAGTTGATGCCGCTATCTACTCACATATCATTTGCCGATTTTCTTGCAAGATTGTCCACACAGTGTAACCATTTCGATCATTCACAACACTTTCTGGCTTAGGAAACAGTTCTGCAGACAAACGTTCTTTTTAGAAATCACGATGCCATCTAAAAATCGTAGACTCACCAAAACATCTGTCGTTCTAAGCTTCTTTTATTAACTTAACTGTTTCTGGAGCTGTTTTGCCCAAACGATAGCGAAATTTGTGGCAGAACGCATTTCGTTTATTAACTTTGATTCACTCACCTCCATTTCTATAGGTCAAATAAGAACAGTTCCTTAAACAAGCACGAAACTGGGATAATAAAATCGTTTGCTTCGTTTAGAATATTTATAATTGTACAGTTAACAGTTTGAAAATATCGCCTGCACTTTTAGTTTTTAGTTTCGCGGTGTTGCCACTACGTAAAAAATTCACTCTCAGTTTTTATGGAACGCCCTTTGTATATTGGAATTAAGTCAGTCTCGCATTGTGAATAATGACAACCACTCAAAAGGTCGACTATATTTTCTTTCAAACGACAGGGACATTTGTTAACCCTCCAAGTGCCTTTGACGAGATATCTAGTCCATTAAGATCTAACCAATTTTTCTATGACGAGGTAACTCGTTATAAAGATACTGCCGAGTTTTTGATGATGACGAGATTAAGATCCTGTCAGTTCTCTTCTAATGACACGAAACGATGATATTTTGATGGACGAGATATCTCGTTCATCAAGATCTGTTGAGTTTAATTTATGATATCATCGTCGAGACAACCCCCGGAGGGTTAAAGTATGGATAATAAATACCTCATTATAGTCACACCTCGACGTTTTTATAGTATGGTGTGACTCACGTACTTGGATCCATTAGGCTCCGAATTCAAATATTTTAACCCGTAGGTCCTGGTTAATTTTGTCTTCCTATAATGAAGGATGTCAAAAGAGGGACAACCTAAATTACTGTAATGAGTAAAGCGCTCTCTTTTTTAATCTGTATCACTAAAGACCAAAATGCTTTGACAGTTAAAATTTCAATCGATTTATTGGAGAATACCAATCGGTTTAGTTAATTTTTTTGACGATGCTTCAAGTTCAGAACAAGTATTACTGCTATTTATTGAAACACCAACACCCAGCCCTGTTCAAGAGGCATTCACCAGCATTTGGGATGGTCGGGAAACTTTCTGTTGATAAAAATTAATTTATCAGCACTTCCAAAGGATCAGTGTCAGTGTTACTGTATTGTAGTTCGTTTGAAGACCAAAATGCTTTGACACTTCAAACAATTTATTACAGAGTTAGTATCGGCTTAATTAATTTGTATACGGATATTTCAAGTTCAAAACAAGTAGTACTGTTCATTAAAACTGACTCCAACAGCCAGCCCTGTTCAAGAGGCATTCACCAGCGGTTGGGATGGAGGGCATAAATTTCCTGCAGAAAAAAATTAATATCTGCTTTCATTCATTCATACTCTGTTCCTCCAAATCTTTCTTTTCAACCTTTCACGCCATTTTTTACTTGACTTAGTCTTGTCTATGGCGCAGCTTGGCTAAATAAGGCCTTGCGTCATAAAACGCCAAAATAACCAACCACTTGATCACCCACTACAATGATACATTGACAATGATTCGTATAGCTGGAAAAAGGGCCCAGTGGGCCCTCTTTCCTTATAGCCTTAGCCTCTTACAACTGTGGCCCAGGGGTTAGCTCCACTAAGCTAGTAACTATCTTCTATGTCAGTAAAACTTTCTTTGTGTGTGCATTTCTATTTATTTGACGTTGTTTGCCACATCTTCGCCAAATATGTCCTTTGTGCCATGGGAAAACCTAGTTAACATACAACTAAAAAAAGAATAGTTGACTGGAGGTTTAACGATTGTTTTTTACGGACGTAAGTAACGGAGGTTTAACGAACTGAAAAAAATAATCTAATATTCACAAATGTTTGGTAGCACAACACCAGACTCATCCCTCTCATTGGTGATTATTTCTTATTAAACTGACTTGATTGATATTAACTTTTTAACTACGGCTATAGATATGACTGGAGCGATTCTTGTCGCGATTCTTTTAACTTTCAAGGATTTTGCTGTACTGACAGTAGTTTAAATTCCTTCTTGGCGTGATCAAAGTACACCTGCTGTACCGGCCGTAGTCTAAAGGTTAATTTCTATTAATAGATAGAATAAATTTAATGTATTTATATACAATTTATTTTGTGAATTCATTTTAACATAATTTCAGCTCTAATTTGTTTTATTTTTAAGCTAGCTTTTCAAAATTCTAAAATCACTCCCAGCTACATAAATATTTTTGGTGAAATTGAAAAATTATAGACACAGCTCACTTACAATTTATACACTACCCTACAGTAATAAACAGGACAGCAAGATGTGATGGTATAAGGGAAATAATATATGCTTTAATAGGGGATGATCCCCCACGTGCTGCACTTACACTAGCAACCCTTCTGGGCAGACTTTCAACAAGGTTTTGATACACAACTATGGGTATTTGTGTCCATTCTTGCTGCAAGAATGTCGCCAACTCAGCTGTAGATTGCGGACGTGGTTCCCTGGTCCGTAAGCTTTGCTCGAACTCGTCCCACAAATATTCTATGTGGTTTAGGTTGGGACTCTGAGCAGGCCAGAGAAGACGTTTTACATCCATATCTTGACACCACTGCTTGACAGAGACTGCAAGATGACATGGAGCGTTGTCGTCCTGGAAGTAACATTTGTCCATTCCATAAAATTGCCAGAGCGTAGGAAGAACCTAATTGTCCCAATTGTTCATGTAGGTGTATGCGTTCAATTTACCAGGAACAACGTGCAAAGGTACCAGGCCATACCACGAAAAACACCCCCAAACAAGTAGTCGGATTTTAAGCAAATCCGCTGAACTGGTTTAGAAGTTTCTACAGGGGCAGAAGCAAATTGTTTGGTTTTATGGCGCAAGGGTTATATCCGTCCAAATTGCACGAAACTTCGTTTTTAACTTATAATTTATTATTTTTCCAACTTTTTATATTTAGAATATTAAGTACATGATTTTTGAAAAAGGGTGTTGAGCCGGAAAAATTTGGGAAACTATGGTATAGAAGATCATCGAGAACTAATTCTGAACATATCGCGAAATTAATAGGGTCATAATGTCACTTCAAAAAGGGTTACTTGATGGAACTTATGCCAACTATAAACACACTGTGGTAAGTATATCGAACTAGAGAGGGTGCCAGAAAAAAATAGTCTTTGAAAAGTGGGCGAAGAGCCAAAGAAGTTTGGGAAAATGCGATCTACTGGAAAGACGACTTTATTTTTTGTATCATCGGTACGAAACGGACAACCAGACTGGACAATATCAGTCAAACAGGGACGTATTGTAATCCTACACTTTTTGTATACTTTTGCTAGAACTCTATCAATACTTCATTCAGCTAAAACCTCCGTCCTTATTTATAAAAGAATTTTTCACGTCAGTTTTAAAACTCCATGGTCATTTGAATGCCTGCCGTGGTTTATGTGTATCGATAATTATATAATAGAAATTATAGCGCCTTATAGTGATTAGAATGAAGCTAAAGTTTCAAAAATCTTGAATTTGAGCTAGGACCTCAGAAACTACATTTGCATTCTAATCATTATACCAGCCATATATAGGCATTTTATCTCTTATATCTAAAATTATATATAAATATCCACACTTATTTGCTGATTGTACTTAGCTATGATATGTGAATTTAAAAACATTATTTTAATGCCTTTAACTTGTAAAGCACAAATTATGGGCTTTCAGCTTAAACGGTATTTCTTGCCACCAGTTGGCTAACTTGGAAATACCTATATACTAAACTTATGCCACTCTACTCAAATTATAATGACTACATCAAGCTAAGGTTTGAACGTAGATAGGTAGTAGAATTTCCATCGCACTGAAGATCACAGATTATTGGATGCAAATGGAACTCCTTGTCACCAGTAGGGTAATCTAAAAAGGTCGATGGATCTCTATCCCTCCGGTGCAGCAGACAGGAACAAACTACAATAACACGATTTCGTAGTGGCCACCTCAAAACATTGACTTATGCCAACAAAGAAAAGGACTTTCCAATTTGTACCAAGTGTTCCAAAGGCCAGGCCACTCCGGATCATATCCTTGAGTGCTTGGGACTTGATAAAGAAGATCTTCTGGAGCTACCATTATTGGTCATTGATTTCTTGAGAGTGTGCGATATCATGGACCTAGTCTAGCTCTACTGGGCTACAGGGATCAGCAACAACAACAAGGTCGAGGCTCCTGCCGCACCTACCCCTGTTCTGATGGCAACAAATAAAGGCATTGAGCATAAACGGAGCTCCTTATCACCAGACTAATCTAAAAAGGTCCATACTCGGGACTTCTGCCGCTCCTAATTCTGTTCTGGTTGACAACAAATTAAGACATTGAGCGTAAATTGAACTCCTTGCCACAAGTAGGATAACCTTAAAAAGGTTTTTACACAAGGCTTCTGCCTCGACTATTCCTGTTCTGATATGACTACAAACTAAAGAACTGAACGTAAATAGAGCTTCTTGTCACCAGAAGACTAATCTAGAAAGATTTATACGCGTGGCCTTCCGCCGCTCCTAATCATTTTCTGCTGACAGCAAACTAAGGCAATGAGCGTAAACACAGCTTCTCGTTACCAGAAGATTTATCTAAAAAGTCTTTACACGAATCTTCCGCCGCTCCTAATCCTGTTTTGATGACAACAATTTAAGTCATGAGGGTAAACGTGACTTCTTATCAACAGTATGGTAACCTAAAAATATTAATACACGTGGCCTTCCGCCGCTCCTAATAATTTTCTGCTGACAGCAAACTAAGGCATTGAGCGTAAACACAGCTTCTAGTCACCAGCAGACTTATTTTTAAAAGCCTTTACTCGAAGCTTCCGCCACTCCTAATGCTGTTTTGATGACAATAATTTAAGTCATGAGGGTAAAAGTGACTTTTAATCATGAGTAGGGTAGCCTAAAAGTTTTGAACGCAAGCCTTCTGCCACTCCTATTCTCGTTATGATACACCACAATAAAGAACGTTGTTGAGCCTAAACTGGACTTCTTATCACTAGTAGGATAACTTAAAAATGTTTATACTATACACAAATAGTCTATCATTTATTCCTGGTATGATTACCAGGGATACTGAGGTTTATTCAACACCTCTAAGGTTATATTTGGCTACAGGGGACTAAATAAACCCTACAGGAACTGAGAAATGCGCCACTATTTGTTTCATCTGCTTAAGTTATTAGCATGTAAACACATCTACGTAAATTGATTGGTTCTTAGAGTACACTTGGGTACAGCTCAGTGAAAGGATAGTATTATTTCCCCTTATAACATTAATGAGCAGTACACATTGGTAGAGTATATTAATTCATGCCTCTCAGGGTCACATCTTATTTATGAGTGTATCACAAACACAAGGTACCTTTGTGATTTATTCTTTCTCCGTGGTATTTATTGTCTCTGACATACATACGGGTTGTGACCCAAGATTGCCCAGGCTATCTTTCTCTACTTTCTATTCAAACTTACTTGACATTGTTTGTCTTGTGTTTGGCGTAGCATGGTCAATACGATCCTTGCGCCATAAAACTCCAAAACAATCAACCATTAATTCATGCTGTGTCCCATTTAGCTGTATTCTAATGTTAAGACTTATGGGGAAATATCCCTTAAGCCCGAACATTAGAATTATGCCCCCACAGTTCAGGCATAAACTACAATGGGTAATGTATCCATTAGAAATAACCCTTTCATAACATTTAAAGTGTTTTGGGAGGGATGGTAGGTAGGTATTTTAATTAACGTCGCATTGGAGCAATACAACGGGTTATTGACGACGGTCCGGGATTAAACCCGAAGGGAAGGATCCGATGTCAACACCACTTAATTTTGAACCGCGGTCAGATGACGAGGTCACACCTGAGCTGGCACCTCACTCTATAAACTTCCACTGCACGCCAACGTGAGGACATTTCTGTGTTCAGATGGTAAAATGTTATAAGTCACTTTTTTTAATTTTTCGTGACAGCAATTTAAAGATTCAAGATTCAACATTTGGTTCTGTGTTTTTTGGACTTATTACAGTTTTACACCTTTGTTTTCTCATAAACTGAATGAGAAAGACTTACGACATTTTGCGACCTTCTAAACATTAACAAACCAGACACCAAGGTAGGACTTATTCAGTTTTTTGGGAAAATTGACTTATAGCATTTTGCCATCTGAACACAGATTTGAGACCACGATAGATTTACTGCACTGCAGTCCCCTTGGTACACGACGGTCTTTGATTGTATTAAAACTTGCAACCCTTCGGTTACTAATCCATTACTCTTCCAGCCAGGCTACCGTTGCTCCGTGGTGGGGTGTACTTTGTTCCTTTCTCAGAAAAAGAACTTGACCACTTAAGTCTAGAGCAGTGATTCTCAACCTTTTTTTTGTCGTGGCACACTTTTAACGTTTTCAAAATTTGGCAGCACACAAAGAAAAAGATAAGTTTAAAAGTTGTTTGTAAAATTTATAGTTATTACTATAAGTTTAAAAGTTTCAAAGATAAAAACAGAAAAAATTTGGTATGTAACTGTAAAAACAATAGTTTTCTTTCACAGTGTACTTTTCTTTAATTTAAACAAACTTTACTCGTAATAAAAAAACGCATTATAATTTTTACTATATATATTTCTAAAATTTGGCGGCACACAAAAATGCCGCGGCACAGTGGTTGAGAATCACTGGTCTAGAGGAATAAGCAAGTCCTTTTTGTCATCTTGTCCAATTCCTTCCCATTCAGTCAATTGGTACACACAATACATACATATTCTTCAATTTCTTTCGCAACTGATACTATGTAAGCATATTGTTTGTAGCTATGTTTGACTGTTTTCACACCTGTTTGCGATTTTATACATATGGGCTACATGAAACATCGTTTTACATACGAGGGGACATTCAAAACTATCAACACTTTTTTTTCAATCTATCTTCATAAATGTAGCGGCTGAACAAGTTTGCCTATTTTTTCATAGTCTCTTTCCTTTTTAATGTACTGGGTCCAGGGGCCCAGAAGTGACGTATTCTCTCCAAGAAGTACTTTTCAGGTTGGTCGCCCAACCCTTTATGCACCACTTCTTCCACTTCTTTGACCGTCTAATCTGCAGAAAACACGTTACATTGTCGATGGTAACTTGCTAATATGTCAGTACCGATTCTAGAGCTTGCTGAATCTTCACGTCTGTATTGAAGGTTGACAGGCACCCTGCTTCTTCTTCGAGCATCATGCTTGTCCGGCCTCTTTTAAGCTTCGCGATCCATCCGCGATACCATGTCTATGTAGTAGAGCACTGTCCCCATATTGTGTTGCAAGTCTCCGATGAATTTCAGCCCCTGGACCACCTTCCGGCCATAGAAATCGGATCAGTGCTCTTTATTCCTCTTTGGTACACACTGTTAGTAGAGCGGCCATACTTAAGCAACATTGTTTATACTAACACATGGTGTTGGTTTCCTAGAGAGCGTTGTTTGTGAGCGTAACGAAAATGATCGGGGCCGCCATTTCCATGACTGTCGTCATAGCTGTCTTAAACAGTTGGGGAACGTTTTTCCTCTTGTAGCGGCAAGATTTAATTTCCTGCTCCAAACGATTCGAACGAAGAGGAGCGAAATAAATAAACATTTTTGACTGCCATTGATTAATTCGTTTTTGTAAAATCGGGATCGTTAAACACAGAATGAAAATTTCAACGGATTTGAAATCTGCGGAAAATTTGACACCAGATCGATACCTTAAATGTGATTTTCTTTAAATAAATAATTAATTATTTAATAAATAATTAAATAATCAAATGGTAAATAATTGAATAATAAAACTGTTTTTGATATCGATCTGGAGTAAAAATTTACGCTGATTTGTAATCTGTTGAAATTCTCACTCTACCTTCAACAATCCCGAAGTTAGAAACTTTAAACTAGAGAATAAAAAACCACTTTGTCTTGTTTCTCGAATAAAATAAACCACGACAGCCGTCTGTGTTGTCCATTCTCCAACGTATTTTGTCCGTCTAAGTTGACATCTCTGGATTTTTGTTTAGACGGCCGTCTTAGTTATGCCCGTGGCATCATGACGTATCACGGCTGTTAGATAACGGCTCCACTTTCTTAGGAAACCAAAGCTTTACACTGAAGCAGAAGCAAGAAAAATTACGCTATCAAAGGCAAACTTCGGTAAAGTGACAACAGTAGTATAAACTTAACTCATGTATGCATGCTTAACTTAACGCATGCATGCATAGACCACAGTAGTATCAACTACTGTGGTCTAAGCATGCATGCGCATAAGACAGTGGGACAAATGACGCTATCAAGGGCAAACTTCGGTAACGGGACCACAGTAGTATTAACTCTAAGCATGCATGCGCATAAGACAGTGTGACAAATTTAAAGATGTGTTATAGCGAAAGTGCATATAATTTTTGATTTACCCTCGTAGATTAAGATTACTTCTACATATATTTTTGCTTCACCAAGTGGTCCGGAGTATACCCAGAACCCCCTTCCCTCAAATAAAAAATATATCCTTGAATGTTGACTATGGACGTTTTCAATTTTAAATAAGGAAGTGAGAAGTAGTAAAGTTTCATCACATTAGAATAAAATGGCTTTCTTTATATCAGTTTGCCAAAACCCAAGCCTACAATGCTCATTTCGGCAATAAAATGCCGCTTAATAAAATGAAGGAAAAAGATTCGGCGTTTTAGGCGAGGAAATAAAGCTTAAATCCCTGATTCCTAAAGTGCTAAAACTAAATGACTGACCATTAACATATTCGCAGAAAGGAGACAGTAAAAAGTTGAAATGATTGTGAGCTTGAAGCACTTAACAAGGAAATTTAATGCTGCAGTCGGGTGAATGGGAAATGCACCAACTTCGAGGAACGTAAAATAACATGCTGAATATAATTAGAAAACACTCAAGGAATTACATGGATGAAAAATTATTGCTGAAGTCATCTCTGTTAAATCTATCCTCAAAGCATTACCATTTTTTCAGCGAAACAGGAGTAATTTCTTCTCATTTCTTGCGGCAAAGAGCTCTTACGGAGCTGTCTTTATTTTGAGTAATTTTTCTGTAAGTGGAAATTGATTTTATTAGGCTTAGTCTTATGTAACTTACTGAATCAGAAAACTGAAATTGTCTGAACCATTAAACTTTATTTCGAAATATGGAAATTAGTCTGCTCAGTTTATGCCTGAGTTGCAGCTTAACCAATCATGCCTCTTAGAATATGAAGTATAAGGAAGTCAATTAGAAGATAATTTTCTGTTTGTTTTTGTACTTGGTGGATAGTTGAATTAACGTCGCACTGGAGAAATATAACGGGTTATGGAAGATGATTCGGGATAAATCCCGAACAGACAGAACCGAGGATCTCTTAATTTTGAACCATTTTTTTTTTGCTTTGAAAACAGTGACAACGATGACTATTGTTCAATATTGAACAGCTAATTTGAACTTAATAAAATCTATGAGAGGTATTTTCTATAAAGCTAAATGTAAATGGCGGTAGTGTTTCCTGTATGTATTGTCACTTGACTAGTTTTTCGAAGCGATTTCGACCAATTTCCAAGAACGAATTCCGGATTCATTTGGTGGTAGACGAATGGCTAACGCTACTTGAATTAAACGCCAAACGTCGCAAAAACGGCGATAAACCACATTTTAAGCAAACCCCGATGAATAATGCGAGAACATTTGAGAAGTAAGCTCTACGCAGTCCGTCTGGTTTGATTGTGTGTTCACACTGGAAAATCTTCACACCTAGAAAGTGTACACGTTATTATGGAATATTTCATACATCACACACTAAGATAAGTGGGCATCTTGGTTAGCGTCACACTGGAGCAACACAACGGACTATTGGCTTCGATCCGGTATGCATACAATCTACCTTTACTCGAGTAGTAGCCATGGCAAAATTTTAAGCTCGCTGATTCGTTGTTTTTTTCACCCCATGATCTATGACGTCACTCACTCACATTGCGCATGCGTGAGAAGTATCAATATTTACATACAATGGCGAGTCTCATGCTCAGTTCGTCCCATCATGATTGATCAGTGGAGATTTTATTAATGATTCTCAATTAACTGTTCTGAACACCTTATACCATAAACAATGCACATTTTCAAGATTACAATGAACATTCCTTTAATTCAAAAACATAGGTATGTGTTTACAATTCTGTATCTTACCTTTGGCGTTTAATCCAACTGGCGTCAACAAATCAACTATTGAACATTTATACCGAATTCAAATCGGCTGGAAGAATATCAGAATGGCAACCTGTGGGTTGTGAGTTAAAAACTCGAACCCACCAAAGACAGTGGTGTTTGTGGGGACTGCTGCACGTTAAACTTGTCGTGGATTCAAATATAGTCACGTTGGCTTGGTGTTGAAATTTGTTAAGTGGGCTGCCAGCTCAGTGGCATCGTCATCTGACCGTGGTTCAAAATTGCCGAGGTGTTTTCCTCGGAATCTTCCCTTCGGGATTCATCCCGGACCGTTGCCAGAAGCCCGTTGCGGTGCTCCAGTGACACGTTATTTCAGCAACCTGCATACCCTAATTCATTCTTTGGAATTTAACTCTGACATTATATTCAAACTAAGTGACGCCATGTTCGGTTTACGTATATAAATACATTTCGCCGCAGAAACACTACTGCCACCTACATTTAGCTGACAGAAAATGCCCCTCCTATGAAGAGCAAGGAATGTCCATCAGACTTGCAATCCCTTAAAATATATGTTGTCCCATGTCCTTTGTTTCCAACGGAAGCAAGACTGATGCATCTCAGAACTATGACAGTTCTGACATCCAGAAACAGCTATGACATTACTCATACGCTTTTTACATTTCCGCTTGTCTAAAAGGACCATTTTTGGTGACAGTCCTAGCAATATATATATATTTTCGACATTGTACCCATGGAAGAGAACCATAAAACTTCACATGAACGTGTTTTTCAACCGATTTATACCAAAATTTCCTTTTTAAGGCACTGTTGCTGTGTCTGTATCCTATTGGACTTGGTCTTAGCTCAGAATTCGGGAGTGACAATATTTTACTTTTACAAAAGAAATTATTATGAGGATGAGCATTGCGAGACGCTTCTGGTGAATACAGGAGATTTCACAAACACTTTTGACTTTATTTACCTTACGTAACACATCATGGCTTTGACTAAAACATACTAATGATACAGTGTAAATGGGGATCCTTCCTCGTCACGACCGTGTTCTCAATACACGGATGCGTTCGTGTTTTATAACTCGTACACCTAGTTCCGAACAGTTTACTTAAAAAAATGTCGTAACTGTACAGATTTTTTAAAATTTTCCCTCGAATTCTTAATATTAATCTAAAGTTTAGGACGTTTCCAGTATAAAACTGTTCTGAAGATGAACCGTGAAAAGTTTCTGGCGAATACAAGGAATTTTACACAAACTCTTCTAACTTGATTTACTTTACATAAGAACCAGATATCACGGTTTTGAAATAAAACTGACCAATAAAATATAAAAGTGTAAATAGATCATTTCGATTTCTTTTCACGGCCGTGTTCTCAGTACACGGATGCGTTCGTGTTTTATAACTCGTACACCTAGTTCCGAACAGTTTACTTAAGTTTGGACTTAAACATCGTTTCGGTTGCCTCAACAAGATCTCTCGTAATTAGGAAAACTGACCAGATGTTGATGGACGAGAAATCTGCTCATTAGAAGAAAACTGACCAGATCTTGACCCCGTCATAATCAAGAATATGCAATATATTGATGAGATATCTCGTCATTTACGGAATTGGCCAGATCTTGAAGGACGAGATATCTCGTCGAAACGACTTGGAGGGTTAAATCGCTGCTGTAGAAATGTAGATTGTCCTACTATATATAAATATTAACCATTATTAATCAGCTAATAGCATATCTAATTTGCCATTAAGAACCCCCTAACATGCACTATTCCGTGAAGTATAAAGATTGTAAATTGGTTGACGGCCCCTCTATTTCCATTCCACACTTTTTTTATTTTTGGGGTAGGGAAAAGATTATCAACAAAAATTGAAACTCCAGGGAGTTTTATGCCTCTTGATTCTTTTAGTCAAATTCAGCTACTTCCTACGCTTTTTTTACTTCGGTATCTCGGAATTTTATACAACCAGACTTGCTTTTTTAAGGAGTGAAACGGTCATTTATATGCCGCTGATATTCAGTTCCGCCGGTTCTTAGCGAAAAATATGAAGGTTTTCAACGTCAGGGAAATCTTTTTATGAAGTGAACTTGGCAAGGCTTGAAAATAGTGAGCCGTGATCTAGCTTTGAAGTTTATGGTAATTTCATTTAATTTCAACCGGGTTTCCTTACCTATTTTCTAATCACTAAGTTTCAGAGACTTCTTGATATATGGCCTGTACTTTCGTCGTGCCTTAAAAAAGGGTTCACGTTTCTGGAGTCTTGCTAACGTGTCGTTTTTTCTATTGAGCTATCTCGAAATTTCACAGCCGATTGATTAATCAAGCTGCTGAACATATTCATTAAAGGGGGCTTTTTCTCTTGACTATTATCACGAAAAACAAAAGTTCCTTTAATAGCACACAACCGAAACTGAAAAATATTACCAGTGGGGTGCCTCCAAAAATGATTCGCTTTCTGTACTGTTGATAAAAGTGATTGTTTTTTGTTTTTATGAATGCAGATCGCTTGAAACCTGAAGTATGGCATGCGAACACATCTTACGCTTTTAAAGCACCACGTTATCTTGAACCACGGTGAGATGACGAGGTGATATCTGAGTTGGCACCACACTCTCTTAACTAACATACCACACCAACATGAGGACATTTGAGGCCACGACAGATTTAACTTGCACCACCCTAATTTGAAAAGACGGTCTTTGGTTTAGTTCTAGAGAGATTTTGAATTGTTTTTAACCCCTTCTATACTGACCCAGGACAAATATAACGGGAGCTAATACAAACCTGAGTTACCCACATTAGTTCCTGCTTTTGTAGTTCGAGTACAAACATCAATGAAAAGCTAAAAATTGGAAAACGTGCACAATGGTGGAGCAAAAATGTTGTAAGAACTTAGTACTAGTACATAAACTATAATTTGACACACGTAATCAAATCACAGAAATTTGCTAGAGCCACAATACGAGAGAAATTCTTTTGCATTAATTAGTTTTGTAATCATTCAAGACAAATTCTATTGCTTTAATTAGAATTTAACTTAATCACTGAAGACAAATTTTATTCCATTAATTAGTTTGTAAACCACTGATGACAAATTCAATTGCATTAATTAGTTTTTCAAACCACTGAAGACACATTCTATTGCATTTATCTTTTGGTATAATGTTTTGTATTTTACAGTAATCTAATAAATACCGAGTTCAAATTCAAATACAATTGTTAAACCATTACTAAGTCATATCTGGTTTTATCTTAGCGTTTTGATTTTCCGAGTAAGTTACCATCTTTAGAATTAAATGCATTTATCGTTAAACAGCATACACGCTACAAATACTTAACAAAATTAGCATACCATATTAAACCAGTTTACGTTATTCAGTTCTTTCTATAATTTTATTTAAGTTTTGGAGCACTCTTAAGCAATACCATGACAATTAGCATATAATTTTTAAACCATTGCACAGGTATAGTTGGATTAATCTTAGAATATCTTGATTCTCCGATTAAATTACCGACGTTGGTTTTAAGCACATTCCTAACCTAAACACTTACGACTGTATTTAACAAAATTATCATAACATTTCACTTTCCCAAAATTAAAGCGATTGTTTCCTAGGGGGGTTCTATATATTTTCAATTAATTAGAGCATGTCCTTCATATTTACCCAAAATATCAACAAAGAAATCAATATATCGATTTATGAAAAAGTGAATGTTTTCAAAGGCTACGAATTCTTAAAACCAAAGTTAACAAAACACAAAACAAGAACAAAACTTACAAAGTTGCAGCTGGATTGATCTTTATTTCTCGCTTATCGGGAGCTCACCGTGGCTAACTGAATTTGTCATTTACGCTAGCTGTCTGTGAGGTAGAAAACATCGCTTGGCCAGATCTGACCCTTGCACTATAAAACATCACCCATCTATTATATACATTCAGCTGCGTCCTAACTTCTCAAACAAAGAAAACTGTTTTCCAAAGCTTTCTGTCCCATGTGCTCTAAGAAAAACAACCAGCAAAGTTACTTGCCACCTGCAGAATCAAGCCCATTTATAGCTAAACACAAGAACTTAACGAAATTAGCATACCATATGCCTTCCCTAAAATTAGGAAGGTTATTTCTGAGGTGTTCATTGCATACTTTTCAATTAATTACACCTCACGTGTGAAGCTTGGACCTCTCGTAGACGCGCGTTCGAGAAGTTAACTCCTGAGTGTAAACAATTGTGGTAACTAGGTTCAGTGAGAAAATGCAGCACTTGCAATTTCTGAGCCATAAACTCCATTGTTTTCCATTTATATCACTAAAAATTGTACGCTAATTCCTAAAATATGCGGAAACAGCTCATTTCCGTGAAAGGAAGGAACAACAGACCCCCCATTATTCCGGGAGCTCGTTTTATTTTTGCAGATACTTTGGAATTCATGCCAGGAAGTAATGAACCTTGCAATGTATCGTTTAACTAAAAATAGATTCATGATAACGCCTAATCATTAATCAGGATTCTCCGAACACTTTCCATATTATCAATTATTCATGATTTGTAGGATTAATGCTGTGGCATTTGGAAGGTGCCTATCGCAGTCGCCTTCAAATTTTCAAGTTTTAAAGTCCTAATTGTGGGAGTGTAAACTGAGAAGTTTTCTTTTAGGTATCTGTGATTTAGAAAAAACATCTGTGTTGTTTTATACTTCAGAAAGAGCTAGAATTAGGGCAAAGCATTTCTAATGATGTTAGGAAATTAAATTGAAATAAGCAAAATGAGTTTATGCGTTTGAATGAGGTTGATAAAAGTTCTTCTCGGAACTACTAAATCATTGCATATTTTAACACATATTACACAGCCAATACCATGAGCAAATTAACCCTTAACTGCTGTGTCACAAACCGTCTCGTAACAAGGGGTCTCTCAGAACTCTCTCACTGAAGTGCGTATAAAGTTGATTAATTTAATATATTAATGAAAGATTCTTTAGATAATTATTATTTATACATTCCAAATTTAGATAATTCAATTCTTAACATGAAATATATTTTATATTACTATATAAGTTAAGTAGATTCCATGTCTCTTCAGGCTCAGCTTTCGGACCTAATTTTGCAGGACGTTTCAACCCTGGAAACTGTAAAACTATGTTGTGTTTTGGTGTTTTAACGGCACGATTAGGTTTCCCCCCCCCCCCAGGCATCCCATTTGAAGTTATTTTTCCCCTAGAAATATTCTTCTTGTGAAGACATACTTAAATGTCTTCATCTGCATAAATTTCCGAATCCGTTTCGTGTTCGCTTTCAATAATATTATCCGAAATTTCACTGTCCCAGTACTTTATTTCCGACCAATTATCAACAATATCCTGAATTTCTTTTTGTGTAAGATACACAAGTCATTTCTTAGTAAAGTTTGTTGCAATTTTAGTCTCTCTGCCGAAATTCCCTACTCATAATTAGACGATTTCATTCAACAAGAACGGTTACGCAAATGCTGTAAAGGTGTCTAAGAGACCACACGGGAAATGCAAGTAGTGTGAAATACGAAATAGTTGGGTTAACCAAACTAGTCTTGGAATGTGGCTTCTGTTGGACGTAGTAGGAAGGTACAGAATAGGATAGTTACTAATATTCACTTTAAGGGGAGGAAACGACCTGTCAAAAATGACTCGGGGTCTATGAAACCCATGACAGCAGTTAAAGGTTAAGTATATTCATGATGTATGAATGAGGTTTGTAAAAACTATTACACGGAGCAATTAAATCATTGTACAATTAATACATTATAAAGAAATTAGCAAGAGAAAATTTGGGAATATCCGTGATTATCACTTATCTAATTGTTTTAAAAGAATACATTAAGGAATATTAAATTTCTTAAGGCGAAAAAAATGGAAATGAATAAAAAAGTATCGACGCATATATAAAGACAAAAAGACAGCTTTCGTGAATTTTAATACCGATTGTATGGAGACTACCATGAAATAAACATGACTCATCAAGTCGAGAAACAGACACAGAAGTAGATTGAGTTATAATATCCTATTTCACTTGTTTTTTACTCCTTTACGACTGGAATTTGTAGTTTTTTACTCGAGTTATTTTGGGACCGATACTTTCATTGTCATTCCTGTCCGGAAAGTTAAAAAATAAATAATGGCAAATCAATAATGTTCATTGAAATGATTCCATCAGAAGTTGAGTGAAAAAGGAAAAATAATCAATCAAGAAGGTCTAAAAAGACTAGGAACTGTAGTTGATCGAGGAAAGCACTTGCATGTTTCTACACGAAATGACAGCATATAATATATCAAGTTGAAAAATAAATATATCTTTTTACAAATAGTAATACCTTCTTCTTCTTCTGAATGGAAACAGTACCCTCCGTACCGAGTTACCGAAAACCTACAGCGGATTAGCAGGTAAGGTCTCTAATGATAAAAAGAAAGAAGACCCGGGCATATGGGAGGAGTGCTAGGTGCGCCAGGTTATCCGAGACGTGGCCAGAGTCCCCCAACAGCCTAGACAGCCCCCGCCCAAAGCAAAAGGTGTCCGTCCCAGCTCATAGTTTTCATTCAACACGAGGCCACCGTGCTCACACTCTGGATTCATCATGCTTGCCTCAAGAGGGAAGCCATCAGACTCATTGGCGTTCATCGCGGTGGCGACCCCACATCGTGAGTCGAGCTGGATTGTTCTCATCACTGAGTGACGAGACGTCACTCACAGGAAGGAAGCTCACACCTCCGGGGCATCTACTAGTTGGGCGTCCCCTTCTCAGTAGCCCAGCAGGACAGCAGACTGTTCTCTCACCCTAATATCCGGCCCGTTGGCGTTAGTACCGGGACCATTATCCATGGTGATAAGTAGACCTCTGCCGCCTACCAGATAGTCTAAATTCGTAAGCGTGCAGGTATTAGCCTAGGGTAGGTCCGGAGAGACAAGCCTCCAGCCATCCTAGTTACCAGGTGGCACCTCGGGGAGGTTCCTGAAGCTACTTGATCGGAAGGATAGCGGCCTGCCCCTACCTCCCGAGCGAGCCTACAGCCTTTTCCTTACCGGCCCGAACCGATAACCAGCCGTCGGAAAGTAATCCAAATCGTCAGGCGCCTACCGGTAGCCCGCCAGCCAAATATTAATACCGGCCTTATGGAAAAGAGGTAACCAGAAAATAAGCATGACTCGTAGATTGGATAATCGTATCCCATTTCATTTGTCACGTTGGGATGGTGTGGAAGTTAGGAGAGTGAAATTCCAGTTCAGATGTTGACCTCGTCATCGAACAGAAGTACAAAGCCATGAGGTGTTGCTTGATTTTAGGATTCTACCCGAAAGACAGCGTATAGTATGCAAATTAAATAAAAATGATCAGTTCTTTCAAATTTAAATACTGGCCATATGAGCGAGAGACTATCGTAAAATAAACACGAGTCGGTTGATTCAATAATCGTATACCATTTACTAAGTGTTTAACTTATTTGCAAACGGAATCCATTGAAACAGATAAAAATTATTTTAAAACCAATTCACTCATTGCCATTCCTCTTCGGGGACTTAACACAAAATGACAAATCATTACAGCTTATTAAAATGTTCCCATCAGGAGTTCAGTGAAAACTTGAAAAAATAATCAAATCAGGAAGGCCGAATAAGATAACGGAACTGCTATCCAGAAAAGCAATTACTAAATTCTACACAAAATGACAGCATGTACTGTATCAAGTAAAAAGTATCACTTTTAGCATATTTCAACCCTTCTGTTGGTAGTACACACTTGATGCTACTCGTCATTAACAAAACTGACCAGATCTTGAAGATACCTCGTTGAAACCACTAAGAGGGTTAATATCGGTCTAATGAGTGAGAGATTATCATGGAACAGACATGACTCAAAGATTCCATAATTGTATACCATTTATATATATATATATATCTATATACATGTAAGTACAACTTTGGTATAAGTAAGTGATTAGAAAATCCAAGAAAAAGGATCATTTATTGCAGAAAAAACTGCAAATGAACGGAAGTTCTAGTACTCTGTTGGACCCCCTCTAACGCGAATGCACGATGCGATACGAGCGGGCATTGAGGCATACAAGTTCCGTATGATGTCCTGAAACATCTCGTTCCACAGTTGCTATAAACGAGCCTCTAGTTCGACCAAACTCGTAGGGTATCCAACTTGCAGTCACAAATGATCCCAGATATGCTCGATTGGTGACACATCTGGGGATCGAGCAGGCCAGGGAAGGGTGGTAATGTGGCGGAGGCAGTCTTGTGATATCCTTGCTGTGTGTGGCCGAGCATTGTCTTGTTGAAAAATGGCTCCTGGGAGCCCTGCCATGAGTGACATCACATGTGGCTGATGGATGTCATAGACGTACCGCTGGGCTGTCATTGTGCCATGGATTAATATTAGGGTGACTGTGTATCGTAAGCAATGGCACCCCATACCATCACACCAGCTGTGAGAGCGGTGTGTCGCTGTAAAGCGGAGGCAGAATTGAGGCGTTCACCACTGGGCCTCCACACACGAACACGATAGTCATCACTGCTCAGATTGAATCTAGATTCGTCGCTAAAGACGACCTGGTTCCATTCCGTTGCAGTCCAATCCCGTCGTGCGCGACACCACTCCAAACGGAGATGTCGGTGGGTGGGTGTCATTAGCAGCACACGTAATGGGCGCCTCGATACCAGATGTCCTTCAGCCAGGCGCCTTGCGATGGTTCGGGAAGACACAGGGGCTGGTAGTGAAGGTGCGGCCTGTGTCTGGATACCGGCCAATAAGGCAGCTGGCTCTACGCGTGCGTTTTGTATGATGTCACGGTCTTCTCGACGACTGGTCTGTCGAGGGCGTCCTGAGCCTGGTCGCTATGTAAATGACGTCTCTTTTGTCCACTGGTCTCAACACATCCTCACAGTAAAATCAGAACGGCCTACTTCACGAGCTACTCGCCGAGCTGACCACCGAGCTTCCATCACCCAGATGAATTCCCCTCTCGAACTCTGACAGCTGCTCATGTTGTCTTCGATGGCGGCGTAACGGCATGTCTACCTAAGCGTTTCCTTTGAAAAAGATTTACACTCAAACCAACTCTGCTTACTTCTTTTATAATCCAAGTAGAACAAAGTTCAACGCCCTCTAGTGGCATTACGCAATGCGCAATCACTCTGCATTTCTAATCATTTGCATATGGAGAGCATTAGCAACCTATCTGGTGGTTGTTTAGACGAGGTACCTCTGTCGTCTTTAGAAAAACTAACCATATCTTGAAGGACTCGATACCTCGTTGAAACCATTTAGAGAGTTAATACCGGCTATACGAATGGAAGATCATCATGGAATAAGATGACCCGCAGATTCAATAATCGTATCCCATTGATTTTGTTTGCGACTTATTTGCAAGCCAAATCCATTGAACTAGAGAAAAATTATTTTTGGACCAATTCACTCATTGCCATCCCTCTCCGGAGACTCGACACAAAATGACAAATCATTACTGTTTATTGAAATGATCCCATCAGGAGTTGAGTGAAAACCGGAAAAATAATCAATCAGGAGGGCCGAACAAGATCGGGGAAGTGCAGCTCGTCCAGGAAAGCAATTGCAGAACTCGGAATCGATCCTCGCAGCAAAAAACATAATTGAGACCACAAAGGGACTAAAAGGGATCTAACTCCATTGTGAAGCGGAATGATATGGGAGCCTCGCAGGGTCCTAACTCCATTGTTAGACTAAACGATGTTCAGAAGAACTCGGCTCCATTGTCAGGGCTAATGATACTGTGAGAGACATTTGAAAGTCCCCGAGACAGTATGTATAGATATAAAACCACGGAAGGGGAGAGATTTACTTTTGAAGTAGGGACACTAACTTTCTCTAAGCTATAGCAAGAGAAATCGTTATGTTTCGTCGCGAAACATTTGCTCATAAGTTATTCGCAACTAAGTGAAGTCATAGACCATAAAGCCTAAGAAAAGCGCGGTTTTTTATTTCAGATAAGCTGGCTTGAATTTTTAAAGCGGGATGCTCTAAATCAACAATCTACGAATGTTTATAGGCCTAATTCTTCCCAGAGACTGCTTATAAGGTTTTAAATGAAACGTTTAACGTTTTCAGGGGTGTTTGAGGTGTTTTCAGGGTTCTTTCCGCGACATGGTTAATATTAGGTTCATAAATATTCTATGGCTATTAACACTTCAAGTGGGACCATACGGTCTCATCGACGGGATATCGCGCCCACTAAGATCTGACTAATTTCTCAAATCACGATATATCTCATCATCATGATGTTGCCGAAGTTTAGAAGATGACCTCGTACGAACAACGAGATGGGTGCAAATTAAATCCGTCGTGTTTTCAAAATGTGCTCAATTGGCAGTGTGTGTGGAAGCTTTGAGAGTGGGGTGCCAGATCAGGTTTTCACCCTGTTTTTTGACTATAATTTAAAATTACGAGGTTTTTCAATCCTACGTTCCTCCTACGTTAATCAAATTCCTCAATCCTACGTTTCGGGGTTGATCCCGGTTAGTAACCAATACCTCTTTGTGTTGCTTCAGTACGATCAATTACCGATTGCCTCGTAAATTAATAACGTGTAGTTTGAAGGTTTGAGTAATGAATGCGTTTTATTCTGAAGACCATAGTAGACCATGTAAAACCAAGAAGAGAAGTAAGTACCTGTTGTTCATTGAAACAATACGCCAAAGAAGACTTGAGTTGTTATTTAAGATTCTGAACGACTGTCTATAAAACGTCTTTCCATGGAGATTCAACAAGCATCCACAATTCGTGGGGACGAGCTATGCAACGTTACTATGAATGACCGTCATTCACATTTTTGTTCTCGCCTATTTGGCATATATCTACATTTCGTGGTGACGAGCTATGAAAAGTCTGTTTGGGTGACCGTCAATGAAACTTCGTTCCATGCAGATTTAACTTGCATCAGAAATTAATGGGAACGAGCTATGAAACATCAAAATGGATGACAATCGTCAATGAAACGTTGTTCCACAGATTTAACACGCAAACACAATTCGTTGGAGGAGCTATGAAACATCCGCATGGATGACTGTCTATCAAACGTTGTTCTACAGATTTAACACGCATTCACAATACGTTGGAGGAGCTATGAAACATCCGCATTGATGACTGTCTATGAAACGTCCGTATGGCTGACTGTCTCTGGAAAGTCGTTCCTCGCAGATTCAATAAGCATCCATAATTCCTGGGGACGAACTATTAAACGTCTGTATGGATGACCGGCAATGAAACGTTGCTACACGCAGATTAAACACGCATTCATAATTCATGGGGACGAGCTATGAAACGTATGGATGACTGTCAAGGAAATTGTCGTTCTCGCAAATTAGACATACCTCCACATTTTGCGGTGACAAGGTATGAAACGTCCATTTGGTTGACCGTCAATGAAATGTTGTTCTTGACAGATTCAACGCGTATTTGCAGTTTGTGTGGCCTAGCGAAGAAACCTCCGTATAAATGACCGCCAATGAAGCTTCATTCCTCTCATATTCAACACGAATCCACGTTTCATGTCGCTATTGATGACCGACAATAAAACATCGCTCCACACAGAAGCAGAAAGGAGATATCTGTTGCTCATTGCAAAACAACGCCAACAAAACAGATTCACCACACATCGATAATTCATCATTTGTGACTGAGAGTAATGGCCCATGGATCAATTTTCGAGCAATCAGACCCCCACGTCTTCAAAGGAGAACAATTAGGGCGAGCGAGAATGCCAAGAAAGAAGTTGTACTTGTTAATCAGAGATGAAACGTTGGACAATGCGGGCAACTTGAGGAGGAGCATTGTCCCGATGAAAGATGGCTCCACAGGGGTCTGCATTGCAAGTGTTTCGGGGCATTGAGTAGTGTAATTCCAATTCCATGGGGATAAATTTATCTGATTTAGTTTCTAATTTATATCCTTACTGTCCAAAGCGCTTTTTTTTAAATTTAATAACAACAGAGCTATTTGTTTTTTGAACTTTCTTTTTGTTCCACAGTATTTTTCTAAATACGTCTTCGTTTCTTGGCCTATTAAACTACGAATTTGCGTGATGATTCTTAAAATGAAACTATCTGTAACAGTTATTTATTCGCCATTTGACATATAGATGTTTCTCTCAGGCTCTTCCGTCACACTAATTCATTTGTAACCAATATAAAATAATCTATGTCCCAAAGACCAGATACTACCCTCCGAACAGGTTTACCATGCCCGCAGACTAGATAGCTGTGTTAAAGTTGGAAACTATACCAGAAGAAAGCCGGAAATAGCAATAGAAAAACAAGTGATTAAGAAAATAAAGCAATTCGATTTTATCCTGCAGTTATAACATGTCTCTCTAATGACAGAACTTGCAAGGGCTTGTAGAATTAATTTTAGAGCTGGTCCTAAACTATAGACATTAGGTGGAGCATAAAAAATGAGAAAATGATAAGGTAAGGATTGAGAAAAATGGGTGTGCTTCCCAAACAGTCCAGGTATGGCCCTCCGAGAAAATCCACCCGGCCATCAGACACCAGATACAGGCCATCAAGCAGGTTTCAAATTCAAATCGGCCTTCAGGTATTAATGTATGCAAAAAAAGATAGGTATATATATATATGGCCTTAGTTCTAAAAATTAATCTCAAACACTATATTTTTTGCATACATTAAATTTTGTATTTGAATATTTTCAAGGTGGTAATTGCAACTGTATGCTTATAATTAAAGTTTTATGTGTTTGCTTTTTTATTTTTTAATAATATATTTCATTTAGTATATTCGCCATTTTTGGCTTGTGTCCAATGATAGGACGTTCTAAATTCTTTACTTCTGCCAAGACGCATTAGCTGAAAAAAATTCACATTTTACCTAATCTATCATTTTGTTTCTTTATTAATGGTGTTTGAGGAAATGTATGAACAATTTTAACGTGGTGCTGCTCGTATGTAGAAAACGTCATTTTGCTTTGTCTAGGCCAGGCTCCTCCTTGATGATGCATTGATATTGATGGGCGTGATATCTTGTTTAGGATGATCTCTTTCATCTCGTCATTATTAAAAATTCGGTAATATCTTGATGTACGAGATAACTCGTCGAAACAACTTGGAGGATTAATAAGACCAAATCCCCAATGGATCTGGCCATCAATGTTTGAACGCTGACGAGTAAATTAAGAGCTGAATGCATTTTTAAATTAACGGTGGTTCTTTTGGACGAATTAAGGATACTTTAACGCTTTGAGATTAATTTTTTCTCCTTCCACTCTTTGTAAGAATCGTAGATTCATTCAAACCATTAACGTTTCGCTTCGCGTTTTACAAAACTCACGAGCAACGTTAATTCAACATCTATTTCATTAAATAAATTTCGAAAGCCATCTTTTTCTTCTTACAAATATTTTTTCAAAGTACTCCGCTTCTAAAAACGCATTCCGATAGATGGCTCGGAACGGGGGTTCCAGTAATTTTAGAAACTTTAGTGCGCTTAATTACACCAACGTTAAACACTCTTTTTATATCCTTTGTGTGTGAACATTTATTTGTGAATTGGGACGATAATTTAGTTTCTTCTGTATTTTTGATTGAGATTAACATTTCTCCATGAGATTTCGAAACCATTTGTTAAACTTAGCCGACTGCCTTTCTTTACCTTTTTTCACGTATTCTTGATTCGGAAATGTCTATTGTATCGATTTTCTTCTAAATTATACAGGTGAATTGAATGCGTTTTATTTTGAATTCCTCTTCTGTGAAATAAAGCTTTTTAAGAGATTGTGTTTCTTTGTATCTGAATTGAAACACAAACTCGAGACAAAGTGCATACCATGTAACTAAGTCTTTATTGTTTTTATTCATAAGAAGACTTGCTTTTCGTAAAAACTGAAACAAAATTAGACCGTATTCCTAAGAAATTTTGATTAAAAACAATTAAGCCATCGTTTAGAATGATCAGTTTTGATTGTCATTGTTGCTATTTTAAAATTTTTACTGCCTAATGTCAGCTAATAGACAGTTAAAATAAATTTACCGCTTTTTTCGAAAACTTTAACTTTGTTTAGTGGAATAATCAACATGAAAAGCTTTTCTCAAAAAGCCCCAATGGGATCCATTTTTCAAAGCAAAATACTTTTTATCTCATTTTTAAGCCCCAAAGTTCCTTAAATAGCGGAAAATAATCTTTAAGTTATGTTTTCACGGGGGTCTGATGACTTTTTGTTTGCCATATCTTGACAAAAGTCAAGTTGATCTGCTGTCGGACAAGTATTTTTTAAGTACATTTTATTACAAAAGCCTTTAGAAAATTAATCCTTTTTTTTTAATATAAAATAATTGCTGGAACAATGGAAACAAAAAATTAAAAATTGAAATAAAAATAAAAATCTACAATTATAAAATATGTTTGCGGATACATTGAATAACCCCATTAAGATCCATTTCTTTAAAAATTAAATACTTTTTATATCATATCTGAGTCTTAAAGTTCCTTAAATAGCTATAAAATAATTTTGCTAGATGTTTTTCACTGGAATTAAGACATTTTTTTGCCACCTTTTGTCTGAAGAGATCTGTAGTCGGGCATACACACACATTAAAAGTATTTAAAAAATATTTTTCATTGCAAAAATTTAAACAAATACATCTATTAACCAACTTTTTAAAATATAAAATAAATAAAAATGCAAAAAAAAAAAACTAAACAACTTCAATTAATATAAAAACCTTCAGTGTTATAGCACATGATTGTGATCGCCATCAGGAATTGGGTCACGTTAGCGCATTGGAAGAGCATCTGATTAACAACCGGAGGATTGCAAGTTCGAAACTAGGTAAAAAAAACAAAACAAAAAACAAAAACCGTACACTGTGGTTGGGCACGTTAAATCTGTCGCGGCCTCAAACATTCTCATGTTGGCTTGGTATGGAAGTTTGTAGAGTAGGGTACCATATCAAGTGTTAACCTCGTCATCTAATCGTGTTTCAAAATTATGTAGTTTTGTCCTCGATCTTTATCTTCGGGTTTTATCTTGGACCGTAGACAATAGAGTGTTCTGTTGTCCACTGCGACCTTAATAAAAATACTTACCTACAAAATAAATTGACTGCACAAAGAATCACCACATAAATGTTGCACAGTCCAAGGGACTCGAAAGTATTGGAGACTCTTAAAACTCTTAAGGTTAGGGTCCGAATTGGACAAGAAGACAAAAACGACTCGCTTATTCGTCTAGACCTAGTGGTTGGCAAACTCATTGGTAAAAAGAGCCAAAGATCAGCAATACAACGAATAAGATTTCTTTTGAGACCAAATTTATTTTCAAGAATCATGTTTTTGTGAGTCGGTTTAAACTATCCACCAGATATCATAATAATTATCTTATTTATTGGCCTTTCAGTGGCAATAATCCGAAAAGTTCTTTTTTTGGAACCGAAGACGAAATAAGTCGAACAATAAGTGAAACTTACGTTGTGCATTTATGTCACAAGATTCGTCAACAGCTATTGATAAAGCTGCAACCAATTTAAGATCTTCGATTTGCTGATAAGTTATATTTGCTGATAGGTTATAAGATATTTTGACTGTTCTGTCTTTAACTGTTTTAGAAACAGTGGTAACTCTTTAATTTTTTTAAGAATTTCTGCCTTGTTCTTAAAATTCCGGATTACATCTTCGGATGCATTTATGAAAAAACCTTTAGTGTATTCACCGTCTGTGTATGGTTTGCCTCTGTTAGCAATCTCTTGACTAACAATAAAGCATGCAATATAAACATTGATGGAAGATTCCAACCAATAATTAAATACAGAACTTGGTTTTTCTTGACTCTTCTGAAGTTCCTCAACTGAATTCTTCCTCGAATCCCCGCAGGATATATACTGCCAGCATTTAGTCGAAATCTATTAGTGGCAGAGCCGCACTCAAGTGGCTAAAGAGCCGCATGCTACTCGCGAGCCGCGGTTTACCGACCACTGGTTTAGACTTAAATGGTCAAGCTCGTTTTCTGCGAAAGGGTAAAAGAAAGGAACTCCGCTGACTGGGGATGCATAGACTTTAGTGACGAGTCACGTTTCCAACTGTGTCCTGACAACAACCGCATACATGTAAGGAGACGTCCAGGGCAGCATGGGGATCCTGCAATTACTATCGCACGACACACATGCCCACAACACGGCGTTTTGGTTTGGGGTGCCATCTCCTTTGATAGCCCTTTGGTACTCATTTCTGGCACACTTACAGCACAACGGTAAATAGATCACATTCTACTTACAGTTGTGTTACAGTTCTTTTTGCCACAACCCGGACTTGTTTTTCAACAAGATAATGCCCAGCCGCATACAGAACGTGTTACTATGAATTGTCTTCAAACTTCCCCAACACTTCATGGGCCAGATAGGTCTCCTGATCTCTCTCCCAGATGAGATTTTGACAATCTTTTGCTTTGACTTTTCTAAAAAACAATTGCTCTAATTCGATATAAATATGCTGCAATCGAAAGAAGTAAGTGAAAAGAAACGGTAACGATATTTTATCACGAAAATGTTTATAAATACCGAGAGTATGATCGGAAGCAAGATAGGGATTTAGAGCAAATTTGGGACGTTATGGAAAGGCGATTGCAATCATCCTAGAATATTGACCATTTAGCCTGACAGCTGGAGACAATTTGCCAAGAACTTCCGCAGGGCAACAACCGGGTACTTTTTTAGTCTATGACACGCCGGGTGACAGCTTGCATACAGGACAAAGGTGGACCAACGCTATATTGACTTCCTCCTTTTGTAACGGTCAAACTCTAAATTAAATCATTCAATTGTTCTGAAAATTTAATCTTTTGTTTTGCTATTGTATGTTCTTCCCATCCACCAATTTTTATCACAATCGGACAACTCTTTCTTGTTGCTTCGATTTATTTTGTTATAGCGTGTATTTTATTTTTCCATCGGAATATGTTCTACGCAATGTAAATGGCTCAAATCAGGGAACATACAACGATGTTTACCCTGAAAACACTACAAAATACATAGGACAACATTAATATGATTGAACAGGCAGCAAAAATGTCAAGCTTCTAAGGGAAAAGTTAATACATAGAAGAAACCTCAATTCGACAGTTTGGCACCCTTACATAAAGGATACCTTCTCCCTTTTATGGATGGTATACTTGCAAAAGAAACATTTCTTTGATATTTTGGCGAGTGCAATTATTTCTAATGTTTGATATAAACTTGAAAGAGTTTTCCCTGAAACTAACCGAAAGGAAAGTGTGTACCTTTCCTGGAAAGTTTAGTCGCTTTCTGCATTTGACAGGGCAGATGAAACGCATAAAAATAGATTTCTCTTCTTCCGCTTAAGGTGGGGAGGGGGGCACTTCCATTTACAGAATCGATAAATACTTTTGCACAAAATAGACCTCGGAATTTTTGAGTTTAAATGCGCTGAAATTGATCACAAAATGAGAGAAATAGAATTGGATTAAGTAAAATTTATTTATTTGGGGTACATATATTTTTATAATTAGCGTTGTGTTGGAGCAACACAACGGGATTAGCTACGGTCCGGAATCAACCTCAATACTAATGTTCAGAGGAGAACACTACGTAATTTTGATCCACGGTCAGGTAACGAGGTCAACCTGAGTAGGCACCCCACTCTCCAAACTTCCACACCACCCCGACGTGAGGACATTTGAGGTTTTTATTATCATATTATTATTTTACAGATTATCAGTATACACGACGGTCTTTGTTGGGATTCGAACTCTCGACCCTCCGGTTGGAAATCCGTTAATCTTCTAACCGGAATACTGCGGCTATTTTATTTAGGGAAATGTATTGTTATCGTCGTTGTTTGAGCATTTTTATAAACCCTTCATATTAATAATTATTTTGCATCTCTGAGCATATCTTAGTTCGTTTTTATACTTCTCAACTAAATTAAAATCTAGCATAGTGGTCATGCTTACCATGGATAAACCCCATTTCCTCAAAGTTCGACCTTAAATCCCAAGCAGAACTGTTTTCGTCCTTTCATCTCATCAATAGCACACTCCTGTTTCAACCTCCTCTTTCAAATATATTACGGTCCGAGCGATATATTTTATGTTTTTTCAATTACCAAGTAAAGCCCGATTATGATTTCATATTGACACCACAAATGCCCTCAGCTCTTTTGACCAATTGGTAGCCTGGTTGAAAGAGAAACCGATTAGCAACTGGGGTGGAGTTGTGAGTTTGAATCCAACCAAAGACCGTCGTGTACAAAGAGCGCTAGTGTACGTTAAATATGACGTGACCTCATATGTCCTTACACTGGTGAGGTGTGCATATATATATATATATATATATATATATATATATTATATATATTTGAATACATAAATCTAACATATATATATACACACACTATAATGGACCGAACAGCAAGATGTGATGGTATAAGGGAAAGAATACATGTTTAATAGGGGGATGGTCCCCCATGTGCTACAATTACACTAGCAAACCTTCTGGGCATACTTCAACAAGGTTTTGATAGACAGCTATGGGTATTTGTGTCCATTCCTTTTGCAAGAATGTCGCCAGCTCAGGTGTAGATTTCGGACGTAGTTCCCTGGTCCGTAAGCGTCGCTCTAACCTGTCCCACAAATGTTATATAGGGTTTAGGTTGGGACTCTGAGCAGGCCAGTGAATGCGTTTTTCGTCCATATCTTGATACCACCGCTTGACAGAGGCTGCAACATGACACGGAGCGTTGTCGTCGTGGAAGTAACATTCGTCCATTCCATAAAATTACCACAGCGTAGGAAGAACCTGATTGTCCAAAATGTTCATGTAGGCGTCGGCGTTCAATTTGCCAGGAAAAACATGCAGTAATAACAATGCTTAAAATGTATATATTGTCTGTAATTGTGTCTGTAATTGTCTGTGTTTATCCAAAAATACTATATCATGTTGAATACTGGGAAATAATCTAAATTATAAAATTTAATATATAATGTTCTTCAAAAACAGAATGCCGTAGATAAAGAAGACTGAATTGGGTAAAAGAACTTGAATACATAAATCTAAAATTAATTTCGCATTACTGGAGGGTAGTGTCATCCGTTCTCTAAAGCCTTGAAGTTGGCAAAATTAGATCCCATCTTTCTGAGGATCGTACGCGAGTCGGATATTATTCTGAAAAAGGAAATGAATATAAATGGCGTTCTAAACCAAGCGGTTTGATAAATTTATGATGCTGCACTATCTCCTGAAGCAATCTAAAACAACGTTTGTGCGTCTGACCTCGAGTATTCGTATTTTAATCGAGATGAACGCCGTTGTTCATGCAATGAAAAAGGCCAATTTATTCTGGCGCTTGCTTCGTTGTGAGTTTCCGCCATTTTTATTGCTGCATCTTTCAGAGTTGTTGCTGAAACGTAACGTCAACAGTGTTGTTAAAAATTCAAGGACATTTTTTGGCGGAACATAATCGGGACTGGTCAACCGAGGTAATGTAATGTTTCGGGAGAGCCAAGTCATATAAAAAAGCGTAGTAAAAATAAAGTAAATAAATGAAAATAGAAAGAAATATGTAATATAAAAGCACTATGAGATGGGATTTCAGTGTAAACAAACAAACCACTGTTTACTCACGCTGTACAATTCTCTCGCTTGCTTACATATCAGAGATTACCTTAGCAAAAGTTTACGATTTAATCTAAACTTTGTTTTGACCAATCAACTCTATCGTATCAATACAGGATTAATTTTATGGATATTTTATTGGCGAAGTCAAGAAAATCGTATTAAAAAATAAATCAAGTGATGTGAACTACAGAATACGTATAGGGAACATGCAAAGCAGCAGAAACTTTTAATTTCACAGAAAGTGCCTCCTATACCGAATCTCTGACCGGGGTTCAAAATTACGTGATGTTGTCCTCGGATCTTTTCCTTTGGGAGTTGATCCCGGAATAGCCCGTTGTGTTGATCCCGTATGACGTCAATTAAAAAAAATTATACCCATACAGAATCACCTAAACATATTTTATGACATACAAAACTCAAAATATTTCAATAAAAACTAAATAGTTCTGTAAACCTTGTTCATATTATTGCTTGAAACACGCATTGAAAAAACATTATGGGAATAACAAAAGGTGAGAATTGTCTGGAACGATTATGTGTGTAATCTTGCAATCTTAATACTTGGTTTCTCAATTGAACCAGATTAGGGAAGAGAAAGCAGACCTTTTCAAAATCAATTCTGTAAAAATGTGAGATGATATACTAATTGTAAGATAATAGTATTTTTCAAAATCAATTCTGTAATAATGTGAGACGATATACTAATTGTAAGATAATAGTATTTTTCAAACTCAGTTCTGTAAATGTGCTGTTTTTAAGAAACAAGTATTCAACTTAGAGTGAAATAGAATACAATCCTTTTCAAAATCAATTTTCTAATCGTGTGATCTCAAAATTTTAAACATTCAATTATATTCAATGAAGAGCAGAAGAGAAGTTTTTATCAAATTAAATTCTTCAATTGTGTATTTTTTAACGTTCAAATATTTAACTGGAAGAGAGAGAGAGAGAGAGAGAGAGAGAGAGAGAGAGAAGAGAGAGCAGGTTTTTTCAAAACAATTCTAGTACTGTAAGGCTGCACAGTACCCTTTTAAAAAAAAATTTTCTACAGACAGTAACATTAAAATTAATTAATGACTTTTTTTCAGCTTATATTATTAAACTGAATGCAATAAAAAAAAAGTCAATTTGGCACTAGCCATTATTTTAAAATTAAAAAAAAAAGTGAAATTTTTGAAGTTTTTTTAAACTTTTATAAAATATTCTATTTTTAATATTTTTTAGTTATTTTAAGTGATTTATATTTCTTGGATAATTGTGTGGGAACAAAAGCTAGTATGGAATTGACCATCAGTCTTAATGTTGAATTTTAATAATTATTTTTGCTGCTAAACCTAAAAAAAACATGAAAATTCTAAAAATTTTAACTTTTTTAAAACAATTACTAAAACTCTCAGACTTTAATCCATACTAGCTTTTATAGTACATATATATGAAAGTATCTAAAAAAAATATCGATACTATATCTTGAATAGAAAAAAAAGCCTTAGGGAATTGAAAACACTTGCATCCACAAAAATAGAAGTGTGAGAAAAAGGCATTTAAAGTTTTTGAAGTCATAAAACAAAAACTAATAATGCTTGTAGAGCTCTAATTTTTTAAATATGTTATTAACCAACTTATAAAATGCACTAAAACACTAATTTAACTCAATGTGATTGAATATATATTTTTTAATTCAAAATATTATGTTTACCTATGATGAAAAACATTTGTTACGGCAGCGACAAATTATTTATACAAATCCTAACAAAATATTTTCATACCAAATATTTACCAAATTTTGATTATAATATATTATATATAACAATCGTAACCAAATATTGGTTTTGAAAAATATCTTTTTATCAATATTGGTTAGCTATTAATGAGACTCAAAAGAGAACGCAGAACATAAACTGACAGATACGATTTTAGTAGTGAAAGTTGAAAATAATAGCCATTTTACCAAAGGAATTGGTTTTATTCAAAAATATTTTTAATTAATTATAAGAATGTAAAATTACATTTAAAAAAAAACGAATTTAACCACGCCCCCTCATCTATGCTGTCAAATTTTGACACCGACAACACTCAGAAAACTTTAAAACTAATTGGATATCAGATCTAGAATTTTGAGGCAAGCTTCCCAACTGTATGGGCCATCGAAAAATGCAAAAAAAAAAAAAATCGATGTTTTTGTCATTTTTAGGGTACTGTGTAGCCTGAAAAATGTCAAATATTGTTTGAGTAATCAAGTGACAGGGCACAGCCCTTTTCAAAATCAAGTATACAATTGTGAAACCTTTAAAAATCAAGTATTCAATAGAGAGATGGAAAGAGAGAGACATTAGAAATATTTTTTAAAATAATTTCTGTAACCGTGTAATCCTCAAAAATCAAGTATTTAACTGAGATAGAGTGAGAAAGACAGCCATTATCAAAATCAATTTCATAACTGTGTAATCTTCAAAAATAAAATGTTCAATTGAGAGAGAGAGAGAGAGAAAGAGGAAAATATAACTTTTTCAAAGCAAATTCTGCAATTGTGAAATCTTTAAAAACAAAATATTCAATTGAGAGATGGAAAGAGAGAAGAGGAGCGAGCGGCGAAGGAGAAATCTTTTTCAAAAATATATTCCGAAATTGTGTAATCTTTAAAAATCAACCATTTAATTCATCGAAAGAAGGAGAGGGGAGCAGTCTTTTTGAAATACTAGGGGGCTCCGCCCCCTGCTCGCTTACGCTCGCCAACCCCCGGGGATTGCTGCGCAATCCCATTTGGTTTGCTTCGCAAACCAACACTCCTTTCACAGATGCCATTTGGTTTGCTTCGCAAACCAACATTCCTTTCACAGAGTGAAACTATTTGAATAATTTGTATTATGCTGATTTCACTTTCCGGTACATGACGTCACAGCGAGGGCTTCGCGCCCTGCTCGCTTTCGCTCGCCGACCCCGGGGATTGCTATGCAATCCCGTTTGGTTTGCTTTCTCAAACCAATACTTCTTTCGCAATTGATTTCACTTTTTTTTTGCTTTAACACTTTATGCACCCTAAACTAATAGCCGCATCAGTAAAAAATCTTCTGTATCTTATTCCCTGTACAATTTTAAGTAAACAGTGTTAATATCCAAACTTTACGATCTGTACTTTGTCGGTAAACTGTCTTGAGAACAGAGGGAAAAAAGCGAGCCTTTTTCCTCGCCAAATAAAAAGAAATCGTTTTTATGGCAATTGTTGCTACGATAAATTTGATATCTGGCAAACCCGATAGTCGAAAATGCAACCCACTACTGTTTGCGAAACCAGCTATGCGAACTGAAAAATACGAAATTTGTGTCACCAACTTTTGATTGCTTGGAATTTATTTGTGAACCAATTTTTAAAATAATTGTACCGTAAGAAAGAGTACATTGTGAGGTATACTGCAATATTTTTAAAATAAAAAACTAACAGTAATACTATATAGATATGACCAATTTAGTTTTGTATCGGAAGTTACGATCTGAAAGTTCCGAAAATTGTATGACCTACTTTTAATTGCATCGATTTTGTTTATTAACCAATTTGAAAAATAATTGTACCATAAGAAAGAGTGTAATGTAGTGTATTCAGTGATGTTCTCAAATTTGAAAAATAATGGTTTTTGCCGTAGACATAACGGTTTTAACAAAAAATAGCGAAAATATCCGAAGATTCCGAATTTTGTATCACGAACTTTTGATCGCATCCAATTTAATTATTAACCGATTTCAAAAATAATAGTACCGTAAGAAAGAGTATATTCTGAGGTATACTGCGATATTTTAAAAATTAAAAACTAATAGTAATTAGATATAGATACGGCAGTTTTAAAAAAAGTAACAAAAATGTCCCGATTTTTCCCGAATTTCAAAAAAATATTATCAAGAACCAAATTTAAATTAAAAAAAAAACTCGACGAGCTGCAAAAATTTACGTTGAGAGGTACTCTTAAAAAAAACTCACGACTGAAGACTGAAAATTTGAATGTGTTTTGCTCACTCGCGGAAGAAATTTCACTTCTTCAACTTTAACACTTAATAAAACCTAAACTAATAGCCGCATCGGAAAAAAATCTTAATAATTATCCAGGGAATACGATGAAGAACAAAGCATGTTAATTTCATTTTTTTCCGATCAGTACTTTCTCGGGAAACCGTCTAAGAATGGAGCTAAACAACTCAAATTTCAATCCTGCGGCGGCGGCGTCGGCGGCGGCGGTAACTTTTTTTTAATATAGAGAGATAACTTCGCAACTGTGTATTCTTCAAAAATTAAATCTGCAATAGTGCGAGATCAATCTGTAAATCAATCTCCAGATCAATCTTTTTATGAATTCAGTTGTAAAATTCAAGGCAAGATGTTCTCAAGTTGCATAGCCTTAACTTAAATGGATGCTTTCCTGTGACGATATTATTTCATCCTCAATACTCAATTTCTCAGATGATTACCTCTATGAATTGTTTCATCTTTCTTATGGTAAGAAGAACTGAACAAGAAAAAGATTTATTACAGATTAGTTGATTCTGACAAATGATTAGAGAGAAGATGAAGAAAGACTATTACGGCATGATATTCCATCATCTTTGACCAATAAGAATCATTTTATCTGATCTGGTTTAAGTGGTGTACATTCATATGTTTCAGGAACGATTCTAGTGGTGTCTGCAAGATTAATAATTGCAACTTCGATTGCCTTTTGTAGTCTAGTTTGGATAGCGGAATTATAAGTGTAATCATTTATCTCACCTGGCTTAAGTGGTATATATTAATAGATTTAAAAGGATAGCTCAAATGTGTGTTGGTCTACGAGTTTAATAATTACAACTTCAACTCTTTTTGAGTTTAGTTTAGGTAGCAAAATTAAAATTATTAATGCAACTAGAATAGTTTTATCTTATCTGGTTTATGTGGTGCATATAAAAAAATGTCCAAGAAATGGTTTTAGTGGTGTTCTACTAGATTGATACTTAAAACTTTAGCTAATAGATTTAAAGAACAGTTTAAGTGTGTGTGTTGGTCTACCAGATTAATAGTTGCAACTTCAATTTTTTTTAAAGTTTAGTTTAGGTAGCAAAATTGAAATTATAATTGTAAATATAATAGTTTAGGCTTATATGGTTTATGTTGTGCGTTTTAAAATGTTTAAGGAATAGTTTTAGTGGTGTTCTACTAGATTGATAATAAAAACTACAATTATTTTTGTAGTTTTATTTAGATAACGAAATTGAAAATAAAATTATAAACAGAATAATTATATCTGGTACATGGCTAATATTAATGTATTTTAGGAATAGTTATAGTAGTTTTCTACCAGATTAATAATTTCAACGTTAATTATTTTTGTTGTTAAGTTTAGATAGCAAAATTAACGACGTTGCTGTATATTAATTTATTTCAATCATACAATCAAAACTCATCGCAGATTTATCCGGCTGAAAATCTGTATTGATTGGATGTTAAAATTATTTTGTATGGAATATGAACTTGACTTTAACTTTATATCAAAGTGCCTTCAGTTTCATTATATACTTCATTACTTATGAGTACTAAATGTCAATTATATATATACTGTTAGTGTAGTAAAAAAAAACTTCAATAAAAGTTACATATTTATAAGTTGCAACAAAAGCAATTAAATATTGAATTTTCAAAATGTTTCACAGCTCACTACTTTGGAAATAAAAAATATCACTATTTAGAAACAAAAAATATCACTACTTAGAAATAAAAATATCACTACTTAGAAATTAGACTAATTTATTTTAATTTAGTAAGTTAAACCGGTATGTTAAATTTTCAAAATGTTTCATGGACTCGATTTAAAAATTAAATATCACTCTGTAAGATTTAGAGTAATTTTATTAAAAAAAATTTAGGAGGTTTTAAACCTAATATTTGCAATGAATTGGATGTCAATCATTAAAAAGAGTGTTACTTGTTCCTTTAAGTTACGTATTAGGTAAAATTAAAAAGTATTTAAATATTGAATTCTTAAAATGCTTTACACATACCAATTCAAGTTTAAATATTAGTAAACAGAAGCTCTCATACGAATATATGAAAAGGAGATCATACTGTAAAGCTTGATTTAAAAAATGTAAAGTGAACACAATATTGGGGGATTTATTACCCGAAACCGAAACTTACATTATAATCGTATTATATTCATGACTATACTCTCTAAAAAGGGTATGAAACAAGATCACGCTACTTACATAATAAATAGGATCGTGATGAAGATCTCTTAAAGTTGGATCGTTGTGTTATATGCTAGTTATATTGAGCTTCCAAATGCTTCTAAATGTATACCTTTGAGTACAGGTACTTAAAACAGTTAACTATTTGTGCTACGCTTTGTCAGTAATTCTGTTGTTTTCTCGTAACTATACGAATTTGTTGTGTTGTTTTTGCTTACAAATGTTGCGCGAAGTATTTGATTCCACAATATCATCGAAACGTGATTTCAAATATTTTGATACCAGCTGTATGATTTGTTTGTGTAATAACTATTTATTATAAACTGTGATTTCATGTACAGGGTGTCACTGAATTCATGGGCCAAACTTTAAGGGTAAGTAAAATACATATAAAGAAGCATTTTTTGTATAGCAAGATGGGGTCGGAAATGAAAAGTGCAGGTGGAAAAACAAGAAATGCCGAGGAAATGAAAAAAAGCTCTTTACTTGCATAATACTTTTAGAGCAGATGACACAGAGAACGAAAGCACTGAAGGCAGCTGATTATCCTCGGCACGTAGATTTCTGTCGTTGGTTTTTGCAACAGAGTACATTCACTCCGAGCTTCTCTCAAATGTACTTTTCAATTCCCATATGTGGGCTACCTCTAACCCATATGCTACACGTCCGCATGCTTTCCAGGAGCGGTTCTCTGTTAATGTGTGGGCTGGCATTGTGAACGATTTCCTTATTGGCCCATACTTGCTCCCAAATCGACTTAACGGCAGAACGTATCAATTCTTTCTGGAAGAGGTATTACCAGAATTACTTGACTGTGTTCCAGTTGCTATTCGAAATACCATACCTGCTATAATGTGCGTAGTTACCTCAATGCCATATTTGGCCCTCGATGGATTGGTAAAGTGGACCAGTCGCTTGGCCAGCACGTATACCCGATTTATCAAGTATCGATTTTTTCTTATGGGGACACTTAAAGGCACTCGTCTACGAGACTCCAATTGATTCTGATGAGGACCTCATTGCAAAACTTTCAGTCGCTGCTGCAACAGTTTGTAAAACACCTGGTATCTTCGAAAGAGTACGCCAATCACTTGCTAGGCGCCACCAGGCCTGTATTGATGTTGGTGATGACACATTTGAGCAGTTACTATAATATTATGCAATTAAAGAGCTTTTTTTCATTTCCTCAGCATTTATTGTTTTTCCACCTGCGCTTTTGATTTCCGACACCATGTTGCTATACAAAAAATGTTTCTTTATATATATTTTATTTACCCTTAAAGTTTGGCCCATGAATACAGGGACACATCTCTCTCTCTCTCTCTCTCTCTGTATTACGATAGAATGCACATTTTATAAACGTTTACATGGTTCCTTATGAACTGTTTTTGTCGTAATATTTATTTTGCCGAGACAAATGGTTGACTGGAATCATCTCTGTGAGAATTAATAATTGTATTTTCTGTGGGATATGACAAACAGCGATTATTATGGGGAAAAGAAAGGAACAATGTGTGGACATTGTAATTAGCTGTGTGTCATTCAAGTTTGAATAATAAAACTAGTTTTGATAATCTACGGTTTCATAGCCAAGTGTGTATATTTTTGATAACCAAAACAAAACGTATTTCAGTTGCGTGTCAACAATACGTGTGAATTTAGATATATATCACGCTAGAAAGCAAACTTTATAAACAAAATGGCCAGTGACGTTTTTTTTTAGTGTTTTTAAATTTTTATTTGTCCTTGGTTTGAAGGTTTTTCATATTTTAAGTTTAGAGAACAAACTTAACAAACTCAGGTACAAGGGTGTATGTCTTGCAGAACTAAAATGGCCTGTGACAATCTTTTTATATGTTTTTAATCTTTATTAGTCGTTGGTTTTAAAGCTTTCAATTTTTTACTACATCATAAACATGCTTAGTTCTCTTTTTATAAACTTACATATAGTTCTTTATAAAATACCCATAGCAATTCATTTATTTTGTAGATACAAATGTGGAGAGGAATATCAATCTGTGTGATTCAAGTCTGAATAAAAACTATTTCTGATAGGTTTCATTGCCTGTCAAATATTTATGTATATTTGAGAGTCAAGTATAGTTCTTTATAAATTCCTCTTAGCACTACATTTATTTTGTCCTTGAAAATGTCGAGAGGAATAACCTCTCTAAGAATTAACATTTGTATCTACAGTGGAATATGAACAATAGTGATTATTGTGAAAATAAAACGACATGTGAACAAAGAAATTAGCTGTTTGATTTAAGCTTGAATAATAACTATTTTTGATAAGACATGGCTTCATAGCAAAAGTGTATATTTCCTACAAACTACTATTAGCAATTCGTTTATTTCGTCAGTACAAAACGTAAAGAGGAATAACAAGCTGTGTGATTCAAGCTTGGGTAATAATTATTTTTGATAAGCCATGGTTTAATAAACATAGCAGTTTCGTATCCTGTCAAATATGTAAGTAAGTCAAATTTGAGCCTGTCAAATGTGTAAGTATATTTGACAGTCAAAACAAAATACAGTGCTTTATACATTCTCTTTAACAATACATTTATTATGTCACTGTAAATGTGGAGAGGTATAATATTTGTGATTGTTAACAATTGTATCTTCTGTGGAATAGGAACATTGTACATCGTTGTGGAAAAGGAACATCGATTTTGTGGAAATGAAACAATCAAGACATTAATAATAGAAATAAAGAAATATTTAATTTTCGCCATTTAGTCACATATTCATGATATTATGATACATCAGCATAGGTTGCAAAAGAAACATTCATTCAAAAAGTTCTTATTACTACATAGCGATGAATTTACACGACGATTAGATAAAACTTTCACAAAACTAATATTGATGAAAATGCAAGTATAATGAAGATTAGGTCAGCAAAAGGAAATATTTTACGTCGAGAACAAATGCCATCTTACAAAATCGACTTGACACCATTTTGACATTATGCAGAGAAACTATACGAGTATACGCTGAAGGGTCTTTAAGGTCGACATCTTTACATCTAAAACTTTGCAACGTATAAAACAGTTTGACATATAAGATACAAAACACACTTTTCCCGTGAGTAAAGCTCATTTTCCTTTCGATGCCAGATATTTAAATATTTTAAAAAGAAACTGTTTCTAGGTGCTTTTATATTTGGGTACGTTATCAGAATAAGATCTTTGCCTTACTGCAAGAATCATGTGAACCGATTTTGGCGGAATCCGGAAGAAATTAGCATTGGAAGTGTTCAAAAAATAAATGTACCATTTCTTTGGGTAGGTTTCTTATTGAATTTAAAAGTCGAGGTTCTGTGAAAAATTACTGAAACACGTGTCTTGTTTTATTTTTAAAAATATGTATATTCTCTACATTGGGAAGTTGGAGTTCGTATGCAGATCGACCTGGAAATGAAAACACCTTTTCGTATACTTTTCAGATAAGGATTAAAATTTTAAAAGTTATCTATACTACATGATCAAGATCAACATTACTGATTAGAAATGTGTACAATCGTATAAGTTCTATAATTTTTTAGAATATTGGTAGTTAGACTACATCGTATTTTAAAGAAACTTACAATTTGAATACACTATTCCAAGCTGTTATAGCTAAATGGTCGGCTGACAAGAATAGTCTACCTTAATATATATATAATTATATATATCTACCATACATGATATAAGCCCCAACTAAGTCACTATTCTGGTTTTATACGCAATTTTAATGCTATTTATCTATTTAATCCAGTCGATTATTTATGTAATTCGGTTTTCTCATTTATGCACCTTTTTAATAAATAGGGGGGTCGGATTTCGGCGACCTAAAATTATTTTGTATACTATCCCTTAAATAAAAATGCTAGTTTAGTAAAATTAATGCTTCACTTTATTATGGTAAAAAATGTCACTTGGTAGATTTTCAAGAAGTATTTTCTGAGATGTTTTAATTTCTTTAATTTATAGAAATGTGTAAAAACTGAAACATTTTGGAGAATTTTTCATCAAAATGTATTGAGTAATATTTTTTCATGCGAATGAAGTGAACCGTGGAAATTACTATATTGGCATTTTTAATTGAGGGGCCTTATACAAAATTAATTTCGTACATGGTCCCTTAAGAAAAAATGCCAATTCCACATACAATTCACGTTTAACACTTCGTAAGGATTGAAAATGTAACTCAGTGGATTTGAAGACCAATTCTCTGAAAATTTTCAATTTCTATTTAAATATCATAGAATTAATTGTGACTAAAATCTAAAAGATTTCAGGTTTTTTTTTATCAGAATCTACCGGTTGTCATTATTTTTGCTCGAAGTGAAGTGCGAGTTTTAATAGATTGACATTTTTATTTAGGGGGCCGTATATGAAATAACTGTTCAGGTAATCAATCCTCGAGCGCTATTAATAAGTATGCCTACAGTTTACCGGTCAAAAATTCCATTATGTAATCCAAGACTGATTCTCGGACGGTCCAAGAGAGCAGTTGGCTAGAGAAAAGAAAAATGAGCTTGGAAGACGCTGACTGTTTACAGAGATTTATTTAAGCATATGGTTCTTTTGATTTTTCACATACAACATCGAATAATGCAGCCTTGGAATATGCGCGTGGTTAAACTAGTCTAAGCTATATGAAGACTGAACTTCAAGTTAAAAGTATTCCCTTTATGGATGAAGTAGATGTGGTTAAATTTCAACTGGCATGGACCTAATAATCAAAACGTAAACGTCTATCAATTTTAAATCTAAAAATCGAATCATGAAATTCTAAACGCCTTTTCGAAACTCTTTAGCGCCTGAAGTTAAAATAGTTATGCACCACCAGCTACGGTACTCATTTAAATGAGAAACCAAACAAAACTCGATAAAATTTAAAATATCAAACATCTCGCCACTCTTTCTTAAAATAGAAATTTTTTATACCGCATATGAATTTCAGAAAATTCACTCTGTATCTAAATACTTTACAATAAGTAGACTTAATGCATAAACATCACGATACATATTTTATCCTTCCTTACCATGAAGGATAAATGGAGGAAATGATATTTTCATCTTGGAAATGTACGCTCTTCCACAATCACCTGGTTGAAGGGTTCCATCCTCTAATACAAAGTACTAGTCGCTCTAATACAAAGTACTAGTTCATAAGTATTTTTTATTTTGATGAGGACGGCTGCTCTCATAATAGCTTCAAAAGTCAGGTGCGTGAGATTTGCAATGGAAAGCTTATCAAGATACTTTAGTCCGTGCGTCGAGGTTGAGTTTCATTACAAAACTGTATCCAGCAGATTCAAGGACTTTGTGATGTTCTCGTCCTAAAAGAGAAGAAACGAAACCGTTATTCACTGACCAAAAAATTCAATTTTGACACGGACAAAAATATCGGGTTGAACTCAAGACCGCCATCGCCAATTGGCGATAATTTTCCATTGCCGATAGCCAATACTTTTGCAATATGTCGTAAGATTATAGAAATAGCCGTTTGGCTTCGAAAACTTAGTCCCCAATTTGAGCGTCGCTCTTGTGCTTTACCATACAGCCTACATTAAAATTATACAGCTGACAGTTTTAGAATTTAAAATTGATAGTCAATAACCGGCTTTAAAGAGTGACGCAGAATGGAGGGATTTCTATAGCAAATGGTTCAGTGGTATTTTTCGAAACAACGATTGATGAGATTCTTCAATTAAATTAAAGTTTAATTACTATATTACACACTATTTACAGATACAGAAAAAGAATACATATTAATGCAAATACAATCACTCAAATTAAGAACGCTTAGGTTCTTATCGAATTCAAATCAAGGTTTAACTTCAAGTGACAAAAGCTACAGGTGTGGGAGAGCAGGGAAAGCGTATGACGTCAACGACGTCAACGCCATCTAAGATTCAAATAATTTACATAGAGAGGGATGAGAATTACAGTCAATAAAACATCGTTACTGATTTTCTTAAATGTACAAACACTCCTCACTTAACGACCGAGTTCCGTTGGTACGACAATATCGTTAAGATAATTGGTCAGTAAGTGAGGAGTTAATGTCCCTTGGTTTAAAAACCGGTAATAAATAACCGGTTAGGGAGATTGGTGAGTTACCTTTACCGAAACATTACCGATTTTTTAAACTATACGCTAGATAGCACATATCCTCCTTAGGGGATCCTAAATTCACAGGTTTCTCATAAGCTTTCTAGGAGCAACGGAATACATTATGGATGTCCTGGACTGCCTTTAGGATTTCTTGAGGCCTATCACGGAGGTTTCGCATAGTCGGTTCATCCAAAGTAATTGGACTCCTGGCCACTGCGCTAGCAACCTTCGAGTTGTAGGCGGCGCAGGTTCGATTCTTGCCAGGTGCATTCATCCCTAATTTTATTTTTCTCCTTTTTTCCCCTTAAAACTTTCATTGTGTGTGTCTATTACCTGATATTGTATGTCTTGTGTCTGGCGCAGGCATGGCCAAGTATGGCCCTAGCGCCTTACAACACCCAAACTTCCTGGTCGGTAAACCCTACAGAAATCTCTAAAACATTTCAAATAAAGGTATAAAATATTGCAAAAAACTATAATTACAGTGTGCTTGTTCATATATTTACTAGAAATACGTATTCATGTATCTAAAACAAAACAAAAAATCAATCTTTAAATAAATGTGAAATAAAACGCCACACAATTTATAACTCTTAGCCTTGATTAAAAAATTGCAAAAGTTTACTGTTGTAGCAAAGTGAATTATCAATGTTATATGTTTATGAGTATTATTCGCTTTATCTCCTGCGGTTTATCACTATTGCTACAAAGTGTGACATGAGTTACATTTGACGCATGCTGAGAATTGGTCAAGGTCCAGTCTAGGTTCCGTTGCAGCTCAGGACTGGAAAAATATATCGGAGGGGGTCTCTTGATTTGTTTTAGGTGATGGGAGTTACTTGAGTTAGTCTCTTGAGTCTAGTTAGGTGAATGGGAAGATGAACTTACAGATTGCTGTTTTAAAATTAGTATGATAATTTTTAAGGATTTAGACTGGGGGGGGGGAGTGTAGAACAAAAAAAGGACATCAATCTGCAGCAGCAATAATGTCAACAAAAAACATGTTTTATGGTTTTCACTAACATTGCTTCTGATACATATATTTCTACACTAATGTTTTTTAATAGATTGAGGAACTACAGAAACTTGTCGCGAAAGGAATTTCCAACATTATAAGCAGAAGATTTTGTTTTTGTGGAAAAAAAAGAGTGGGCAGAGTTCAACTTTTACGGCTCGAAAGAAAGCTTTTAATGATCTTAAACTGCTCCATTTTATTGTTGGTCATAATTCCTTTCAAGGTGGACCAATGACTTGTTTTTATGTACTATAAAAATCTGTTTTAAGTGATAGTTTGAATTGCATTGATAACTGCCCTCACGGTGACATTGAAAAATATTTGTAAACATTCAGGGTGCATAACATCCTAAAATTGTTTTTCTCGTGAAATGTTTAATCTTTTTGCACTTAATGCCTGTTTAGAGTAGTAGAAAATAATTTCCTGTTTAAAAACAAGTGAAATAGAAAACATACTTAACTTTTTATAGATATTGTAATGCTGTTAAATAACGCATGGCAAAAGCGAAAGACTCATTTCACATTTTTGTACATTCAAATTGATAATATTTTTAGATAATCGCTGATAATCTTTTGACCGTATTGTATTTTATCTAAAAACGGAGACGGCTTGGAAGCATTTTAATGGGTAACTTTTTAAAAAGTAAGATAACGGTAACATAGATTATATATCTCTCTATATTAAAAAAATGTTACCGCCGCCGCCGCCGCCGCCGAAGAATTGAAATTTTTGTTGTTTAGCTCCATTCTTAGACGGTTTCCCGAGAAAGTACTGATCGGAAAAATATGAAATTAACATGCTTTGTTCTTCATCGTATTCCCTGGATAATTATTAAGATTTTTTTCCGATGCGGCTATTAGTTTAGGTTTTATTAAGTGTTAAAGTTGAAGAAGCGAAATTTCTTCCGCGAGTGAGCAAAACACATACAAATTTTCAGTCTTCAGCCGTGAGTTTTTTTTAAAGAGTACCTCTCAACGTAAATTTTTGCAGCTCGTCGAGTTTTTTTTTAAATTTCAATTTGGTTCTTGATAATATTTTTTTGAAATTCGGGAAAAATCAGGACATTTTTGTTACTTTTTTCTAAAACTGCCGTATCTATAATTTATTACTATTATTTTTTAATTTTTAAAATATAGCAGTATACCTCAGAATGTACTCTTTCTTACGGTACTATTATTTTTGATATCGGTTAATAATTAAATTGGATGCGATCAAAAGTTGGTCATACAAAATTCGGAATCTTTGGATATTTTCGCTACTTTTTGTTTCTACCGTTAACTAAAACTGTCATATCTATATCGCATTACTATTAGTTTTTTATTTTGAAAATAGCGCAGTATACCTCAGACTGTACTCTTTCTTACGGTACCATTATTTTTAAAATTGGTTCATAAATAAATTCGATGCAATCAAAAGTTGGTGACACAAATTTCGTATTTTTTATTTCGCGGAGCAAATTCGCGGAGCATTGTATTCGCGGAGGGTTGTATTTTTGCCTATCAGGTTTGCCAGAAATCAAATTTATCGTAGCAACAATTGCCATCAAAACGATTTCTTTTTATTTGGCGAGGAAAAAGGCTCGCTTTTTTCCCTCTGTTCTCAGACGTTTTATCGAGAAAGTACAAAGTACGCATCGTAAAGTTTGGAGATTAACAGGGTTTACTTAAAATTGTACAGGGAACAAGATGCAGAAGATTTTTTACTGATGCGGCTATTAGTTTAGGGTGCATTAAGTGTTAAAGCAAAAAAGAGTGAAATCACTTGCGTAAGAGGTATTGGTTTGCGAAGCAAACCAAACGGGATTGCGTAGCAACCCACGGGGGTCGGCGAGCGTAAGCGAGCAGGGGGAGAAGCCCTCGCTGTGACGTGATGGACCGTAAAGGGAAATCAGGATAATACAAATTATTCAGATAGTTTCACTCTGCGAAAGGAATGTTGGTTTGCGAAGCAAACCAAATGCCATATGTAAAAGGAGTGTTGGTTTGCGAAGCAAACCAAATGGGATTGCGTAGCAATCCCCGGGGGTTGGCGAGCGTAAGCGAGCAGGGGGCGGAGCCCCCTAGTATATATATATAATTTCACGAACACAAGAATTTGCAAAAAAAAAAAATTTCAACACAAATCTTAAAAAATGATATAAAATGAAGAAATGTTGGTGGATCAGGGCGTCATCAGGGAGGAGCCTGACCCAAACAACATAAAATGGTGTTTTCTACATATGAGCAGCATTATGCTGAAAAAATTGCTCATACACTCCCCCAAGCACTACCAAAAAGCAAGTAATACAAAAACAAAACAAAATACCAAAACAGAGCTGGAACAAAACGAAATCAAACCCGAAGCCGCAGCCGGGAGATCAACAACAACAAGCCTAAAAATTACCACCAAATACCATTAATTACACAATCTAAGTATATGCTAACACCATACTTCCGATGCAACGAGTCCATAAAAAGCAGAAAAATAAAAATATATATAATATTAAAATCCCCCGCCCCTATTCAAAAAAATATTCACATAAATAGTAAAATAAAATTGAAAATCAACTCCCATGGCTCTGAGGAAATTGCGAAAAATAGTTATTCATGGGTTGTGTATCTGTTGTATATATATTATAATTAATAATATATTTTAATTAACGTCGCAATGGATTAGCACAGCGGACGATGTTACGGGATCAAAACCAAACAGAAAGATCGAGGACAACACCTCGTAATTTTGAACCTTGGTCAGATGACGAGGCAACACCTGAGTTGGCACCCCATCATGCAAACTTCAACCACACCGACGTGAGGACATTTGAGGCCATGGTAAATTTAACGTGCACCAGCCCGGTTCTACACGACGGTTTTTGGCTGGATTTGAACTCACAACCTCCAGTTGCTCTTCCAAGCTGGCTATCGCGGCCTATTTCAACCAATAGAAGTGTGTATTTAGTCGTTTTGTGTGTGAAGTGGGGAAAGGCAATATTGCACTTCTCCGTTGGCTTATTGCATTTTATGACGCAAGGACTATATTTGGTCAAGCTGCGTCAACCAATCCCAAGTAAATGAACAGCTCCACCAAAGAATGGTTTACTTTCACAAAAGAGAGAAACACACATGGGGGGAAATGAAACCTGAGCCGCATACAACTCCTGATTGTCAGCAAAGTGGGCAAACCAACTGAGCCACTCTACACTACTCTAAAATCTCTTGAAGCTGAAAGGGCAAAAATTGAGAGATGGAAGTATTCAAATTCTGAAGTACTCGTGTATTCTACCCTTAAAAGTATTGGTTGTTATTCATTCTTTCTTGGATATTCGAGTTCTGTAGTATTCATCCAAATTATTCGATTCTTTCTTGTATGCAAATACAGTAGTATTCATCCAAAGTATTCGATTCTTTCGTGCATTCGAATACAATAGTATTCATCCAAAGTATTCGATTCTTTCTTGCATTCGAATAAAGTAGTATTCATCCAAAGTATTTGAATACCAAAGTATTTATCCAAACTATTTTAATATCAAAGTACTCATCCAAACTATTTGATAATTTGGTAATTTTTAGTTAACGTCGTACTAGAGCAACACAACGTGCTAATGACGACGGTCCGGGATCAGTCCCTTAAGGGAAAGATCCCAGGACAACACCTAGTACTTTTGAACTACGGTCAGATGACGAAGTAACACCTGAGCTGGCACCCCACTCTCCAAACTTCCACACCAACCCAACTAGACGACTTTCGGCCACGACAGATTGAGGTTCACCAGCCACCTCTACACCATACGCTTACAAACATCCATGTCCGGACTCGGATACGAACCAGGAACCTTCCGATCTAGAGGCTAACACCTTAACCACTATACCGGTTGGTCGGCCCAAACTATTTGAATACTAAAGTATTCGTCCAAAGCATACGAATACCAAAGCATACATCCAAACTATTTTAATATCAAAGTATTCATCCAAACTATTTGAATACTAAAGTATTCATCCAAAGCATACGAATACCAAAGTATTCATCCAAACTACTTTAATATCAAAGTATTCATCCAAACTATTTTAATATCAAGGTATTCATCCAATCTATTGGAATACTAAAATATTCATCCAAAGCATACGAATACCAAAGTATTCATCCAAAGCATACGAATACCAAAGTATTCATCCAAACTATTTTAATATCAAAGTATTCATCCAAACTATTCGAATACTTAAGTATTCATCCAAAGCATACGAATACCAAAGTATTGATCCAAGGCACACGAATACCAAAGTACTCGAATAAAATGGTTGTCGAACTTGTATTCTAATACTAAAGTATTCGAATTCCAAAGTATTTATTTTGATTATTTGAATACGAAATATTAATTCCAAGTATTCGAATACCAAATATTCATTCTAAACTCATTTTTATGAAAAATATTTTTCATCGCTTAGTCGTTTTTTGAATATGCATTCAAATAAATATTATAATCTAAATGTTGTCCATTGTGCCCGTCTCTACTTAAGGGGGTCCGGGACACAAAAATCGTCAAATTTTCGAATTTTTTTTTATTATTTTAAGAAATTCTCTGTGTTTTTCTGCTTAAAATGACGTCTAAATCCTGTTTCTATCCTAATTAGAACTAGAGATGTAATAATTTTTGTGGAGCATTGTTTTGAAAATCTAACATTGACAGTTGTTGTCTCTCTCTCTCTCTCTCTCTCTCTCTCTCTCATGGCAACAACATCTGTCTTTAAAAACTTTAAATGCGTTTTTCTCCATGATACATTTTTCAAGATTTCCTGCATTCAAATTGCTATAAGTCTAAAACCGATAAAGTTTAAGGGTTGAAATTTGGAATATATCTTTTACAAACATTGTACTTTAATTTTGATTCAGCAAAATTGAAACAAATATTTACTTTTAAAAATATGACTTTTTTAAAAACAAGTACCTTAAAATTTTCAAAAATTTTCATTCAAATATTTTTTATTTTTTATTAAATTAATATTTTTTAAATTGCTGAATCATAATTAAAGTTTATAAATTTGTGAACAATTTACTGCAAGAATTTTGAAAATTGATCAAGAATATTTTGAGCCTTAGCAATTTAAAATGACCCCTCTTTTTTTCAAAAAATTTTAATTTAAAATTTTTAAAAAACTTTTGGAAAAATTTTGTGTTTTGATTTTGTTTATTAGTTGGATGGGTAATGAGTACAAAAAAATTCTTAATTCTAAATTAATTAATAAAATTTTTTTTCTGATGTGTCCCGGACCCCCTTAAAATATTTCAAGAGGGGAAAGATTTCGCAAGCAATAATACTTTTATGAAACATATCTTAATCCCCTTGATCGTAATCGCCACTCAATATTTTATTCGACTGCAGCTCTCACATCAATCTTTATTATCATTGAGTAAATACATAAACTCAAATGAATCGATTATTAAGAACGGGAATCAAAATCTTCACTGGGAGTAAATTGTTACTTAAATAGCCATAAGCGGATATTACTATAAAAATGGTCGAAAAAGGACTGTGAGGTTTTGGCAGCAAATATTAAGAGCTTAGGAAATAAATACTGTGGTCATTTTATCCTCTCCATTCATTCTAATAATAGCTCACTAAGCATCGAGGGAAATACTTGTCCTATAAATCTAGCATGTAATCTTCGTCCCTTATTTTATGATTAGGAATATCTCCCTATTACTGTCAGTCTTATTCTTTTAGATGCCTCGCATATGAACTGTAGAATCCTATTTTATATATATTTTACTATACCTAGTTGAAATATTAAGACTCTCTTGTGTAGCAATGTTCTAAGTCGTATCAATTTATTTCGAGATAAATCTTTAATAATGGCACTTTTCAAATGTACTCCCTCCGTTTTAAAATAAGTGTGACATTTAGAACTTGGATTTTGTGTAGAAATAGTTGTCACATTTGACACTTGATTTCATTTAGAAATAGTTGTCGCCTTTGGCATTTATTCCGAAGTTGTCACATTAAACATTTGATTTAGTTCCAAAAGCTTTGTAGCATTCAGCACAAGAATTTTGCTCTGAAACAGCTATCACAAAAAATAATGGAATTTTATTCCAAAATATCTACATATTGCAATTAACACTTGAATTTTGCTCTGAAATAGCTGTCACAAAAAATAATGGAATTTTATTCCAAAATATTTGTTACAATTAACACTTGAAATTTGTTCCGATATATTTGACACACATATAACGCTTGAAATTTGTTCCGTAAGAGTTGTCACATTAATACTTGATATTTATTCCGAAGTTATCCAATTAAACTTCTGATTTTGTTCCAAAACCATTATAACTTTTAACACTCGAATTTTGCTCCAAAATACTTGTCACAAAAAGTAATTTAATTTTGTTCCAAAATATTTGTTACAACTAACACTTGAATTTTGTTCCGATATAGTTGACACACATTTGACAATTATATTTTTCCCCTAAGAGTTGTCCTATTTGGCACTTGATATTTGTTCCGATGTAATTGCCACTCATTTAACACTTGAATTATGCCCCTTAAGAATTGTTACATTTGGCACTTGATATTTGTTTCGAAATAGTTGCCGCTCTTAAGACTTGAATTTTGTTCTCGAGATAGTTGTCACATTTAACAGATGGACATTATTACGAAAGAGCTGTCAAATATGAAAAAAAGATGGAAAATTACGATTTAAACGTAAAAATTAAAGGTTTTTCTGACACGTTTGATTAAAAATTAACCCAATATTTGGCTTAAGTGCAAGAAAATTTATACATCAGTATAATACTTGGTAAGCGTCCCACGGGTGCTTAGAACTGCAGAAATTCAAAGAAGCGTGGAACATGAAGTATTCTGTAGGCATTGAAAACCAAACTACAGAGCTGTCCACAATACTATAGCATTCAAGGTATAGGATTTCTGTATTCCAAAGCACGTTGTATGGCATTCCAGATGTATTCGATAACGTTAAGATCTGGTGACAGGTGAAACATCAAAGCCCCAAACTCAGATGAATGATTCTATAAGCATAATTTGGCGTGCCGTAACTTGTGTGGTGTGCATTGTTCTGTTGATAGAGTCCAAATTCACCAGAATAAACGCAGGACATGACCAAGGACAACTCGTCAGAAAGGATTTAAACATATCGTCACCTATCAATACGTTTGTAAATGTAATAGGAATTCCAATGAAGGTACAGCTACACTCTACGTTTATGAGTGATGGCAACGGCTTGGCGATTTTTTTTTTGGCGCGCTTCTAGTAGCGAGTTACGATAAATTAAGGCAACCCATCTTTCGTTACGTTTGTTGTGGTTTTCATGGCAACCTCGGCAAACGGAAACTTTCAATTTTCATTTTGAATATTCTAGAAAGTTCTTCCAAAATCCGTTAAAATCGTTTGATTTCATTGATTCGTTTGAAATTTTTTCTTTCCTCCCATTGGTTATTTTGTTTTTAAAAATTTCCTTTGATTGCATTGGTCCTTTTAAATCGTTTTGGGTGATACCATTGGTCCATTTATTTGTATTTTGACAGTTGTGGAATTTTTATTTTAGTATAATAGTTTTTTCTTGAAAGGATTAAGAGTTTTTTTTTTTTTTTTTTTTTACCATTTTCGTATTCATTATTTTTTTACGAAAGAATTCTGACGTTATCAGGTTGTATTATTTCTTGCTTTTGTTTTCTTTTGTAAATCTTTTTCTTTTTCAACATGCCCACTGTATTTAGTGTAATTGATAATTTTCACGGTATTCTTACCCAACATTTGTAGCTTAGTTTCTCTGCTGGTTCACAAATATGTTTTGATATGTGCTTAAACCTACTACTTTTTGTGAAAGTTTTTAAAAAATATACTTTTTAAAACGTTCTGAAATGTATTTAAAACGTGTGTTGTAAAAAGAAAAAAATTTGCGACAGAAAAAGAGTTAAGAAATAATTCTTTCTTGGCAACTTTAGAAATGCGCCAAAAATATCGCCAAGGCCGTTGCCATTGCTCATAAACGTAGAGTGTAGCTGTACCCCAATGAATGCTATCTAAGCATATCCAAATCTGTTTCGGAGCACTTCCGTGTGACTGTACAGTCCCTTATTGCCATGTATCTCTTTAATTTGCGCGAAGCAGTTGGAAATTCGTTTAATCAGATCAGACTTCTCGTTTCCAGTTATCTAGTGCCTGGTGGTGTTTCGGAGCGCAGGAGGGGCGCATGGTTGTATGTCGAGTATTCATAATGGGTACTAGAAACAGGAATAAGCTCCCGAAACCCATATCTTTTAGGGAACGTTGCACAGTCCTCACGCTGATGTTTGTTGAGGGCCCAATATTGAATTCTGATGCTATTTGTTGCAATATTGCATGCCATCGAAATGATTCTTGACGACAAGTCCGTCACATTGTGTTATGCTATAGGGTGCCACTAGATTCTACACCTTCACCCGTCTAGAACGCATTTCAAATACACTAAACATTCACCGCTGCATGGATGAAGTTTGTGAGCTTGCTGTCTTCCCTTATCTTCAGGGTTATTTCATCATTGCGGAATGTTTTAACAGGACAATGTAAGACATGGAGTGCAACGAAGAACAATCTTTCACTTCTTCCATGGACAGATCTATCTTCACCAGATCTGTCGTCCTTCGAAGGTCTGGTTGATGATCGACTAACGACTACCCGCGTTTACATCAAATGAACTTCGGTACACTTGGGAACATATACTAAATATCTTTCTTTAATGTCTGACGTGTAATAGCAGTTATGACCAGCCATGGCAGCTTCACAAAATACTAAATTGTTCGGGCTCCGCAAGTCGAATGGAGTAGTTATTTCAATCATCATTACACCCTTTTGTGCGTAATTTTATTTGAGTGATACAAAATGTTTTAAATCTCTTGTGTCAGTCATTGTGATGCATATTCGATAGCCAGTAATCAATATTTGAAATACTTATACCGTGGGCTGTTATTATTGCTGAGTCTTTCATTGTAACCATTCATTTCGAGATAAATCTTTAATAATGGTACTTTTGTAATACCAAAGAATGTAATTTGTAAATGTAGAATTAAAATTTTTAGATTGAATGGGAATAATATACTCATAATAATTCACGTGAAGGTTTGTAATTAACGAATACCAAATAAGGGAATTATGCATACATTAATTTTTAAAATTGAAGCAAAAAATGAAGTTACCAGCCTTATTAGGTAATAAAAAAAAATAAAATACAGTCATGAGAGATACTGACTGCGCTTCACCACTTTATTTTATCATTTCGCAACTATTGTATCAGACTAAATAAAATTATACTAATATTCAGAAAAATTGAAAATCGTAGTAAATTTAATAATTAATAAATCTTGTGTATTGAATATTTAAAAAGCTTTTTAGGTTTTAAGATGTTATTACATTTCAAATAAATACCAATATTTTCACGTATACTCTAATACTACGTGGAAAGAATTTCAGTTTTTGGTTTCTGACGTAAATGTAGAAAGTTTCACAAGTCAAACTCGCATCTATGAAAAGAATTGCTTTGAACAACGATTTTTACTTTTAAGATCAAAAATAAGATTAGAAATTTTTACATGACTGAAATATTTCCCTATGAAAGCTATTATATTTTTATAATAACTAAAACTAATAGCATAAATGTGATGCATTTTTCTTGTTTTATTTGCGTAAAAATAATAATTCATAAACTTTTATCGGAATGCGATGGTATTTTAAAAATACTACATATACGCACCCAAAATTCAATTTAAATCAATATATTGACTGCGTAGGACACAAAATACAGATGAAAATAAAAATGACAGCAATGGCAAATTCTTTAATTTCTGCAATTTTATAAACATAACTTCAAGATATTTGCTGTATTAAATATGAATTCATCCTATACAATGTTTTTAATTTGTTATTTCCAAACACTTTTATTATCTAATACATTTTGCACGTAGTTCAAACGTAACAATTCTGATTTATTTCATCTATTTCATTGTTTCACACTGACTTCCAATGGTTGAGCACGCGACGGTAAAATCAACATAAATGTAAAAACGAAACTTTGATTAACACAAAATTGCACATGAAGGTAGCAAATGTGTTTACACATTAAGTAAAACAAAAATTGTGTACTAAGATGAAAAAAATATTTAATTTTCGTAAGTTATATGATGACGTCACATTTGGGTCATTAACTAAATGATGTTTAAAGCCAAATAAACTTACATTAATAAGGGATTTGACCACCCTCGGATCTTCACACAAACTTTACAGCGATTTTACATGCTTTCGAAAGGGTGATTAACCATCGCAGACGCGATAAATGACCATTCCTCCATTAGGGCTGTTTTCAACTCTCTGAGATGGTTTGAAGAAGGTAAAGGTGCAGAGACAGCACACCTGAGGACGTACCAAAGGTTTTCAATGGCATTTCATTGATTTCCTCCTGATGGTTGATAATGCCTGTCCCTGTCGAGGAAACATCGTTAACTTGAACCTGGAAAGTGCGGGCATTTCTCGTATGGAGTGGCCGGCCTATTCCCCCGATCTTAATCCTATTGAAAAGCTTTGGTATGCCCTCAGGCCTGCTTCTGCATGTTTACCTCCTCCGACCAGTCTCTGAGAGTTGGAAGCTGCCCTAATGGAGGAATAGCCATTGCTCGCATTTGGAATGGTTGATCCCCTCGTTGAAAGCATGGAAAATCGTTGTAAAGTTTGTGTGAAGGTTCGACGGATTACTTATTAATGTAAATTGTGTGTGCTTTGTTTGACTTTAAACATCATTTCGTTAATAACCCAAATGTGACGTCATTGTATAACTTACAAAATTAAACAGTTTTGTTTTGTATTGCATAAACACATTTGCTACCTTCATGTGCAATTTTGTGTTATTTTTGTAAAGCTTTATTTTTGCACTTATATTGATTTTACCGTCGCGTGCTTAACTTTTAGAGGCCATTGTATACACTATTAACACAAAAGTATTTATACACTGCATGCTTTTCAGAAAAAGTGCTTTATTGTTCTATTTAGTAACGGGTAGCCCCTTTTTTTGGCTTGTATTACAGCTGAAACATATCGATGCATATTTTCCACAAGTTCTCTGTAAGTCCTTAATAGCATAAACACATTGTAGCAAAATTGTTCAGATATTTTTGGACACGATATCTGTCATTAGTATAATAGGTCATATCTTGATGGGCGAGGTTTCTCGTCAATAGCAAAATTGTTCAGATATTTTTGGACACGATATCTGTCATTAGTATAATAGGTCATATCTTGATGGGCGAGGTTTCTCGTCAATAGCAAAATTGTTCAGATATTTTTGGACACGATATCTGTCATTAGTATAATAGGTCATATCTTGATGGGCGAGGTTTCTCGTCAATAGCAAAATTGTTCAGATATTTTTGGACACGATATCTGTCATTAGTATAATAGGTCATATCTTGATGGGCGAGGTTTCTCGTCAATAGCAAAATTGTTCAGATATTTTTGGACACGATATCTGTCATTAGTATAATTGGTATATGTTGATAAATGAGATACCTGGTCGAAACAATTTGGAAGATGAATTGTGTCAGTTTAAAAAACAGCGATTTTCTCGTCAACTTCAAAATTTAATTACTATTCTCATTGAACGTCCACAAGTTCCTCTTTCTTATTCACTAAAGAATTTGTTTTTCTACTAGAAATATCTTTACATATATCCGAGAGGAAATCCGAAGCATTTCGCACAGGCTCAGAAAGTTTCCAGTTTCAAATAAATAATCGGGAACTCTGTATCAAGATTTCGGGAATTATGGTTCATGGGAAGTATAAATACGTTATTATACACATTATTTTTAACTATGCGACCTTAAGAAATAATGATTTATTTTCTTATCTATTTACTGTTTGATAAAGATTCTAATTGAACGTTCACTGTGTCTCTCTTTAACGCTAAAGAATTCGCTTTCCCCCTCGAAATATTCTTAAGGAAAACTGGCAGGAAATCCGTATCGAACCTTCTTTTCACAGTAGATGGAGTTGTGACTTTGTTTTAATGGCGCCCTAAAGTTTTCTTCTCACGCAACATTGACTAAATGGGCAACTGCTATAATTATATTTGAGACGACACTAAGATTAACGGACATTTCCTCTGTTAACACCGCGCTTTACTGCTATTTTCGAAAACTTCAGCCGTTTGGTTCAGAAGGAATAACCGTCATTGGAAGAAGTTTGTTTTCAGAATACATTTCATTGATTTTTAATACTTTGGGGGTGCTCTGATTTTTTAAACATAAAATATTCATTGATTGACTTTGTACAAAAGTTTACTATACATTGATTAATTTTGTATAAAAAATAAAATATACGCTAATAAAATTAGTATCGAAATAAAATATTAGAAAAATAATTTAAACATTTCCCCTAAATTTCCCATCTTTAGGAAAGGTTTGCAAAGCATATCATTCACACTTTCCCGAATATATCAGCATATTTAGAGGCAATGAAAAATTGAAATAAGCCTCACTATAGAGCAATTAAAGTTATTGTGAGAAACAAGTTGATTTAGTGTATCATGCTTCCAACATTCACAAAGTACTTGAATGAGTAAAAATATAACATGCTTCAATACAATTATACTTCGGAAAACAAAATTCACTGTTTTTTTATACCTTCAATATATATTTGCCTTTTTTAAATTTAAAGTATCCGTTGCCGTTTCTTAGCACTACAAATTCACTACACGGACAAAAGTATTTGGACACTGCAGAAATTCGGAGAAGGATCCATTTTAGTAAGGGGTTGTTTTTTTCCTGTTTAGGACTTGTCCCATTCTTTATGTACCTGGTACAATAAACGCTGACGTGTACCTCGACGTTTTGGATAATTCGGCCTTGCCTATTCTATAGCAATAATACGAAGATGATGGTTGTTTTTCCCAGCAGTATCGAGCTCGATGTAACACTGCAAAATGTGTGCTGGACTGGTTTCCTGAAAATGAGGTGAATTTGCTTGACTGGCCTGTTCAGAGCCCAGATCTCAATCCGATCGAGCACTTGTGGAATAAACTGGAGCGACGAGTACGACACTACCACGTCCATCTTCATAACAATCTCTTCTCACAGCCTTGCAAGAAGCATGGCGAGCTATTCCTATCCCAGACTTAAGAGAACTTGTGGAAAGTATGCCTCGACATATTACAGCTGTAATGCAAGCAAAATCAGAGTCTACCCGTTACTAAAGATAATAATAAAGCACTTTTTATGAAAAACATGCAGCGTCCAAATACTTTTGTCCATAGAGTGTATAAAATGCTGAAAATTGTCTTGACACATGTAACACATATTTCCTGCGTACTTTAACACAATACTTTGAAATAATTGAGATACCCGTAACACGGTTGGAAGAGTTGCAGATTAGCTACTGGAAGGCTACAAGTTCAGAACTTGCTCCAACAAAAGACCATCATGTTGCACGTTGAACGTCCTATAATCTGAAATGTATTCACGTTATCCTGGTGAAGAAATTTGTAGAGTGGGCTTGCGAACTTGGATGTTGACCTCGTCGTCTAATCCTGGATACATGCTATGAAATATAAGTAGACAGAGCATTGTGCTATTGAGAGGATTTTCAAAAGTCCAAGAACCAAAGCGTTCACTAGCAGTCATGTAATTGCGCTGTGAAAAAGTTACTTGGTTACTGCTTTGGTAACGTATCCTCCTGTTTAGCCAATATAACATCTTAAGGGTACATGCGTGAATACGAATTTATAGAGTGGCGACAAAGATGGTGAAATCGTCAGTCTCTACTATGTCGCGGGAACCAATCAGATATTGAATCGAAAGATGCGTGTTTTTTCCTGTCCCGTTGTTTAATCAGGCAATGAATCTTCGTTTTCCTCTGGGACAAAAGTATTCTAAGAGTCATGTTACTATTGAACTTTCCCTTGAGGATGGATAACAGACCGTCGACAATAGTACGTTGTGTTGCTCCAGCACGACGAAAATACAACAACTTACCTACCAATCAAAATAAAATTTAAAAACATGTAAGTAATTGTTTTATAACTAATTACGATTTGTCATATGCACAGCTCCCCATTCCGTGTTTATACTGATAACTGATTTACTTCAGCAATTTTTGTGATACGATTCCCCATATATGGAGAGATACTTGCATACAGACGCTGGAATTGATCAATATCTTTCGAATAGAAATATTAAAGTTGAAAACCGCCACAGAGAATATACTAAGAATTTTTTTTATTAAATTCAATCTTTACTTCAAGGCTGACTCTTTCGCTCAAAACATGTTTTCAGTTTTTGTAGCTCCAAGCGTGCATAGGATTTCAACTATCTTCCATAGCAATACATAAATTTAATCCATGCGTGAAGTCACTGGTAAAACAACGTTAAAAAGCAACATCGCCTACCCTTTTTCTCTCGTGATTTCAATCGATCTGTATGTTGTCTTTTTCATGTTGAATATATCAATTTTTCAGATTCAAAGTGCATTTCAACCGCCAACTATTCCAGTTTTTTAAGGTGTTAGCCTCTGGATCGAAAGGTTCCTGGTTCGAATACGGGACAGTGCATGGATTTTTGTAAGCGTATGGTGTACGGCGGCTAGTGTACTTTAAATCTGTCGTGGACAAAAGTCCTTACGTTGGGTTGGTGTGGAAGTTTGGAGAGTGGGGTGCCAGCTCAGGTGTTGCCTCGGCATCTGACCAAGGTTCAAAATTACATGGTGCTGTCCTCGAATTTTCGGGATTGTGATATTGCATATCACAGTTCATCCTTTTTTGAGTGCAAAGCCGGATTGCTGCGGAGAGAGAGAGAATGAGGGGCATATCCATGGCGAACACTACCTCCACGAATTTGTTTGATTCTTGCTCTAGAGCAATCATATGAAGCGCAAGTACTATTGGCGCAGAGGATTCGTTCACCTTGGCGTGGTAATCCCGAACACCGCGGCCACACGAGAAAAACCGTTTTGTGCAAGGCCAAACTTGAAAAATGAGGGGCATATCCATGGCGAACACTACCTCCACGAATTTGTTTTATTCTTGCTCTAGAGCAACCATATGAAGCGCAAGTACTATTGGCGCAGAGGATTCGTTAAACTTGGTCTGGTAATCCCGAACACCGCGGCCACACGAGAAAAACCGCTTTGTGTAAGGCCAAACTTGAAGAATGAGGGGCATATACATGGCGAACACTATCTCCACGATTTTGTTTGATTCTTGCTCTAGAGCAACCATATGAAGCGCAAGTACTATTGGCGCAGAGGATTCGTTAAACTTGGTCTGGTAATCCCGAACACCGCGGCCACACGAAGAAAACCGTTTTGTGCAAGGCCAAACTTGGCGGTGTTGGCGATGCCGAGAGGAGAGGCTCTTGTAGGGAATTTTGGTCGAGTATTTTCTTCTTCGACCACTTTGGATCCGGATCAAGGCGAGACAAGGAGGGCATTTTCCTTGGTGCGCTGCAGTGAAATGCCAGAGACGAGCTGATCCTCCTCAACCATTGCTGCCCTCTGATTGGCATCTGCAGTGAACCACTATATCTGACCACGACTATAAATGTGGCTGCCTTTATGAAATTTCTATAATTTAGGAGTCCATCCACCTAGGCCCCGTGCCTGATCCCAAGCGCGCCATCAGGCCTAAGACTCCTCCACCACTCTCTGAGGCCAGCAGTGCTCCTGCAACTATATACACTGAAGAACCAAACATTATGACCACCTACTCAATAACGCGTTGCGCCTCATTTGGCCTACAAAACAGCTGCAACTCGCTTGGTATATAGAGACAGGTTGTACAAATGTCTAAGCAGCGGTCACGCAAAGTCGAGATATTCAGACATGGTGGTGTTTGAGCTCTGAGCTGCCGCTACGTTACATCCCAAATGTGCTGTATCCGGCGCGTTAGGTGGCCAGGACATTAAGTGGAATTAATCAGTATGTTCCTCGAACCACTCCAACACAATCCGAGTCTTGTGTCGTGGGGCGTTGTCCTGCTGGACTATTCCCAATCCAGTTGGGAAGACAGAAGCCATGTAAGGGTGCAACTGATCCTCAGTGATGTTCAGATAGTTCGTAGCTTTCATGGTCTGTTCTAGCACAACTACGGGTCACAGAGTCGCCCATGAGAACATCCTCCAAAGAATAATACCGCCACCACCAGCCTGTGTATCACTTGCTGTACAAGAGGGGATCAACTGTTCACCTGACAGACGACGCAGCCTGACACGACCATCGACGTGTTGAATGAGAAATAGGGATTCATCTGACCAGGCAACTCTTTTCCACTCATCAGTGGTCCAGTTTAGATGTTCCCGGACCCACTGTAGGCGTAGTTGACGATGACGCTTGTTCAACACAGGCACATGAGTCGGATGTCTGCTGCACAGTCCCATATTCAACATTGTCCGCTGAACTGTGCGTGTCGAAACACTTGCGTTTGGACCTGGATTGTATGGGTCTGTCAGCTGAGCCACTGCCTCGCGCCGATTTTGCTTTACCAAGCGTAACAGTCTCCGACGTCCTTTTTCTTTGATGTCGCGAGGACGACCAACACCTTGGCGTCTACTGCTGGTGTCACCGTCATTTATCGACTTTGCATGAATACTAACAACAGCAGATCGTGAACAAACTACCAGTCGTGCAGTTTAGGTTACACTCGTTCCGAGTCTTCGGGCCATTGCGATCTGCCCTCTATCGAATTTGCTTAGATCAGCAGCCTTTCCCATCACTCGCAAAAGTAAGTGCAAGGATAATTACTTACCTTCTCCAGCAGCAGTTAAATACCATTCTCACTTAATCACGTGCCTTCCACGTCATCCAGACGAGTTCATTGAAAAATATGGGGAAGGTCATAATGTTTTGTCTCGATATATATATATTAGACTTAGTCCTAGTGTATAATGTTAGCTAACCCTAAGGTTTATACAGGTAAGGTAAACCTTAGGGTTAGTTAACATTATACACTAGAACTAAGTCTTAAGTAAAGAAACACTAGAACACAATCACACTATATTTCCCATAGAGATACCCTCCCCATATTTGATGCAGCGACCAGGATACGAACCTGGGTTTCCAGACCGTCGTCAAAGGACGAGAAAACTCGTAAAGACAAACTGCCAGATTACTCAAACGGCAATGAAGATCCCAGAAGGAAAACTTAACTGTCCCTTGTTGTAATCGTCCCAGCAAGTCTTGACATTTTGGATCACGTGTCTGTAGCAGAGGATGGTTCCTAGTTATTTGACGCAAAGGACGAGATATCGCGTCAAGACAAACTGCCAGATTACTCCAACGGCAATGAAGATTCAAGTAAGAAAATGCAATTGTCCTTTGCCCTATAACTCGTGACAGTATGGATCAGGTTTTCGTACCAGAGGCTGGTTACTACAGGGCAGTTTTTGACGCGAATATGAATTTCGAGGGTACATTTTAAGTCAAGAAGAAAAGCCTCAGATTATATCCACGAACACTTTCTCATTCAAAATGGTTGGGTATTTATATCCACTGGAGCAACAAAACGAGTTATTGGTGACGGTCTGATATCAATCCCCAATATTCGAGGACAAGGCTTCGTAATTTTGAATCACTGTCAGTTAACGAGATCGACACCTGAACGAATAACTCACTCTCTAAACATCCACATCACGGAAGGCCATTTTATGCCACGACAGATTTAACTTGCACCAGCCACCACGTACTCAGCTGTCCTTCGTTGGATCGAGTTACGAACTCGCAACTCTCCGTTTGCTAATCCGTTACTCTTCCAACCGGGATAAGGTGGTCCTCCTCAGGATCCTGCGTCGTCAAAAGCCCGTTGTGTTGCTCTGGTACGACTTTAATTAACAATTACCAAATTACCCCAGGATCGAGAGATACATACGTAAACTTTGCTTAGTCCCAACCGGAATGTGACAATAACTTAGGTTATTGGTAATGTTTTACTAACGTCGTATCTGAGCAACACAACGTGCTATTAACGGTTCGGGATCAATCTCCTACGGGAAAGAACCGAGGACAACACCTCGTAATTTTGAACCACAGTCAGATGACGAAGCAACACCTGAGCTGGCACCCCACTCTCCAAACTTCCACACCACGTCGACGTGAGAACATTTGAAGCCATGACAGATTTAATGTGCACCAGCCGCCTCTACACCATGCGCTTACAAACATCCATACCCGGACCCGGATTCGATGCAGGAACCTTCCAATCTAGAGGCTATCACCTTAACCACTATACCGGTTGATCGGCGACCATAACATAGGCAGGAAGGTCGTGAACGCTTGTTAATTTTGATGTTTTATCAATCTTGTGGGCGATATCTACTATATCTGACACGCACCACAGTGAGTCCCTATATTGGCCGACACATTTCGTACTACATGGCATGTGATTTTCAATACATCAAACTATGTCCAAGGTAATTTCCTTCCAGTGGATCCATAACTCATTAATTTCAAGTGTGTTGTTCACTCTGATCGATATTGCTTTACAAGTTCACAATTCGAAATGTATAGGGTAGGTAATTTAATTAACGTCGCACAGGAGCATCACAGCGAGCTGTTTGCGACGGTGTTGGATCAACCCCCGAAGGGTAAGGTTTGAGGACAACACGTAATTTTGAACCACGGTCAGATGACGAGGTCACACTTGATCTGGCACCCCACTTTCAAAACTTCCGTAGAACACTTCAGCCGGTTGGAAGAACAAAAAAAACTGATTAGCCACCGGGCTTGCGATTTCGAATACAACCTAAAATCTTCATGTACACCCGTCAAAAAAAAATAATAATAAATAAATAAAAAAATAAAAACCGACTTACTCGTTCGCAATTGCACAATTTACATCACAGAACAAAACGGAAGGTAGGAATCGATAGGGATGAATGTTTTCTACAAATATCAATAGTTAAAATTTGTCCAAGGGGTCGTCTTCATATTAAATTGGGTGCTTGCTCCGAAAATTTCAATATGAACCCCCATTTTTCATCACAAATTTGGATTCTACACACAATTTCAGGCGGAAAAAAAATTTCATCAATTTTATTGGATTTTTCACAGATTTGTGAATGTTTGAAAATTAGATCTCCTAATGTTAAATTGGCGTTTCACGTTTTTTGTTATATTTGCTAAAAACATTAATTTTCCTTGGAAAATGTTTTTTCATCCTTTACTCCCCAAAAACCCAAACACAATCTATACACATTGTAATTATCAAATTAAATTTTACTATTTTTTATTGATTATGAAATTAGTTTTCATAAAAATTATGAAAAGAAACCTGGGCAAATTTTGACTCCATGCGATTCAACTGTCACTGAAACATCGGAATTCCAAATTTCAGCTCATTACGTGCATAATTAGTAGCCCAGTGAGACTGTTTGCAAAATTCTATGATTTTTATCGTTATTAGGGATTGTTCACAAAGTGAAAACAGAAATTTCTACCAACAGATTCTGGGATTCAATCAGAATGTGTTCTGACTTTGTCACCATCTTAATGGACTCCTCATACCAAGGCGCCAGAAAAAGGTCATTGACTGCGACGGCGACTACACGTCTTTATTAATATTTATAATGTGCTTTAACTCAGAACATTTGCACGCTTCCTGAATGGTTTTTATGGATTTTCTTGGTCAATTTTTTTTTTCGCCGTTTTACATTATTGTTTCATCAAATCCGCCTGAAATTGTGTGTAGAATCCAAATTTTTGATAAAAGATGGGGGTTCGTATTGAAAATATCGGAGCAACCACCCAATTTAATACGAAGACGACCCCTTAGAGAAATTTTGAATATTGTTATATGTAGAAAACATTCACCCCTATCGATTGCTAACTTCCGTTTTGTTCTGTGATGTAAGTTGTGCAATTGCGATCGGGTGAGTCGTTTTTTTGATGGGTGTACATAGGGGCTGGTACACGTTAAATCTGTTATGGCCGCAAATGTTCTCATGTCGACGTGGTGTGGACGTTTGGAGAGTGGGGTGCCAGCTCGGGTATTACTTTGTCATCTGACTGTGGTTGAAATTTATGTGGTGTTGTTTTCCGATATTTCCCTCAGGGATTGATCCCGGACCGTCGTCAATAGCCCGTCGTGTTGCTCTAGTAAGACGTTAATTAAAAACTACCACTTACCGTTACCCGGAATGTCGCCAACAGTCCTCTGTGTGGCTCCTGCGTGACGTTAACTAAAAATATCTACGTATTTAATCTTCCACACCATGTCAAAGTGAATAGAAATTAAAGAAAACGAAAGCATGTGAGAACGTAAATTGGAAGATTCAAATGGTCTAACGATCTTCAACTTGATAGTTCTGAAGATAGATGTCGTAACACTCCCTTCAAAGATGTCTTAACACTCCCTACATAGATGTCGTAATCTTTCAAATCGTCAGAGTTCCAAGAGAGTTTATGGTAGGTACTTGCATTAACGTCGTACTGGAGCAACACAACGGGCTCGATTTCATAAAGGTAATGGTAATGGTAATTTTAGTTTAAGTCGTACTAGAGCAACACAACGGGCTATTGACGACGGTCCGGGATCAGTCCCTTAAGGGAAAGATCCGAGGACAACACCTCGTAATTTTGAACCACGGTCAGATGACGAAGCAACACCTGAACTGGCACCCCACTCTCCAAACTTCCACGCCAACCCAACGTGAGGACTTTCAACCACGACAGATTTAAGGTGCACCAGCCGCCTCTACACCATACGTTTACAAACATCCATGCCAGGACCCGGATTCGAACCAGGAACCTTCCGATCTAGAGGCTAACACCTTAACCACTTTACCGGTTGGTCGGCGATTTCATAAAGGAATTAACCCTTCTTAGCATGATTTTTTTGTTTATTGGTGAAATAAATCAAGGTGATATAATTCATGTTCAAAATTAAAGGAAAAATGGTTAAAAAATCTTAGTATATACTTATAGTATAAATTTAGCAAAAAACAATATGATGGTATCATGTGGTATTTTTTAAATTAAACGCAAACTTTTTCAGAAATTGCTCTAAAAATAACAGAAACACATGTTACAAACCTTTCTACCACTCATTTTCATTTTTTTAGCAATAGAAACTTATATACAATAAAACAAAATTAAGAACGAAATCATACGTTTATTGCAACTACAACAAACAGCGGAATGACAACTTCAAGCTCGTTTTACTGTTAGTGACACTTGCTTATTTTTGACAGCTATGTTTTTTTTTATGCAATGGACATTAAAAAGGTATCCAGACACGATCAACTTAAAGTGAACTTGTTCTTTTATATAATTTTTGGGCATTCAATGTTATGATGGAAATTTCCACCATTATGCAAAGAAGGGTTAAAGCAAAAATATTATCTTAAAGGCTTACATTAGACGATCCATGTCTCTAAGAATCTCTAATTCAATATTTTTGCAAATTTTGGCATCCTAATGTTCTTCACCAGACCTCTTGGTACCTTTGCAACCGCAGAGCGTAACCCAACTAAATAGAAAGAGAGAGAGTGAGAGAGCGGGTCTTTAGAGTTCAGGGTGTCATTTCCAGTTCAAAATAATGTTATGTGAGTGGCTTTGGACAGGGAAAACGACCCGACCTTCCGAAACGGGCCATTTGTCCCGGTTATTAAGTATATCTGGGATACGCATTTCGCTGCATGCATAGTTGGATGCTGGAAACTGATGAAATCAGGATTTCTGAGATGTATGTAGTTTATGGGATTTTTGACGTAATTGGAGGCAGGGTGTTTTGTTGGAGGATGAAAGATCATTACACTGAAAATGAAACACTGTCTGGATGATTAGTGCTTGGACGCAGCTTGGAGATATTGCTTGTGTAAGTTGAAAGGTTGTGAGAAATTCAGAAAGTTAATCGATCAGATCGATTGCCAGTGATCGGAACTAGTGGGAAACATGTGCTTGAAATGATTGGAGCTTGGATGATTTGAAGCAGTTCGGCAATGGCAGATCTCAAGCATCGCAGTTGGATTTAAATGGATCTTGTAAAACTTATTTTATCTTTCACATATCTGAATATTTAAAGTGTACTTATCTACTGTATTTGAATAAGTCCGTTATTTCTTGGGCCGATTTAAAAACCGGTTGGAAGTATTTGGTATGTTTGAATAAACGTTACACTGGAGCAACGCCAAGGGCTATTGGTGACTGTCCGGGATCAACCCCGATAGGTAGGTAGACATTTTTTAATCAACCCCTATGGAAAGATACGAGGACAACACCACGAAATTTAACTACGGTCAGATGACAAGGCCACACATGAGCTGGCACCCCACTCTCCGAAATTCCACATCACGCCAACGGGATGACATTTAAGGACAGATTTAATGTGAGCCAACCTTTTTGTACACGACGTTCTTGTGTTGGTCAGTTAGTCTTCCAAACGGATGGAAGAGCAATGGACTTGAAACTGGAGGGTTGCGAGTTCGAATCCAGCCAAAGTTCATCGTGTGTAAAGGGGGCTGGTGCACGTTAACTCTGTCGTGGCTTCAAATGTCCTCACGTTGGTGTGGTGTGGAAGGTATGGAGAGTGAGGTTCCAGCTAAGTTGTGACTCCGTCATCTGACTGTGGTTCAAAATTACGTGGTGTCCTCGTATCGTTCCCTTCGGGTTTGATCCCAGACCTACACCAGTAGCCCGTTGTGTTGCTGCAGTGTGACGTTAGTAAAAATACCTACCTACATACCTTTAAAAATTTTATTTAAAGAAATGTCTTTTTCAAATTTAAGGGGCAGTGCACAAAATTCTTTTAAAATTTCGATAATTGTTTTATAAAATTTAAATAAATGTTTATACAATTATGTTTAAAATGACATATTATTTATGAATTATTATTATTTTTTCATGAAAAGAACATTTTTTCAAGCAAGTCTATGCAAGCAAATATATTCAAGCGATCTATAAATAGAACGAGTCTATTCAAGCAAGTATACAAAAAATTGGTTGAAAGTAGCATACCCTGTAACATATTTCAACGCAGGAATTTTTTTCTAACTGCTCAGAAAAGTTCATTTTAATTGTTAAAATAGATAAAAATTTGTCATTAAAAAAAGTTTTAAAAAAAAGTTTAAGAAAGTTTAAAGAATTTTTTTTTTAATGTTAAGTTTTGTTTATAATAATCTTCATATTAAAGTGTTTAAAAGTGTCTCCCTTCATAACCTGTAAAAAAAAATTCAAATTAATGCACATAAAGATTCTGAGAAAATTAAAAAAAAATTAATAAATTAAAATTTGACCATTTTAACCTTAGGTAGATAGGACTGAACAGGTCGCCCTTAGTGGTAGGTATTTTTAATTAACTTCGCTCTGGAGCGGGGTTATTGTAGACGATCCGTGATCGAACCCGAAGGTAAAATTCCGAGGACAACATCACATAATTCAATTTTATTCCATATGTCTTATATATAGGTAGGTATTTAATTAATGTCGCATTGGAGCAACACATCGGGGTACTGGCGACGGTTTTGAATCAGTCCAGAGATAACCGTCGAATATTCCAAGTATTCCAAATTCCCAAGTGCAGTTTGGTATAAAAACTCTTATACTTATCGACTAATATCTAGAAGAGTACTAAAATAATTACTCGGTATGTTAAACCACCAATATGACCTTATGAAAGATATAGTAAGGACTGGTAACATACATGAAGACAGGTTTCCAGAAACTCATCAAACGTCACAATACCATCTTTGTTCAAGTCCAGTTTCTGTAAGAAAATAAAGATTTTTGTTAAACATTTATTATGTAACAAACGGCACTGTTATTCTGTTGCGTGCAGTAAAAATTCCGACATATTTAAAAATGATGCTCAGGTTATAATTTTTGTTTTTGTTTCAATTGTATCTAAATTTACGTTCCTCATTAGTTTAAAATTACCCCGTTTGACACTTTTGATGGTTGTCTTAAAATTTAAGGAAATATTTTTACTTAAGTGAGAATTTAATTAACGTCGTACTGGAGCATCACAACAGACATTTACTTAAGGAAAAATATAACTGTAAGGCTTGCATAAAGAATAAGATATTTTTGCTGAATTATTTATCAAGTATTACTTAATCTTAAGGCTAGAACCGTCGTTCATCCTATTCGTTACCATCGAATCTGTAATTCGATCTCGTTAAATACTGAATAAGAGGAAAAAATAATTTAAGAACTATTTTTTATGTATTTTTTTCTGAAGAATTAAGAACTATTCCTTTCTTAAGAACGACGCAATTTTTAAGTTACTTCAGTTTTTTCATAAGATTCGTGGACATAGAATATGTATCTCACTCAATTAACTACTAAATACCAGAAGTATAAAATGTACGAAGTTTTGTACTTTTATTTACGAAACAAATATAAATTAATGCTTATGTACTTTTGCTGAATTATTTATTAAGTAGTAATCTTAAAATTACCACAATTTTCAATACATTCGCGAGCATCGAATCTGCAACTCCATCTCGTTAAATATTGAATACGAGAAAAAAATAATTTAAGAACTATTTTTATGTATTTTTTTCTGAATCCCCATTCTCTCTTAAGAACAACGCAATTTTTAAGTTACTACAGTTGTTTCATAAGATTCGTGGACATTGAATATGTATATCACTCAATTAAGTACTAAATACCAGACATAAAATTTATGAAGTTTTGTACTTTTATTTACGAAACAAATATAAATTAACGCTTATGTACTTTTGATGAATTATTTATTAAGTCTTAATCTTAAATTTACCAGAATTTTCAATACATTCGTGAGCATCAAATCCACAACTCCATCTCGTTAAATACTGAATAAGAAAAAAATATAATATAAGAACTATTTTGCGTATTTTTTCTGAATTCTTTCTTAAGAACGACACTATTTCAAAGTTACGACCGTATTCCTGAAAAATATGATTATTACTTGTCAAGTGTTCAGTTTCATTCTGCAAAGTGGTGAATTCTATTATCCCTCCGAAAGAGCCTACCGTAACTTAATATTTAAAAAATAGTAAAATCATCTGCCTCGCATATATTAAACTTTCCCGAGATAATCAAGGATCATTAAACTGGATGTCTCTTTCCAGAAAAGAATAAATAACAAGGAAACTCAAGCGAAATATCCGAAACAATTCTCTTTCTGCTTTTCGAAGTAAATCATCGACCCATTCAAATCTTTTTTCCAAACACTCTGCTATTTCCGAGTGAGAAGTGGAAAAGGCTCATTACCGATTATCAATCAGTGATCTCTGAAAAAGTGCTATCGATTCGAAACGGATAAAAAAGTCAAAACAATCCGACGGACAAACACGAAATGGGTTCTATTTTAGTAAAATGTCCTTATTTTTAAAATATCCAGCAAAAAGAGAGACGATGGTACAATGTCTGAAAAAGTTAAGCACCGGCACTTATCATTTTTCTCAAATTCTACTCTGCTTTTCTAGTTAGTTTTGCTATGGGATGTCTGCAGCTCTAATTAACCCACCTTGCGTTGAAAATTGCCCATTACAATTAAAAAAAGTTCTTTATCAAAGCAAGGATGTGGGAAGTAAGTGACAGTAAGTACTCATCAAAATATCGATGCATGGTCCATGGTCACTTCTACTAAAACCGGAGACTGTAACAGCTGGTAATTTGTGGATAGAGTTAATTATTACACCATTCCCAAATAAAAAACATATTTTCAAAAGAAATGCTGGCAAATAACAAGTGAAGAATATCAAGTTTTCTCAGTAAGAACAGCATGGTCCTTGGTTTCTTCCGCTGAAATAGAAGACTTAGATGTCCTGATACTTTGTAGTTGCCCTGGTAATTTGTCGGTAACATTTTCTTGAGTTAGTTATTCGGCACCCCAATCAAGGAAATTATTTTGTTTTTAAAAGAAAAGAGATGGGTAAATAACGAGTTAACGAGGTATGCCAAGTTCACACATCGAAAAATGTATGGTCCCTTGTCTCTTCTGCTGAGAGTAAGATTGTTAGATGTCCTGGTAATTTGTGGATGAAGTGATTATTCACCATTCTTCAACCAAAAAACAAAGTTATTTTTAAGAAAAAAGAAGCCTGCGAATAAAAAGTGAGGAATTTCATGTTTTCATTTTGAAACCTGCATAGTCCTTAGTGATGATACATAAGGCTCTGTAAAGTGCCCAGTAGGTACAACAGATGCAAGGGTGGACAATATGTATTCAAATAAAAACTCTGCGTGATTCCTGGTCACTTCCGCTGAAACAGAAAGCTCTGTTACGCACCTTCGTAGGTTTAATATGGAGTAAATTCTTCTCCTTTTCCGAATTAAAACACAATTGACAAGAAGTAGTGGCAACGGAAATTACGCTGCCCTTTCTGAAGCCGATGTCAAAAACGTCCTAATAGGTTATAGAGTAGAGTTAATTATTCATTCATTCCTAAAGAGAAGAGTTTTGAGTTTGGCACAATGTCCCCCCCAGTTCCTTAAAAATATAATCAAATCAATCTAATGCAAATGAGAAGACATAGTGTTTTTATAAAAGTAAATTGTGGAGCAATGTATGCTGACATATGAAAGTATTTATGTTATACCAGGACCTTTATGCTGAAACAGAAAACTGTATGAAGCACCCCTTTAGGTTGTAGATGGAGCTCGTCATTCACCAGTTCCAACTGGAAAACAGTTTTATTTTTGTCAAAGAAAACAAAGATGCAAAATAAATAGTCGGACGGCAGTCTGTAGTCACATCGAAAACACTGTCTGCATGGTTCTTGGTCGTTTCCACTGAAACAGAAGGCTCTATAATGCACTATTGTAGGTTTTACATGAGGTAAATCATTTACCCTTTCCGAATTGAAGAAAAAAAATACAGTTGACAATAAGTAATCTCAACAGAAACTACGTAGCCCCTTCTGAAACAGAAGTTTCAGACGTCCCAATAGGTTGTGAATAGAGATAATTAGTCATTCATTCCAAATGAGAAGAGTCTTGAGTTTGGTTCAATTAGCCCTAAATAGAATCAGTTCCATAAAAATGTAACCAATTCAATCCAAATAAGAAGATATATAGCTCTTTTCAAAGTAAATTGTGGAACAATGTATGCTCTCATGGAAAACTATTTATGTTATCCCATGATACTTCCGCTAAAACAGAAAGCTGTCTAAAGAACCCCGTTAGGTTGTAGATGGAGTTCGTTATTCACCACTCCCAATTGGAAAACACAGTTTTCTTTTTGCTAAGGAAAACGAAAGATGCAAAACAAACAATTGGAGAACAGCATGTACTCACATCGAAAACTCTGTCTGCGTGGTCCCTGGTCGCTTCCGCTGATACAGAAGGCTCTGTAAAGCGCCCCAGTAGGTTGTAGATGGAGTTAATTATTTCTCTCATCTCTTCCCTTGTTATGCAGCCATCTCCATTTATGTCATAAAGATTGAATGTCCACTGGAGCTTCTCTGTCGGCGACCCACGTGATATAGTGGAAAGTCCAAGAACAAACTCCTGCAAGAGAAAAGAAACCTCTGATTAATGGAATGATTTGGATCGAGCAAATACCGCCATCACACTAGAAATCGATCTCGAAGTATTTTATTTCTTTTGACAATGGTTTTGTTCCTTAATGGCTTTAAATCATCTCTTTCATACTTTTCAAGATATACCACACGTTTCTTATCAATTTTGAATAATATAAATACTTAGTTATTTCACACTAAAAAGTATTTTACTAATTTTAATTATAATTCACTCGTCAATCTTTAACACTATATGCAATATTGGTTGACTTAAAATGTCATCCTGACCATTCTATACTTGACCCAGGAACATGCATTCTCTATCCTTCCTATAGGACACCATAACCTTTAATTCCTATGGGCCAAAAATGTAATGTTAAATGTTCTAATTAAAGGATTTTTATGAGGTAGGTAGTTAATTGACGTCACACAGATGCGACACGACGGGTTATTGCGCATTTTAAGTGGCTTACATAAAGTACCATAGATCCCGTTAAAATTAACGGTAAAAAAACCAATATTTTGACATAAATACGTCAACGATTTGGGGTCCTTCTAGAAGGGTAATGGTAATGGTAATTTTAGTTAACGTCGTACTAGAGCAACAGAACGGGCTATTGACGACGGTCCGGGATCAGTCCCTTAAGGGAAAGATCCGAGGACAACACCTCGTAATTTTGAACCACGGTCAGATGACGAAGCAACACCTGAGCTGGCACCCCACTCTCCAAACTTCCACGCCAACCCAACGTGAGGACTTTCTGCCACGACAGATTTAAGGTGCACCAGCCGCCTCTACACCATACGTTTACAAACATCCATGCCCGGGCCCGGATTCGAACCAGGAACCTTCCGATCTAGAGGCTAACACCTTAACCACTATACCGGTTGGTCGGCCCTTCTAGAAGGGAGGGAGATCGTAGGACAACCCCTCACAAATTTGAACCACGTTCAACTGACGGGGTTAACAACTGAGGTAGCCTCCTACTCTCCAAACTTCCAGAATACTCCAACGTGAGGACATTTCAGGCCATGGCAGGTTTAACATGCACAAGCCCACAAATAAACGACGATCCTTGATTGAATCGAGTTCAGAACTCGCAACCTTCGGTTTCTAATACCCGATTCTATCAACTGGATTGCTTCGACCGAATATAAATGGATAGGTAGGTTGGTAGTTATATAAACCTCACATTAGAGTAACATACCGAGCTATTGGTCATAACCCGGGTAGGTTAAATTAGGTATATTAATTAAGGACGTACTAGATCAACACAACGGGCAATTGGCGACGTTCCGGGTGTTGGTAATGGTAATCTTTAATTAACGTCATACTGGAACAACACAGCGGGCTATTGACGACTGTCCAGGATCAATACCCTAAGATAAACATCCGAGGACAACACCGACGACGGTTAGGGATCAACCCAAGAAGAGAAAGAGCCGAGGTAAACATCACTTTACTTTGAACGTAGGAAACACACGAGTTACTTTGAACCATGGTCAGATGACGAGATCCCACCAGAGTTGGCACCTCACTCTCCAGACTTCCACCCCCTACTTTTCTTATAAGAAAATTCCTCTCGATTTTTTTTATTGCCTGAAATCAATGTTTTAATTGTTACGTTATCAATGTCATTCAATGTTTCATTTTATACCTTAATTGCTGTGTCACAAACCATCTCGTAACTAGTGTGGAGGGGTCTCTCAGACCTCGCTCACTAAAGTGCGCATAAAGTTGGTTAATATAATATATTAATGAAAGATTATTTAGATAATTATTATTTATACATTTTAAATTTGGATAATTCAATTCTTAACATGAAATATATTTTATATTACTATATAAGTTAAGTAGATTCCGTGTATCTTCATAGTCAGCTTTCGGACCTAATTTTGCAGGACGTTTCAACCCTGGAAACTGTAAAAGTATGTTGTGTTTTGGTGTTCTAACGGCACGATTAGTTCCCCAACCCCCTCTGGTATCCCATTTGAAATGATTTTTTCCGTTGAAATATTCTTATAGTGAAGACACACTCGAAATATCTTCATCTTCATGTGCATAAATTTCCGAATCCGTTTCGTGTTCGCTTTCAATAATATTATACGAAATTTCAATGTCCCAGTACTTTATTTACGACCAATTATCAACAATATCCTGAATTTCTTTTTGTGTAATATACATATGTCGTTTCTTAGTAAAGTTTGCTGCCATTTTAGGCTTTCTGCCTAAATTCCCTACTCAAACTTAGACGATTTCATTCAACAAGAACGGTAACGCAAATGCCATGAAGGGGTCTAAGAGACCACGCGGGAAATGCAAATAGTGTGAAATACGATATAGTTGGGACAGCCAAACCAGTCTTGGAATCTTGGCTTCTGTTGGACGTAGTAGGAAGGTACTGAATAGGACAGGGACCAATATTGACTTTAAGGGGTAGAAACGTCCTGTCAAAAATGACTCGGGGTCTGTGAGACCCATGACAGCAGTTAAAGGTTATTTTGCAGTCCTCTGTGTATAAGACTAAGGGATCTTTTCAACTTAAAGCGATTGATTTAAATGTAAATTCAAAAGAGATAATAAAAAGCATCTATTTATAAAATTGCAATTTCATCATTTGATACGAAATGAAATGAAACCTTAATTAAAAATGTTTTCCTGTCTTAGAATATCCGTAATAGTTTAATTTAAACATTGAAAACGCCATATTCTGTGGCGACTTTAGCGATGGTAAAAATTTAACTTGTAACCAACAAGGGCAAGCGTCGAATAAATTTTTAACAGTGAATCGTCGATAACTAAAGCTAAGAGATTTATGGCTAATTTCCGATTTAGTTGCATAACAAATTTTATCAAAATGTTTCTTTCCATACTAAACTAAGTACATGGATTTCAGAAAGATTAATTCATAGAAATCGAAATAATTGCATTTTCGGAGAACACTAAAGTGTTTTTGATGAATCCATTTCAATAAATTTCCTGCTTCTCGAGGATACAGGGAAAGGGTTGGTCACTTAGATGTTCCAAAGTAATAGGAACATCGTCTAAGCTATTTGGAATTACTTTTCAACCACCGCAATCTATTTGCATTCTGCTTTTTAAGCTTTTAAATTATACTCTAACAGATTGTTCAATTAGATCGTTTTGATGTATGTAGAGGTGTCAGTACTTGACTGTTCCATTTTCTTCAGACATATTATTTATGCTAATAGATATTAAAACTGACCTTTTTTACTTGATACTGATTATTGCACCATTTGTTTTGAAACATCAGCACGAAACTTTCAGAAACATGTAATTATGCAATAAATAATCATGTGCTTATATGTTGCACTCCGGTTACAGTTAAGAATAGCCCAGTAGGAAGCGTACGCGTTTAGCAACCGGAGAGATGCGAGTTTGTATGTTGATCCAGCCAAAGACCGTCGTGGACATGGGGGCTGGTATACGTTAAATATGTCTTGGCTTCAAATGTCCTCACATTGGCGTGGTGCGGTAGTTTGGTGAGTGTGGGGTGCCATCTCAGGTGTTCTCTCGTCCTTTTATCATGGTTTAAAATTGCGTGTTGTTGTCCTCGTATCTTTCCCTCTGGGATTGATCCCGGACCGTCATCAATAACCCACTGTGTTGCTCCATTGAGACGTTAACTACCCGGATGCAACTCATACTGCGTGTGAAACTACCCTTTATTAGAACCTACATTTATGGCAGTTTTGCAGCCTGTATTAAGTATTTTTATACATAAAACTGTCTTTTGAGTCATCTATACGGCAGTATTGCAATCGGGGTGCGATATATCAGTAATTAAATGTTTTCTCAAATATTTTGTGCAGTCACAGTTTTAAGAGAAATAATGATTAAAGGTTTAAGATTTTAAGTATTTAAAATTAAGAAAAATCAAAGTGTAATTTCATCACAAGACTGCGGAGTGAATATATATTCGCAACATTTTTATTTTATAGCTAGGTAACATTTTCAAAATTTTGTCTGGATGATTTATGTGTGAAATCAAGATGAATTTATACTTTTATGTATAGAATGACTAAATGCATGCTTCCCGTATGTTGCAAAACGGTCCTCTAATGGAGTATGAACTAACCTCTACTTGAATCTACAGCTGTGGAAATTTTGGAGAGAACGAAAGCATTTATTATATCTTTCTAAAGTTAAACTAGAAAAATATTTTAATTTTGGCAGTATTACAGAGAGGTGTGATATATCCGTGATTAAGTTTTCTCAGATATTTTGTGCAGTCACAGTTTTTAAGGAAATTAAAGATTAAAATCTTAATTTCAATATTAAAACGCTAAGAATGTAAAGTGTAATTTATTTAAGTCTGTCGAGGAAATTTATGTTCACTACATCTTACTTTATAACTGGGAAACATTTCCAAAATTTCCTCTGCATGGATACTGAAATGAAGGATTTCTAGTTTTATGTACAAAACAACTATAAATGCATGGTTCCGCATACACCAAAATTGCCCTCTGCTGGAATCTACAGCTGTAGAAGTTTTGCAGCATACAAAATCATATTTTCAGTCTTTTTTTAGACATATACCTAGAAACATAATTGAGTTGTGACAGTATTGTAGCCTAGGGGCGATAGATCTGGAGATTAAAAGTTTTGTAAAATATTTTGTACAGTCAGTTTTTAAGGAAAATAGAGACGAAAGTTTTGTAACTCAATTTACGAAGTCTATATGTAATAATTAAGAGAATATTATACGAGGTTTCAGATCCATCGAAGTGAAATGGAAGTAGATGAAATTCCTATTGAGAGGAGCTTCAAAAATTGTGGTCAACATAACGGGCTAGTTATCACATGACTCCTCAGCGTAAAATTGACTTGGTTGACGGATTTGCATCGTATAGCTTTGTTTGGAGATGTAACATCTGATGACATGGTCTGGATGGGAATTCAGATTTCTATAGAGCGCCGACGAAAGTGGTAGAATCTCCAGTCTACTAATATATGATCAAGCAAAGGACCAATCAGATGATGTATCAAAGAATGGGCGTCTTTTCTGCCATCCTGTGGACCAATCAGATGATGAATGCTAGGTTCAACTCAGACGAAAGTAGTCTAAGGGTCACGTTACTATTAGTTTTGGTCACGTGATTATAAGGATTATGACATTATAAGGTTACCCATTGTTAACTCTTACTTTTATACTTTCTATACTCAGATTTTCCCCTTCAGGATTAGTTCCGAATCATCGCCGATAGCAAGCTATGTTGCTTTAGAGCGACGTTAATTCATCTACCTCTCTTTCCACTTCAACTGGTTCTGTCATCAGAAATAACTTAAACGTATTTTTTGTAGCAGTTTTCCCAATCTTAAAGACTCTTAATTCAATCACTAATTAACACTTTAAAGGTAACTGGAGAAAATGAATTCAGATACTTTTTCTTGTTCAAGTTACACTGCCCAGATTAAATGCTTTGAACTCGGTAAACAATACACACATCACCTAAATTTGATTACTCTACTAATTACCAGTTTCGTTGACTTGTACATAATTATTTAAATGGAAGATCTCTTTAGCCAAATTGATTTTTTTGGCATCCTTAAGGGAAGGTACCTGGATCTCTCTCTAAAGGAGCTCGCAGCCAGGTCCCGTTGTTTCTCAGTCAAAATTAGTGGTGCTTGTAATTACTCTGTCGAGTCTCCGCGCTCGCTTAATTTGTATAGGAAGTCAGCGGAAACTATCGTGTTTGAAAGCGAGCCCTAACAATGACAAGTTTGTCTCAAATTATATTCTGAGGGGAAAGCTGTAAATTAGAGGTTTGTAAGGGATTTAAAGGGTGAAGCTGACCTTTTTATTTTAAAAGAGATTATGCAACTACAGTGCCACCACTTAACCGTCCGAGAGGTTTTGACGAGATATCTCGTTCATATGATCTAAGTAATTCTGTTAGTGACGAGATATCTCGTTCATAAGATCTAAGGAATTATGTTAATGACGAGATATCTCGTCAAAAGATCTTAGGAATTCTGTTAATGACGAGATATCTCGTCCAATAGATCTAAGGAATTCTGTTAATGACGAGATATCTCGGCCATAAGATCTAATGAATTCTGTTAATGACGAGATATCTCGTCCAATAGAGCTAAGGAATTCTGTTAATGACGAGATATCGCGTTATAAGATATAAGGAATTCTGTTAATGACGAGATATCTCGGCATTAACCCTCCTGATATTTGGTGCCGATTTTTTAAATAGACCAGATCAAGACATAGTCAGTTTTACAATAACAAGATATCCATCAAGATCTGGATAACGAGATACCGCGCTGTATCAATCATCAAGAGGCTTACGAGTTATTTTATTTCATAGCATTTATCAATTCAAGTAAAATGCGAATTCACGCGAGATCTTTAAGATCATAATTAAAATTTTTTAAGTTTTGAATTAAGAAAAGTCGAAGCTGTTCACAATTCCTCAAAAATCCACAGTGGTTCAAAATTACGTGGTGTTGTCTTCGGATCTTTTCCTTTGGGGATTGATAACGGACCGTCATCTGTAACTCGTTCTGTTATTTTAGTATGACGTTAATAAAGATTACCTTACTTCTAAAGATCCACAAGAAAAAATTTCCGAAATATGTTTCTGTGTAATTTTAACTAAATTTAAGTCAGAATGTTTGAGTTTACAATTTATATTTTCAGGAAATAATGAGATGTGAAAGCCACAAAATGGACTCCGTTAATAAAAGCAATTCAATCCCGGTAACAAAATTTCTAACTCCAATACCGAATTTTAAATAAGAAATTCTAATAAACGAACTTGCAAAGCTCTCGAATACAAATTTCATCAGAATACTCTACTGGAGGCTGAACGAACACAATTTTGGAGAATCTCTTTGAAGTTTCTCATCTTCGGTTCTAAATTACAGCTGAGACTGGGAGGTTGATCGTAAAGATACGTTGCAAATCTTGATTGGGGATGTAAATTCTCTTTCAATTTTGCGAATTGTGCATGTTGCGATACAGGAAGCACATAAATTTTGAACTCAATCGTTTCCTCGAACTCATTTTTTAGACATCGTTTTACATGGAGAGAATTTGATTTAGAAATAGATCAACGGAAATTGTGTACCAGTTTATGAAATATTTTTATTTTGTGCCTGATGTTGTCGATGGTAAAAGCATTTTGTAAACATTTCGCATCCAGGTTGCGTTTGTCCATCTACGGTTAATATCTTACACGAAGTGAAATTAAGCAAGAACTTACAGCTGAAAGTGAATACTTATTCCTAAAGTGAAAATTATTACCGATTCGGAGACCAGATCCCCTTAAACCCTAGGTTTCCTCACTTGGTTGGATGGGATTTTATGTATATATACCAATACCACAGGCAACGCCGTGATGTAAGGTATTAATCTGGTGCAAAATTTTCCGCAGATTTCAAATCCGGTGAAGATATATTCAATTTAAAAATTATTTATTTAAAGAAAATCATATTTTTAGGTATCAATCGAAAGTAAAATTTAGCGCAGATTTCAAATCCGTTGACATTTTTAATCCATCTTTAGCGATTCCGATTTTGGGTAAAAAAGCTTAACATTACCAGTCAATAGTTTTTTTTTATTTCTTGCTCTCATTCGCGGAAATGGGACAGGAAATGTAACCTGTTTTTTTTTTTTTAAACGCGAACGGGACGAAATGCAATTTATTTATTTTTGGAAAGAGAAAAGTTACCGTGACGTTGCAATCTCGTACGAAAATATAAAATATATATTCAATTTAGAAGTTATTTATATTTAAAAAAAATCATATTTTTAGGTATGGATCTAATGTGAAAATTTCCACAGATTTCAAATCCGCTGAAATTTTTACTCTATCTTTAACGGTCTAGGAGATAGAAAAATAACTAATTTACTCCAGTTAAGAGATTGTTTTTATCGACTGGCTGGGGGAAAAATCATTCCTCCGATCAAAATCCAAACAGAAATGAAAGCAATAAATTAAGAATATGTGATCTCTTCTATGGCTGTAGCATTCAATAATGATTAAATTTCATTAAATGCATTTAAAAATCTTCTAGATACAATTTTAAAATTCGCCGCGACCCAAAAATTGCAAAAAATTCGGACTACCTGTGTGCCAAATCTCATAGCTGTAAGTGCCATAGAATCGTCAAGATTTTGCGTTGGTAGATGTGAAGAACATACATAGAAAAACAAACGCTTAAAATTTCAGAACAATTGAATTTACAAAGGGAGGAAGTCAATAAGTCGTTGGTCCATCTCTGGCCTGGATGCAAGCTGACACCCGACTTGGTATAGATTGAAAAAGTGATGGTGTCCTTCGGAATTTCTTGACAAATTGTCTTCAACTGTCGGGCTAAATGGTCAACATTCCGGGATGGTTACAATCGCCTTCCCATTACGTCACTAATGTGCTCTATGGGAGATAGATCAGGTGACTTAGCTGGCCAAGGAAGCGTTGGGAAAGTTTGAATACAATTCATCGCAACACGTGCCGTGTTTAGCCGGGCATTATCTTGTTGAAAAATAAGTCCGGAATGTCGCAAAAAGAACGGTAACACAACCGGTCGTAGAATGTCGTCTACGTATTCCTGTGCTGCAAGTGTGTCAGAAATGACTACCAAAGGGTAATGAAAGGAGATGGCACCCCAAACCATAACGCCCCGTTGTGGACATGCGTATTAATGGCAGGATCCCCACGCTGCCCTGGATGTCTCCAGAAACGTCTGCGGTTGTCGTCAAGACACAGTTGGAAACAGGACTCGTCACTAAAAACTATACATCCCCAGTCAGCACCGTTCCAAATTGATCGAACCCTGCACCACTGTAATTCTGCACCTTATAGGTGCGTTAGGACTCGGCCCATTGATTTATGTACCTGGTACCATGAACACTGATGATGTGTACTTAGAATATTTCTGTATAATTTGGCCTTGCCTACACTATGACAATACTACGGCGATGATGGTTGTTTATTCCAACAAGATCGAGATCCTTGTTATACTGCAAAATTTGTGCTGGACTGGTGTCCGGAAAATAAGGTGAGTTTTCTTGACTGACCTGTTCAAAGCCCCGATCTTAATCCGATCCAGCACTTGTGGGACAAATTGGAGCTACGAGTACGACTTCGTTTGTCCATAGTATATACACAGTCCAGTCACATTAATGTGACCACCACCTACTTTCGACGTCAACGTAAAACAACCAATCACAAAAGGCAGGTGGCAGTACATTGCAGTGGAGTGTATATAAAGGATGTCCTAGGGCATCGGAAAGCATTTCAATCGTTGGCGTAATGCAGAAACGTAGCCATTTACCCGACGTCAAATAGGGCATGATTATCGGCTTTCGGGCCAAGGGTGGAAGCATTTCGGAAACGGCTAATTTTGTGAACTGTTCGCATGCCACCGTGCTAAAAGTATACCGTTCATGGCAAAATGACACTATCCAAAATCAGCTGCGTGGCACATGTGGTGCACCACGGGCTATAGATGACAGAGGCGAACGAAGGCTAGGTAGATGTGTTCGGGCGAATAGACGTGCAACTGTTGAGCAACTGACTGCCCAGATGAACCAAGGGACTACCAAGAGTGTATCCTCAACAACGGTTCAGCGAACGTTGCTGCGCATGGGCCTCCGCAGCAGACGCCTGGTTAATGCACCTATGCTGACTGCTGTTCATTGGCGACGAAGACTTGAATTTGCACGCCAGTACCGCAACTGGACGTCCACAGAGTGGCGACAGGTGGCTTTTTCCGATGAAACACATTTTATGCTCCATCGGACAGATGGACGTTACGGCGTGAAACGTCTGAAAGCAAACACCCTGCAACAGTTGCCGGAAGGATCCAGGCTGGAGGAGGGAGGTAATATAGCGCAGCTGGCCACGGCACTGGAGTCAGCATGGCTCAACATCCAAGTGAACACCTTCAGAAACCTAATTGACTCTCTTCCTGCACGGCTCGCAGTGGTCCGCTCTGCCAAAGGTGGTTATTCTGGCTTTTGACAGGTGGTCACATTAATGTGACTGGACTGTGTATAAATATATTTCATATCTGAGTTACATTGTCTATCACTATTATCCAAAGCACAGTTGTCAGATCTTTCCCTTCGAGATTGATCCAGGACCGTTGCTAATAGCCCGTTGTGTTGCTTCAGCGTGATCGTTAATTCAACTACCAACCCATTAACGTTATCCGTCAAGGTTTTAACTGACAAGAACATGTCAAACTCCGCGTTATCCCTGGACATGATGGGAGGTGCTGCCACATTGCACCCACCTCGAAGTGACATCATACAGAAAACATGAAAGCAGAGTGCGAAATGGATGTGTTTTTTAAGTGCCCAGGATCATGTGATCGGGACCCTTAGACTACTTGCATCTGCGGGATGGAAACAAACATTCATCTTCTTAAGCTTCGGTTTCCTAAGAAAGCGTAGCCGTGATCTAGAGGCCGTGATTTAGCTGTGGGTGACGTCACTAAAACGTTGTTCATGGTGTTGGTTTCCTAGAGAGCGTTGTTTGTGAGCGTAACGAAAATTATCGGAGCCGCAATTTCCATGACTGTCGGTCATAGCGGTCTCAAAGAGTTAAGCTTCGGTTTCCTAAGAAAGCTTAGCCGTGATCTAGAGACCGTGATTTAGCTGTGGGTGACGTCACTAAAACGTTGTTCATGGTGTTGGTTTCCTAGAGAGCGTTGTTTGTGAGCGTAACGAAAATTATCGGAGCCGCAATTTCCATGACTGTCGGTCATAGCGGTCTCAAAGAGTTAAGCTTCGGTTTCCTAAGAAAGCTTAGCCGTGATCTAGAGGCCGTGATTTAGCTGTGGGTGACGTCACTAAAACGTTGTTCATGGTGTTGGTTTCCTAGAGAGCGTTGTTTGTGAGCGTAACGAAAATTATCGGAGCCGCCATTTCCATGACTGTCGTTCATAGCGGTCTCAAAGAGTTAAGCTTCGGTTTCCTAAGAAAGCGTAGCCGTGATTTAGCTGTGGGTGACGTCACTAAAACGTTGTTTATGGTGTTGGTTTCCTAGAGAGCGGTGTTTGTAAGCGTAACGAAAATCATCGGAGCCGCCATTTCCATGACTGTCGTTCATAGCGGTCTCAAAGAGTTAAGCTTCGGTTTCCTAAGAAAGCGCAGCCGTGATCTAGCGGCCGTGATGTATCGGTGGGTGACGTCACTGAAACGTTGTTTATACTAACACATGGTGTTGGTTTCCTAGAGAGCGGTGTTTGTGAGCGTAACGAAAATCATCGTAGCCGCCATTTCCATAACTGTCGTCATAGCGGTCTCAAACAGTTGGGGAACGTTTTTTCTCTTGTAGCGGCCACATTTCATTTCCTGCTCCAAGCGATTCGAACGAAGAGGTAAGGTAAGGTAATTTTAGTTAACGTCGTACTAGAGCAACACAACGGGCTATTGACGACGGTCCGGGATCAGTCCCTTGAGGGAAAGATCCGAGGACAGCACCTCGTAATTTTGAACCACGGTCAGATGACGAAGCAACACCTGAGCTGGCACCCCACTCTCCAAACTTCCACGCTAACCCAACGTGAGGACTTTCGGCCACGACAGATTTAAGGTGCACCAGCCGCCTCTACACCGTACGCTTACAAACATCCATGCCCGTACCCGGATTCGCACCAGGAACCTTCCGATCTAGAGTCTAACACCTTAACCACTATACCGGTTGGTCGGCTCGAACGAAGAGGAGAGAAATAAATAAACATTTTTAACTGCCATTGATTAATTCGTTTTTGTAAAATCGGGATCGTTAAACACAGAATGAAAATTTCAACGGATTTGAAATCTGCGGAAAATTTGACACCAGATCGATACCTTAAATGTGATTTTCTTTAAATAAATAATTAATTATTTAATAAATAATTAAATAATCATATGGTAAATAATTGAACAATAAAACTGTTTTTGATATTGATCTGGCGTAGAATTTTACGCTGATTTGAAATCCGTTGAAATTTTCACTCTATCTTCAACGATCGATCCCAAAGTTAGAAACTTTGGACAAGAGAATAAAAAAAACACTTTGTTTTGTTTAACGAATAAAATAAACCACGAAAGCCGTCTGTGTTGCCCATTCTCCAACATATTCTGTCCGTCTAAATTGACACCTCTGGAGTGTGTTTAGGCGGCCGCTTAGTTATGTTCTCGGCATCATGACGTATCACGGCTCTTAGATAACGGCTACATTTTCTTAGGAAACCGAAGCTTTATTGGTCCTCGCGGGAAGGGAGAAGACAACCGTTAATTGATTCATCCTCGTATTGGTTTACATGACAAAATAGTATATCTTTGCTATTTCATACCTTTGTTGCCTCTACAAATTCGCATTCCCACACCTACCTTGTCATAAGATACCATGTCGCCAAGCGAGGCAATAGGATGGTAAATCGGGCAACCAATTGATTTAATCAGAGCAGTCACATGACTACTAGTCACTCTTTGAAGCTCCCTCCCAATACCTAATTACCAGTCTACTTATATTTCACGCCCATGGGAGCAACAGAACGGTTATTGGATAACATCCTATATTAATTCCAAGTGGAAAGAGTCGGGGTAGCTCAGTAGGTAGGTAGGTAATTAACGTCGCAATGGATCAACACAACGGGCTATTAGGAAGCGACGGTAGCCCACATGGTAGAGTATCGAATTTGCAACCTTTTTTTATCCAACTCCCAGCTCAAGGCCTTTCAGCCATACGCTGTCTTGGTGTCCAATATAGCAAAGAAAGTTCTTGGGGAGAAGTATCCCTAATGTCACTAAAAATTTTCTCATTAGTTCTGCAAACTTGTCATATGCAAGTCCACCGGCGTTCCAGAATAAAATTTTAAATCTGGGCCTATTGTCCTGGCTCTGAGAAGAGACATTGACTATCATTGGGCACATAGCAGAGAAAGCCCAAAGATTTCACAAAGGCAGGCAAGAAAAGGCGAGGTCAACAGTCGTTCAGCGAGAACAGGGGGCACCACGTGTAGGCTACTGTCCTCACCCCACTGTCATCATTTGCAATCCGGAGAGATGCGAGTTCAAAACTCAATCCAATAAAAGATGGTCGTATACGTGGAGGCTGGTGTTTGCTCCAGTACGATCTTAATTCACTTCCCACCCCAAGGACGATACCTCGTAATTATGAACCACTGTTAGGTGACGAGGTCACCATTTTAGTTAGGTTGAGATTTTAAGATGTGAATAAGTTTATTTAAAGTGTGCCCCTTTTGGGTGTTAGTAGAAAGAAAGATGTTTTCAGTATTTAGCATTTTGTTGGTAAATTAAGAAACAACTTAGTCTTGGATTATTGAAGTAGACCTTTAAGTTTGACACGAGGGCACCAATATTCTATTAAATATTAAACTTTTCTTAGCAATGTTCAAACTTTAACTTGTTGGGTTGGTGTGGAAGTTTGGAGAGTGGGGTGCCAGCTCATGTGTTGCTTCGACATCTGACCGTGGTTCAAAATTACGAAGTGTTGTCCTCGGATCTTTCCCTTAAGGGACTGATCCCGGACAGTCGTCAATAGCCCGTTGTGTTGCTCTAGTACGACGTTAACTAAAATTACCATTGCCAAACTTTAAATTTACACAGGATTTGACGTGAAGACTTGTATTTCACAGGTCATAAAATGTTCTTGTTTTGTTCTGTAGAGATAATTTTTTTTTAATGTAATAAATATTTTCAGTTTTGTTGGGATAGCATTTTGGCTATATTTGGCAAAATGCACATAAAATGTCAAGAAATGGTAATTGGTAATTATTAGTTAACGTCGTACTAGAGCAACACAACGGGCTATTGACGACGGTCCGGGATCAGTCCCTTAAGGGAAAGATCCGAGGACAACACCTCGTAATTTTGAACCACGGTCAGAGGACGAAGCAACACCTGAGCTGGCACCCCACTCTCCAAACTTCCACACCAACCCAACGTGAGGACTTTCGGCCACGACAGATTTAAGGTGCACCAGCCGCCTCTACACCATGCGCTTACAAACATCCGTGCCCGGACCCGGATTCGAACCAGGAACCTTCCGATCTAGAGGCTAACACCTTAACCACTATACCGTTTGGTCGGCGTCAAGAAATGGATATAGATGCAGAAAGTAAGATTTACTGAACTGAGAGAAGATTGGTATGTAAGTATTTAATTAACGTCACACTGGAGCAAAACAACGGGCTATTGGCGACGGTCCGGGATGAAGCCCGAAGGGAAATATCCGAGGACAATACTATGTAATTTTGAATCATAGTCAGATGACGACATACAGAAAAGAAATACTTCGAGTGAAGAAATGAACTTGCAACGGCTACGACTTGCCGGTTGCTATAGTAGTGGGAACACGCACTGAGCTATGGTGGAAGAGCCGTTCGTTTCTAGCAATTTTTAGATGATTAAAATATTATCCCTATTCATAACACGATATGTTTGTTTAGTATTTATGTATAATATTTTCTATTTCCTGCTAAATTTATTACCTTCACGACACAGACAGTTGAAATTAAATCACCTGACTGTGGTCGATGCTATTTTAAAATTTATTTAACAAACTTGTAAAAATTGCTACAATAATAATCGCTTCGATTGAAACATTGTGTATTTCAGATTTACTCTTCGATTTATGGAATACCAAATAACATTTTCGTGCACATGAAAGTTTAAAGTAAAAGTTGAGAACCATAAATTTTTAAAAATGGCTTTAAATCTTCATTTCTCAAAATTATCAAAACGTTCGTAACATAAAAAATAAACAGGTTCAACTCTATACTACATACAATAAAAATAGACACAAACCACAAAGCCAGTGAACACTAACAAAAACTATTAAAACCAACTCTTCATTACACAGGGAAAAGAAACAAATCACGAACCTAATAAAACTGACAGCAAAAATACAAGTCATGAAATATGATTATGATATATTACTTGCGATGGTACATGGGGTTATTTCTGAATGTCGTAAAAAAGTCAGCAGAGATGATAGAATCTGAGAGATTCTAAATTATTTAGCAATAGCTTTTGAGATTTCCGACCACAATTTTCACTTGAAAAATGTGTATTTCCTTGCATTGTATATTTATATTTCACAATTTGGCATGTATAAATGTAATTTATTGCTTTGGATGACATCTATTTTTTTTTATTATGGGAATAAAACGCATTTTGTATTTTATACTCTTTAAAAATTTTGGAGGGAAACATCAAGACTAGGTTGCTTCATCGAGATTGACTTAAATTTACAAGATTAATAAATTTTCGGTTGACGTTTTCCTCGAAACATCAGAATTGTGTTTGTTTTATGTATCGGAATCAATCATATTTTAATTCAGGGTAGCAATGATTTTATTTGCATGGTTTCCACTTATTAAAATAATAAAAATTACATCCATCTACCTAGATTATAAGGTTTTTAAATATATTTAATATGTTATATACTCTCTTTTTAAATCAGCTGGAATGGCTGACAGGGGGTTGATTTGGTTTTAAGGTAGGGGGCATTATCCTTAACCAGGCCTCGAAGTAGATTTTTTAATACAGATGCACCTTGTACAACTATGTTTTTAAATTAGGTGCACAGGTTATATTTTAGGTGCACATTTAAAGAAACGTAATATAAGAGCATTAATGTAATGCAAACTACTTTATTAGTTGGGTATGTTTGGATATGTTACAAGTAGATAGTAAATAAAAATATTTTAACATTTTTTAATCTGCGAAATTATTACTTACAAATATTCAGTCATCATCAGACATTGGTGGGCAATCAGAAACGTCTACGTTTTTGGCATATCTTTACGCATAAGGTTTAGTGTCCATCCTTCTTTTTGTATTTTTCCTTCATTTCAATATAGTATTTTCTGGATTAAAGTTTTCGCATAGTGTGTATTTGGAATTTTAAATACGTTCCTTTAGAGCGAGAGAGGTCGATACTGATATTTTGTTCAGACATCAAAATAACTTAAAATACGTTTACCCCGCTTTTTTTAACGATAGGTTCACGTGTGCACCTAGAGGGATAAAATTAGGTGCACAGTTTTATTTTCAGGTGTACAGTGCACCTGTGCACCCCGGTATTTCGAGCACTGCTTTAAGCACTATATACAAGTTTGAGTGAAAAGAGGTAGAAGATTCAAACTTATGTAAAAATCAACTTTTGGGTCAATTCTATTCAAATTTTGTATTTTTACAACATGGATGTTATTAGCCTTTACGCTGCTTAGATTTTTACAATCGCCTCACAGAACGGCTCTTTGCTTGACTCTCCGAGCCCCTTTTCATTATTACCAAACTTGAGCGATAGGGCCGTGAGTGACATTTATGACTGACGCTTTCATTTCATAGCATTGCGTGGCGTGAGAAGAGATATCACCGTAGCGACTTTCTGCTTTTCCCAAAGCGTTCACACCTCACGATCGGCATGGTAGGGGGGCACCGGATAAAAGGAGGCACAGTCTTGAAGGTCAGTAGATGACAGCTTGTAAATGGGGATCGATGCCAGCGGTCACTTAAAAGGGGGATAACATACACAGTACACAGATTTATACCATGCCGCTGGTGTAAACGAAATTTTAGTGGAAACAATTCTCTATATACCGCAGCGTTAAGGTTAAAATATTTATCACAAACAGCACACACATAACCACACGCACACCCCCTAACACAAACATTTGACAACTTCTATCATTTAAATTTGTATGTTTCAAAACAGAATTTTTTGAACCAATTGTGGCCAAGTAAATTGTTTCACGGTCCGGTTGATAACTTAAAATCTCTCTCTAAATACTCGCCAACCAACCGGTATAGTGGTTAAGGTGTTGGCCTCTAGATCGGAAGGTCCCTGGTTCGAATCCGGGTCCGGGCATGGATGTTTGTAAGCGTATTGTGTAGAGGCGGCTGGTGCACCTTAAATCTGTCGTGGCCGAAAGTCCTCACGTTGGGTTGGTGTGGAAGTTTGGTGTGAAGTTATATTGTGAAGTTATATTGTGAAGAGGGAAAACTTTTCAATCCCTTAATTAAATATCTGTGTGTATCAAGCTTTATAACTATAGCACAGTAAAACCCCGATTAACTGAGCTTCCGCATTAACTGAGCTATCAAATATTTCTAGGGGTATATATGGGTCCTACATTTTCCATTTTTAAAACAACCGAAAAAAATTCTGAACTTGATCTCATAATCACTCAGAAAAACGCGAATCCAACAACGCACTAAAAGCTATCGAAAGTGCTATTAAATGTATAGAATAACAAGAAGAAGCGACATCAGCAATCCTGTTAACCTTAAAAAAAATGTCGAAACAATAATGTGCTAATGTGCTGCAGAAAAACGGCAAAGTAACGTAAAACAAAAAACAGTAGGGGCTTTTTTAATTAAGAACTCTTTAATAATCGTAACAAAATAAATTGCAAGTGGTGTATCTGTGTAACTTTTGTATTTGTTAAAATATACATTTAAAACCCTACACGATTTATTTTATTTACAATTTTTGCTTTAACCAAGTTTTTTGGTTATCCGAGTTAGTCTTGGTCCACATTAACTCGGATAATCGGGACTCTACTGTACTTAATTTTATGCGTAATGGGTTTAAAATAAGTGTTCAAAGTTTCATTATTGTAGAGTAATTAATTTTTGAATTATCGTGCGATCAACAATTGATCAAATTAGTTATTTCACTTTTCTTCACAAGCATGTAATAAATAAATCTTTAAAGTGATTTTTTTTATATACAGAAGCGTCGTGGCCTGGTAGTGGATGTACCCACGACAAAAGCAACCTGCAAGTTGCATGCGGTGTAGGTTTGATTTCCCCCTAGGGGTTTACTCAGTATCAGTAAAAACTTTCTTCGTGCGTGTGTGTCCATTTCTTAATAGTGTATGTCTTGTAACTGGCGAAACATGGTAAAAAGAACCTGAATCGATATTTTTAATTATCAAGTTGTGTAAAACGTTTACCGCCAAAATATTTTTATTTTAAAATGATAAATACATACAAAAACAGCAAAGCTAATGAGGATAGTAATCTCTGTTCAGTTCTACAATTGTCTGCCAACGTTTGGCAACTTTTCAATCCCTTCTGCGAAGAACTGCGGCGTGCGCGAGTTCAGAAAAAGATCGTCCTCATATACACTGCTGGTCACCCAAATTGCAACACCAAGAAAGACAAGAGATATCACAAAAAAATTTATTTTGTAGATAACATGTTGACCAAGTATCAAATGATTAAATTTATAGACTTCTGTGAAGTGTGGTTCCTGCCAAAATCAGTAGCCAGAGAAGCTGCCATTGTTGGAGATCACCGCTGCCACACGCCTCGGCATTGATTCAAAGAGACTTTGGATGTGTTCTTGGGGTAACGCAGACCAAGCAGCTTCCACACGTTGCCAAAGTTGATCTGGTGTGGCAAATGGGGATCTAATCTGGGTCAATCGTTGAGCAACCATGGACCACATGTTTTCTATCGGCGAAAGATCCGGAGAGCGAGCTGGCCAGGGAAGGCGATCTGACTATTGACGAAGAACCCTTGGACAATGCGTGCCACGTGTGGTCGCGCATTATCCTGTTGAAATATGGCTGTGGGCAAGCCCTGAAGGTAAGGAATGACAACTGGCTCCAACACCTCGGAGATGTAGCACTGGCTGTTTGAAGTACCGGTAATGCGTACTAGAGGAGTGCGAGAGTGATATCCAATACCGCCCCATACCATAATACCCGGTGCAGGACCAGTGTGGCGGTGCATAACGCAGCTGTTCAGCATCCTCTCTCTCTACGGTGTCTCCAGACTCGAATCCGACCATCGTGGTGTTGCAGACACAAGCGTGACTCGTCAGTAAGGACAATTTAATTCCATTCTGCCGTCCACATCCTTCTTTCATCGCACCATTAGCGGCGGAGACGTCTGTGGTTCTGCTTCAAGGGTAGACGAAGCAATGGACGTCTTGCGGACAGACCACTCTGCTGTAAACGGCGTCGAATGATACGCGCAGACACTAGATGATGCGTTACAGACTGAATATGCTGTGCTATGGTTCGTGATGTGGCTGAGCGATCCGTCACTGCCATACGCACAATATGCCTGTCATCACGTGAAGTGGTGCTCTGAGGTGGATGCGATCGAACACGTCGGTCCGTCGTACCCTCCTGCATCCAACGATCACATATCCGCATTACAGTTGTTTGGTTTCGTCCAACACGACTACCGCGATTTCCCTAAAAGATAATCCACAATCTCGGTAGGCCACCATCCTTCTTCTGTCGAACTCGGATACTTGATCAAAAGATGATCGTTTTTTTGAAGAAACCACAAGAAAAACACAATTGCCGTACTTGAAATCGTCGAAATCTCCAAGCCTTAAATAGTGCTTTGAAGTGGCGCGAAGATGTGCGTCTGCGCTGAAATTCTAATCATTTACATATCTCATATCCGCTAATGCATGTTGTAAATTTCATATTATTTGCATGCTTCCTTCAGTGTGTTGCATTTACGGTGGACATCAGTGTATAACCTCCTCATTTGAATTGTAGATTGCGTTATCAAGATGCAACTGTAGATGTGAAAACACATAGAAATCCGAAGGGGCCATGTTTAGGTTGTATTGTGGATGTTTTTGCATCAAATCTCACTCCAACTTGTATAGCGTCCAGCCGGTCATCATACTAACTTGTGGCCGGGCGTTACCTTGATGGAAAAGAACCACCTTCCTTTTGAACACGTTTCTTTGTTTTTCGCGAATGGCATCACGAACTTCAATTAACATGTTACTGTATATTGCACTGCTGATAATCTGTCCGCTTTTCAGGTACGCTTTGTAGGTAATTCCGCGACAATCCCACCAGATACAGAGAAGCACCTTCTTTTTAGTTTGTGTTCGTCTTGCAATCGAGCCTGCTGATTCCCCAGGTGCTGACCACCATCCTTTACGTCTTGTATTGTTGTAGTATATACATTTTTCATCACAGTTCACAATTCTGTCCATAATTTTCTCTTTCCTTTAATCCCTGAGCAAAGCCAAACAGGCCGCTTTTCTCTTGCGCTTGTATTCAACAGTTTAATCCTTGAGGCACCCAGTGGTTGAACTTAAACGTTTGATTTATGCGTTTCAGAGCGTTAATTATTATTTTTTGGCAAACGTCAAGCTCTAAGGTAAGAGTTCGTGTTGAAATATTTCTGTCTTGATCAATGATTTACTTTAACTGCTCACAATCAACTTCAATAGCGCTGAAAGAGCGTGGTTCATCTTCAATGTCGAGCTTTAAACTTCCGAAACCAAACTCTAACCAACTCATAGTACTGATGTGTTGACGTGATAGTTCCATTTTAAACACTTTTTTGACGTTTAAGATAATAAATGTTTAACAAACAAATTACACAGTGTTGTAGTTATAATTTTCAGAGCTTTAGAATGCAAAAACCCATTTTTGGAAAGGCTAACAACCACAGAAATGACAACTGTTGGCGCGGAGGTATCTCTCCTTGACGGAAAACTTTTTACTCAACCCAATATAACACATCCCTCTTATTTAAAAATTTTTTTTCCTAATGGCGGGCACATTTGACCTAAGTCATTGGCCACTACAAGACCGGAATCGATGGCCACTTGTGAAGGAGCACCCAGTGGGAGGACCATCATTGCCCCTAACAATTTATGCTTCGTAATTTTGAACCAGGTTCAGATGACGAAGCAACACCTGAGCTGGTATACGCTTACAAACATCCATCCCCGAACCCGGATTCGAACCGGGGACCTTCCGATCTAGAGGATAACACCTTAACCACTATACCCGTTGGTCGGCACATCCCTCTTATAAAAGTGATGAATTTTAAGTATAAAATCCACGAAAATTTGTTTCTATACATATTTAAAACTTCTACCTCTTTTCACTGAAATATCAGAGTTATAAGATAACAGTCCACATTAACACAAAAGGTCCAAACTTGATCAATCTGCTGAAATCACTTGTTGCACTAAGGGTCCCAGTCCCCAATCTTATAAGTATTAGGGGTTCCAATACTATCCCACCTTCAAAATATTAGGGGCCCCCATTTTAAAGTAAAATGGACAAAAGGCTATTGGACTCTATCCTTATAAGTATTATGTCATATAACCGTGGTTCTAAATTACGTGGTATTGACCTCGGATCTTTCCCATTGACCTGGATCCCGGACCGTCGTTAATAGCCCGATTTGTTGCTCTTAAAGTACCTAAAGTATATATACTTAAAATTATTTAGAGTTCCCAATACTTTTGATTCTCTAGGTAGGTAGGTATTTAATTAACGTCGGTCTGGACCAAAACATCGGGCTATTGACGACGGTCTGTGATCAAACCCGAAAGGAAAGATCCGAGAACAACACCATGCAATTTTGAACCACGGTCAGATGACGAGGTATAACACCTGAATTAGCCCCACACTTTCCAAACTTCCACATCACGCCAACGTGAGGACATTTGACAATTTAACGTGCATTAACCCCTATTGCTAATCAGTTGCTCTTCGAACCCGGCTACCATGGAACAACTTATTTGGTAAACTATTGATATTTTAATGCTTGCCCATCCTGTTTAAGGGTATGTTCCTTCCATAAAATTACTGGGGATACCAGTGTCTTCGGGTCTATAGGAGTCGGTGTGTTATTATCTTTATCCCCTGTGCGTGGAATATCTTTAGATAAACGGGTTGCCTTTGATTTAAAAAAATTTATCTTACAACAGGCCTCAGCATTTTTGCCTTATGTCTGGCAGACCAATATAGTATAAAAACAAAAACAAAATTAGCTTCATCAGCAGTATTATTTACTGCGACTTCAGCAAGATCAGGGCAGCTTTGAGATTGGCTCCTGTTACGTCAGAAGGGATTCTAAAAAAATTAAGAGCATCTAGTATTGCAAAACAATAAGAGCATCTAGTATTCTAAAAAATTAAGAGCATCTAGTATTTAAAAAATTAAGAGCATCTAATGTTCTAAAAAATTAGAGCATCTAGTATTCCAAAACAATAAGAGCATCTAGTATTCTAAAAAATTAAGAGCATCTAGTATTTAAAAAATTAAGAGCATCTAATGTTCTAAAAAATTAGAGCATCTAGTATTCCAAAACAATAAGAGCATCTAGTATTCTAAAAAATTAAGAGCATCTAGTATTTAAAAAATTAAGAGCATCTAATGTTCTAAAAAATTAGAGCATCTAGTATTTAAAAAATTAAGAGCATCTAATGTTCTAAAAATTTAAAGCATCTAGTATTCTAAGAAATTAAGAGCATCTAGTGTTCTAAAAAAGTAAAAGACTCTGGTATTCTAAAAAATTAAGGGCATCTAGTATTCCAAACTATTAAGAGCATCTAGTATTCTAAAAAAATTAGAGCATCTAGTATTCTCAAAAATTAGAGCATCTAGTATTCTAAAAATATTACGAGCATCTAGTGTTCTAAAAAATGTAAGAGCCTCTAGAATTATAAAAACTTAAGAGCATCTAGTATTCTAATTCTAGAAACTATGTACACAAGGGAATTAAATAATGGACAAAAAGCATTAAATAACACTTATCTAAAGTCTAATTTATTCGTGTTTTGGGAAGCCGCATTCGTATAGTCATAGTGAAAACATTGCGAAACTTCTTTTAGTTCCTTAGCTGAAAGACCCCCTACTTTCTGAAGGAAATTCAGTCGATAAACTCGATAAATATGCCTTATAAAGTGTATAAATAATGGCGTCCCTTGTGAATTGGAAGCTCTTTTGAAGCGTTAGAGTAATTTTTTTTCCTCCGAGGATTTAAAGCGAAAACAAACTTATCTCCCCCTTAGAATTCATAAATATCGGATTCTGACTAGGGTTTGAAATTCACTTTTTAAATAATAGTTTAAGCCGGATTTGAATATGGGTTATTGATAATGTTATACCGAAACATAACTTCGGTTTTGATCCCGGACTGTCACCAATCATTGTGTTACCTCTTAGAGTTACGTCAGTTGAAATAGTACCATACCATACCAAAACATAAATGCCAGTTTACTAAATTTAAAGCAAACTTATCCGACATAGAATTCTATAAATATCGGATCCTGACTAGGTTTTGAAATTCAGTTTTCAAATCACGTTTGTATTAATTTTGAAGACTGGCTATTCATACTGTTATCGAAACTTAAATGCCAGTTTACAAAGTTTAAAATAAATTTATATTCTTCCTTATAATTCATAAATATTAGATTTTGAGTGATGCTTGAAACATCATTTGAAATAATGGTTTATTAAGGTTTTTAGTGTTGGTCATGGTATACTGTTACTGAAACATAAATGCTAATTTAATTCAGTTTTCCAAATTTATTTAAAAAAAGACCCATATCTTACTCAATTATAATTTGCACTATACGCATCGAGGTTACCTTGAAATGTAATTTATTACCACTTTGGAAACGTTTGGCGTTTAAAAATCAACTATCATATTTAGATTACTTCAGAATTTAATCTTTGAATTTTTTGTTGAAGTACTAAAGATGGTTTTCGAAATACAAGCCAACTGATGTCCCGTTCTGAATAGCAACAGTAAACACGTATTAACGTAGAAAAACTATCTCCGTCATAGATGTGAAATATAAGTACACCAAGCAGCTATGGAGTGGTGCTACAAAAGGTGTGATTGGTATGACGACTAGTTGTCACGTGACAGTTCTGTCAAAATTTGATTTGGTTGGCCGATTTGGCATCTTATCCTATTGTTTGGTGGTATAACAACTTATGACAGAGAAACTGAATGCAACTGTCAAACAAGTGGTGACAAAATTGGTGAAATCGCCAGTCAACTACTTGTCGCGCAGACCAATCAGATGATGAATGTTTGTTTCCACCCAGTAGATGAAAGCAGGGATAGAAGTAGTAGAAGAAATAGTACCAGTAGATAGAAGTCTAAGAATCCCGTTACTACTAGTTTTCGTCTGATTCCTGGGCACATGAAAAGGTTATCATTGCTCACTCTATCTTTTATGTTTCCGAATTCGTGTAGCGATGCATGTCATTGACAATCCGAGCTAATAATGACGCCTTACGCCATTGAAACGATGTTATCAACTAACTAAAACAGCGCCTTCTACCATCTAAACGCGGCATTTCCGAACACAAATTCGTTGACAAAAATGTTTAGTTTGGGCGCCTCTGCCATTCTTTACAATTTATTTGTCCATATGTTTTCGAAACATCATATATACCCGTTCTGCAACCTTAAAATTCCCTGCATGACACAATCACTTGATATATTTGGCCAATAGATATTTTGGACCAACATATGCGGTTATTTAGTCAATAAGTGCGTCGTGAAGAAAATATAGCATCACACTTTTCGGAAATCACGTGACGCTTAGGTCTGTAGTTAATTAACGGCGCAATGGAGCAACACATTGGTGGTTGTACTAGATCAATCCCTATTTGAAAGAACCAAGGACAGTGCCTCGTAATTTTGAACCACTCTCAAATGACGATACCAACACCTGAGCTGGCACCCCACTCTCCAAACTACCAGCACGCCAATATGGGGACATTTGAGGGTATGGGGACACATAGGATCTGTCGTGGCCCCAAAAGTCCTCACATTGGAGTGGTGTGTGGAAATTTGGAGAGTAGGGTGCCAGCTCAGGTTTGACCTTGTTTGAAAACTACGAGGTGTTCTTGGAAAATTCCCTTCACCAATAGCCCGTTTCACACTATGCCCTAGATGTTCAAAATTGTTTTCAGTTTTTGTAGCAGTATGGAAGTAGAGAGTATTAATGATCAACACATGGCTATATTACAAAAGGTATATAAAGTATAAAGGGCATGTAAGAATAAAAATAATATTATACCGAAAAACATCTTTAAGGATGATTGAAATCGCACAAGAAACAAAGGCTCCTTGAAGAAGTAAATCTTGCCAAGCACACTTAGGCCCAAAAGATCTGAAAGCCAAATAACAGCTTAGAAGACAATCAATTCCTTGCGATAGTGTCCTCAACTATGTGTACTTAGTCCTCACACAAAGGAGTCGTTGATGTTGCTGCTTCCAAGTCAAATGGACGGGCTAACAATGGGATAATGCGATGTTTACTGACCAGTCACCGTTTAACTTCATTCTATGATTCATAGTAGAGATTCACATGAGAGAAATCGTGAAAAGGGGTAAGATTAAATGCAAGTAATAGAAAGAATTATTCGGAGCAGAATCGGTTTTTTTTTTGGTGTAAAACGTAAGCAAACCGTTTAACTAGTCTGATTCGTAGTAGAAATTCACATGAGATGGATCTTGTAAGAGAGGTGTATTAAATACAAAAGTATAGGAAGGAATTGCGGAATATAATTTTTTTTCAATGTGAACGTATGCAAGCCGTTTACCTATATTCTGTGATTCGTTGTACAGATTCGCATGAGAAGGTTCGTAAAAAGGGGAAGATTAAATGCAAGTACAGGAAGAAATATTTGGAACAAACGTAAGCAAATCCGTTAAAGCCATAGCGTATACGGAACGAAGAAAAATACGGAAACGATTCGGTTTAACTAACAGAGTTATTAGTTTATGCTAACTTTAGAAAATTGGTTATTGATAAGATGGAGCTTTTCTTTATAAATGTAAAAACCACTAACTTCATTCTATAAATAGTAATAGAGATTCACATGGATCGATCGTGTAAAAGTGGTAGATTGAATATAAGTATAAGAAAATTATTCTGAACAGAATTGGGTTTTCATTGTTAAAGTAAAAAATCGTTTGACTACATTTTGTGATTCGTAGTTAAGATTCACATGATATGAATCGTGTAAAAGGGGTAGATTAAAGACAGGTATAGGAAAAAATATATGGAAAGGAATCGGGTTAATAGGCATATCTAAAAAAATTGGACATTAATAATTTGGGAGAGGTTTTCCCCATAAACGTAAACAAAGTGGTTAAATCCGATTCATAGTATGCATATGAGAAAGATCGTGAAAAAATGTAGGATTATATGCAAGTATAGGAAGAAATATTCGGAAAAGATTCGGTTTAATCAACGAAAGAGTATTAGTTTGTGCTAACTTAAAAAAAAAGTGGATTTTGAGAAAAGAAAGAATTTTTCCATGTAAATGGAAACTAACCGTTAATTTCATACTATGGTTAGTAATAGATATTCACATGGTAAGGATAATGAAAAAGTAGCCGGTAGTTTGTTAATAAGATTTAGAATTGAATCCCTTTCGCATACATTGCATATAGCTATTGTGATTTTTTATCGAAATTTGAAACCCTATATTTTAATCTGAAAATATCCGAGTTGCTTAAATTACAAAATTATTTTGTATACAGTAATTTCTCATTACAATTTTGACTACTTTAATCATATTTTGAAAATAATCCATTTCGTATAGATATATAACTATTGCGAGTTAACATCGAAGCTAGAGACCCTAGATTTCAATCTGATAACATTCGCGTTTTGCTTAAATTACAAACTTCATTTGCCCATCACTGATTTTTCATTCAAATTTTGACTTCATTCATCATATTTAGAAATGTATCCATTTTGTAAAGATAAATATAACTAATGCGAGTTAATAATGGAAATTAGAGACCCTAGATTTCAATCTGAAAACACTCGCATTGCTAAAATTACAAAATTCGTTTCTCCATCACCAATTTTCTGTTCAGATTTTGGCTTTGCTAATTAGATTTAGAAATGAATCCCTTCGCTCTATCTATTTAACTATTGTGATTTATTACCCAAACTCGAAACTCTAGATTTCAATCTCTAAACATCCAGACTGCTTAAAAATACCGTTAATACAGACTTTCAAAAAGCTGTTGCCTCCATAACATTTTCAATCATAAAAAGTTTTCTTTGGCTAAAGACCTAAACACTTCGAAGTAAGCGAGTTATATTTCAGGCCATAAAATGGCAGAGACGAATACCACTTGAATAATGTTAGAATCTCGTCTCGCATCACAACTTCATTTGGTATATTTCCACTTGTCTGATGTGATGTTAGCTATAAAACAGCACAGCGAAGGCACTTCACTCCAACAGCTTCTAATTTTACTGGATCTTCGAAATGACTAACCTTCAACCCTTGGTCTGTAATCAAAGTTTAAACCTAATCATGGCAGAGCGGTTTATGCACGCAAACTGAACTTAGTTCCAGGAATTTATGCGTTTGCTTCTCGCTGCTGTTCTCGGTAGGCTCATTTTCTCTGGGCATGCCGTCATAATATGTTTTCCATTCTAGCCATGGGGTATATTCATGTGCTGGATGTCAAAATTACAAGCAGAGATGTTTGACGTTTTTAGAGTACCTAAGAGGATTATCTTAACTTATTAGATATTGGCTATAAATTGGGAAACATATAACTGAATGTTTTGCTTTATGATATAGGGGTTATGGTGTGTTTGACAAGAGTGATATTCATTTACTGGACGGAAAAATTAAATAAAGCATCGCTTTGACATTTTTAGAGTACTGGAGAGGATCTAGAAGTTAACCACCAAGTAGTTTCGACGAGATATCTCGTCCATCAAGATCTGACAAATTTGCTAATGACGAGATATTTCCGAGTTTTTGATGATGACGCCGACAAGATCTGGTCAGTGTTCTTCCAATGACGAGATTTTTATTCATCACGACCTGGTCCGTGTTGTTAATACGATGTATCCACTTCCAGACAGCTCCGCTAGGAGTGTTAACCAATATTACTTTATTAGAGATTAACCTTTTGACTATGGCTATAGATATAACTGGAGTAATTCGTTCTTGGCGCGAATCTTATAACCTTTATAAGATACAATTGTTGTACCATCCCTTATCTAAATTCTATCTTGGCGAGATTCTTATAACTTTTCTAGGTACAACTTTTGTACCTTCCGTAGTCTAAATTCCTTCTTGGTGCGATTATTTAATCGTTCATGGTACAACTACTGTATCGGCCGTAATCCAAATTCTTTCTTTGTGTCATTCTTTTACTTTTAGGCTACAACAGTTGTACCGGCCGTAGTCTAAATTCTTTCTTGGCTCGAGTCTAAAGGGTAACGACAAAGTGTAGCATGCAACAAAATGAATTTTGCTTTATGATGCAGAGGAATATGGGGGTTCTTCAGTGCTTCATAATCTGTTTTTCACTCTTGACATGTGGCATACTCAAGAGCTAAATGTCACAATTACAAGTAGAGGAGTTCTCTGACGTTTTTACTACCTAAGAGGTAGTAGCTAACCTAAGAGGTTATATATAAGAGGATTTTCTTACTTTATTAGATATTACCAACGATTGAATAGCATTTAACTGGATGTTTTCGTTTTATGATATAGGGCAATATGGTATCTTGCAGTGCTTCATAGTGTTTTACTTGCTTGATAAGGGAATATTCATGTACTGGAGGGTATTCGGTATTTTTAATTAACATCGTACTGGAGCAACACAACGGGCTATTGACGATGCATGTATCAGACGGAGGAATAACATAACGTTCTTTGACATTTTTAAAATACCGAAGAGGATTCAGTAGTTGATCAATCTTGTTTTATTATAAATTACCAAGGAGGTAGCAAATAACGAAATAATTTTTCTTTTTTATGATAAATACAAATTTTAGGATATTCGAGGCTTCGTAATGTTTATCGTTCATGAAATGCTTTAATATTTGTTTGCTGGACGGAAAACTGCTAGCAGAGCAACTCTTTTAAGTTTTACGATTACCGAAGGTTTGATAGTTAACCGCTTTTACTTTATTAGATATTACCAAAGACATAGTAGCAACTAACGAAATAATTCATGGGAAATACATATATACGAGTTCAATTTTGCCCAATGTATGGACACATAGAATGAAATTCCCAAGTTGTAGACTTATTCTCCCTTCCCTCTTCTAGAATAGTGGCATTGAATGGAACGGATACAACACATCGGTATTAAAACTCATCCCAACAAGTTCCCCTTCTTTTTGTGTATATACGAGGGCTGTCAATAAAGAATGATCATAAATTAATAAAAAATAATTTCCTAAAATAATCCTCCAAATTTTTATGGTCTTTCTCAAAACACTCACCATTACATGCAATGCACTTATCCCACCTCTTTTCCAGTCTTCAAACACATGCTGGAAGCCATTTTTATGACAGGTCCTACAAAATCGCCTACCCAACTTTTACCACTGCCTGTGATGATGGCAAACGCTTTTCCCGGAGATGTTTCTTCAAATTCGGCAAAATAAAAAAAATCGCAATGTGCTAAATCAGGACTGTATGTAGGATGGGGAACACACGTGACATTGATTTTTGAAAGCTACTCAACAACAACATTGGTATTATGCGGCCTTGCGTTATCATGGTGTAGCATCCATCTTTTAGCTTTCAAGTGGAATCCTTTACGATGGATGTGGCCTTGGAGGGTTTTCAGTATATTTCTATAGTATTCTACACTTCTTACAGTTGTAGGTGGTGTACAACATGCTGATACACTATTCCTTGAATATTGAAAAATGATATGATCGTAACTTTCCCAGCAGAAGCATCCACTCTCGTCTTCTTCTGTGTTGGTGATGAAGGAGACTTCCACTCAGAGCTCTGTTGCTTGTACAATCGATTGTTTCGCCCTTTAACCATATTAAACCATCTTCTAACTGAGCTATAGAGAAGGAAACTCTCCCAATAATCTTCCTGTAGCATCACATAGACGTCAGCTAACGATTTTTTAAGGCGAAAACAAAATTTCAATGCAGTATATTGCTTGTCGCGTGTCACATCCATTTTTGCCGTAGGCGAAAGTAAAACTAGGCGTTCTTGGCCGGCTGCCAAGGTCTCAGCAATGACGTCATGACCGTGAAACTTGCGCTATCCATTATCCACTTATCCCACTACACATTCAATATAAATTTTATTTTTCTTGATTTTTAAATCAATTAAAAAAATTATGATCATTTTTTATTGAACAGCCTTCCTAAAGCACTTTTTACTTGTGTTTTGAGATTCTAATGTTTCCCTGAGATATTATTGTAAAGAAAAAACCTCATTACTTGATTAACGCTGTTCTTAACAGTTATTAAATAAATTTCGTACACATGAAACTTCGATCCAACCTGTTACCTGAATGCTCTCTGCTCTTCAAATAATTAAAGATACAAAAGCCAAATCGATTGCTTAAATAATTTAAAAAATTAGCATATGGCTTCCTCTTCTTAGATTACAGTCAAATTGCATTCTAAAAGGTGGAATATAGTTAACTGAAACGAAGAATTACAGTTATAGTAAATGATTATGTGCTTGATATAAACAAAACCGGACTCTATTTTAACCAATAAGTAAAAGCACCTCAAAGAAAATTTCTTATTCAATTACTCATAACTTTTAAAGATGATTATAAATGTATGTGCAGAAATTTCCCTTTCTTTTAATGTACCCTATCATCGATCCTCTTGGGGACATATTTTTGGTGCTTACGTTCTTCAGGAACTCGAGGTATCACTGCGATCTATTCTAAAACCCATGCAATCTTTATTTACTTCTATATAATTTCTTTTCACAAATGCCTGATATAGTCTGTATTGTGTTTGGTGCAGTTTGGCCAAATATGGCCCTTGCGCCATAAACCCAAAACCAACCAAATCCTCCCCGACCAAACGTAGCAAAACATGAAAATAGAGAGTTTTCGTTTTGTGATATGCTTATCCCAATTCGTTTCTAGTTTGCATAAGTTCCATCAAGTAGAACTTTTTGGAGTGCAGTTATGACCCTGTTCGGTTCCCGATTGCGAGTTGACTCTTTATTATCTTTTAGCGCCAGTTATCCAAACTTTCTTGTGTTTGGCGCAGTTTATCCAAATATAACCCTAGTGCCATAAACATAAAACCGACTATCAACCAAATCCTCCCCGACCAAAGATAACAAAGATTGAAAATCAGCAGCTTTCCTATTACGACATACTTGTACTTATCTAAATTCGTTTCGAAGAGAGTTGCATAAGTTCCATCAAATAGTTTTTTTCGAAATAACAGCATTGCCCTGTTTCTTGCACGATTGGTGCAGAGTTAGCTCTCAATAATCTTCAAGCGCATAGATTCCCAAACGTTCTTGTGTTTGGAGCAGCGTAGCCAAATGTGGCACTTGCGCTATTGACCCAAAACCAATCAAATCATCATGGACCAAAGATAGCAAATTATTATAAGAAATAGTTTTCATTTTATGATTAATTCATCTAATTTCGTTTCTAGTTTGCATAAGTTCCATCAAGTAGCACTTTTTGGAGTGCAATTATGACCCTGTTCGGTTCCCGATTGGTACAGAGTTAACTCTCTATTATCTTCTAGCGCTAGTTTCCCAAACGTTCTTGTGTTTGACGCAGTTTAGCCAAATATAACCCTAGCACCATATACCCAAAACCGACCATCAACCAAATCCTCCCCGACCAAAGATAGCAAAGATTGAAAATAAGCAACTTTCCTATTAGGATATACTAATCTAAATTCGTTTCTAAGTTGCATAAGTTCCATCAAGTAGTTCTTTTCGAAATGACAACATGACCCTGTTTGTTGCGCGATTGGTGCAGAGTTAGCTCTCGATAATCTTCAAGTACATAGCTTCCCAAACGTTGTTTACAGCAGCGTTGCCAAATGTGATCCTTGCGCTATAGACCCAAAACCAGTTAAATCCTCATGGACCAAATATAGCACAATAGTTTTCATTTTATGATTAACTCATCTCATTTCGTTTCTAGTTTGCATAAATTCCATGTGGTAGCACTTTTTGAAATAATATTATAACCGTTCGGTGCGCGATTTGTATATAGTTAACTTCTCAATAATCTTCTCGCATGGTTTCCCAAATCTTTGGCTCATGTCCTTTTCAAGGGCAATTTATTTACCATCTCGTTCTTAAAATTTGGACTTTCGATTAAAAATAACAGATTGTAAACTACAAACATATTTGGCGCAGATTGGCGAGATCTGGCCCTTGCGCCATAAGACCCAACCAGCCAACCTAAGACAATTTACATCGGCACCCCTATGGAAAACTATATTTCAAGTAATAATACATTGTAGGTACACCTGTGTGTGTCTAAAACTTTTAATTTCACCAAAACATTTGTATAGACGTGTGTGTGTAAATTTAAAATTTCAAAAAATTAGCTTGGAAATCAAATAACTCTGAACTGTAACTATAAATCTCTTAGTTAAAATTCAATAACAAAAAATAAATTGCATGAAATACATTATATTGCTTACAATAGTTTGGAAATTAAATAACTCTGAACTGTAATTATAAATCTCTGTTAAAATTATGTAACAAAAAATAAATTGTATAAAATACGCTACATTGCTTACAATTATAAGTAATTAGTATCAAAAAGAATAAAAAATGAGAAGGATGAAACTCTAGTACCGTGCTATCAATTTATCTATACTAGGCTCTAGTTTCGTCAGCAGCATCCTGAAAACAACTAGTATTTGCAGTCGGTTCTTAGATTTAGTCAACTAATATATGTGTGACCTGTCATCTTTCTTTTTACACCGATTAGTCATAACATGCATTTTAAAACAGATAATTCTTGCTAGAATGTATCACTATATTAAGTGTCTGTAAGGTCAAGTTGATGTTTGCTTAAAATATTTTTAGGCGACAAATGTTTTAGCATTTTTTATTGCCCATTGTTGCTTTTCAGGTTCCCCAAGTTGAGAAAAAAATAATTGAAAATTTCATCCGCTACCTTGCTTTGATAAATACTAGCTGAATTACCTAGATTTGCTCAGGTTGAATTGTTAGTAATTCATCGTAATATTACTCAATGTTATTCCGATGGGGATTTCGAATTGCTTAAGCCCCCTCTACAGAACCAGGACGATTGAAGGGTTAATACTCATAATGTTTCACGCAGGATTCTAAACAATGTAAGTATCAAATCTGATGTGAATTGGTGTGACATTTATCATAAAAATACTCTATGTTATTCCTAGGGGGATTTTGAATTGTTTTTAGCACCCTCTGACACACAGAAGACAGTTAGAACGGGGGTTAATACTCATAATGTTTCACGCAGGATTCTAAACAATGCAAGTATCAAATCTGATGTGAATTGATGTGACATTTATCATAAAAATACTCCATGTTATTCCTAGGGGGATTTTGAATTGTTTTTAGCACCCTCTGACACACAGAAGACAGTTAGAACGGGGGTTAATATTCAGCATACGTTACTCGCAGGGTTCTAAAGAATAATTTACCAAATCTGATGTGGATTGGTCAGATTTTCATAGAGAACAGACAGACGCCAACTGTTATTTATATCTATAAAATACTTTCAAAGGTACTTTCCGAAGTAAAAACACACAAATTACAACCATATTTTGTTTCCAATTGATATAGAGTTAACTCTTTATAATCTTCCAGCGCTAGATTTTTTTGTGACCATACTGTTAAAAATATTACACTTAATTATACCGAGGGCAATCGAATTTCGGTTTATTTTGTAATTATTCTCTGTTTTAATTTAAATGGATATCCTCACACACATCTGCTCTTGTAACAAAAAACAGTTATTTTGTAATAATCGTAAACTGTTATCATTCGGATTTATAACATTTATAATACTTTACATATTAATTACCACAAATGCATCGTAAACGTTTGAACTAATAAAATTTTAGAAACCAACTAAAATCTTCAAAGTCCTTTTATAAAACAGAAAGAACCTTTTCAGAACAAAAACATATTCGACATTTGGCTAACATCAACTGAAAATTGCAGAAGAGAAAACGAAATGTGCTTGGTGTAGTTATCCAATTATTATCAGAAAAACAAAATTTAGTTTTAGATTCCTACAGAAGTTCCTATATGGGTGAGTACATACCACTCTTTCAAAAGTTATGTTACTTTTTGCAATAGATCATCGTGACAGACATTTCATACTTCTTGTACGCAACAATTTTATTCGTTTTTCTATTTTCGATTATTGTAAGAAAAGGCAGGAAACAAAATGCAATAGGCTTGATAAACATCTAATTATTTTCAGAAAAACTAAAACCAACTTCTAATTTCTACAGCGGTTTCTACGTTGGTGAGTACTTACCAAACTATCGAAGGCAACATTTTGTTAAAGATCAACATGGAATAAATTTAGAGCTTCCCATTAGTAACAATGCTATTCTATTTAAACATTTGCAAATCATCTAACGCAAATGCAGAAAACCAAAACACAATATTGTTGGTAGTCATTCAATTATTTTCAGAAAAACTAAAACCAGATTTCAGTTTCTACAGTGTTTCCTACATTGGTGAATACTTACCAAGCTATTGAAGGGTAAATTATATCGACCCTCTGGGTGGTTGTTTCTACGAGGTATCAGCAAAAGTGACCAGATCTTGATAGACGCGATACCTCGTCATTAGAGAAAACTAACCATATATTGATAACATCACCATAAAAAAAAATCACCAGTCTCTATTTTGATGACTAGATATCTCGTCATTAGTGAAATTGGATAGATCTTAATGGGTGAGATATCTCGTAGAAACAACTTCGAGAGTTCAAGGTCAACGTGAAAGATAGTTTGAGCTTCCTATGGAACAAATGATACGTACCAGATTTTTATAACTTTATAATAGGATCAGCTGAAGCACCGATATTAAATCAAAAAGTGGTAAGTATACTCACCATTGAGTGTTCCCGTCCTTTAAACGATTATGCTTCGATCAAAATGCCTAAATCTGTCTGATCCGCGTCCCCTCGGAAGTAACAAAGCGAGCAAATATTTAGAGGTTTTAAGCAAGCATAGCAAACGCACGGCCGTCTGTGTTGATATAATGGTTGAATGGTTTGAGCTGTCTAAGATTAATTTTCATTTCCCTCATTTTTTATCAATTTAGACTCGTTTAAGACTCGTTGTCGCAGCGCTCGTATTAAAAAGACGCGATGAACACTGCTGATTATATTAAAATTACGTGTTTTACACTTATCTTAAAGAATAAACATCAATTTTATTCATATGAATTCACTGAGGTGGGGGGACAGTTAGAAGTTAGGACTTAGAAGACAAGCAGTCGTCCCTGCATGTTTTCTAACCAATTTCGACATTCTTGACCAATAAAATACTTCCAAATAATTCTATCCTAAGGTTGGTTGCTTGGCTGTTTTCCGGATTTATAGCACGAAAGCCTTATTTGGCCAAGCTCAAGACGTATATTACAATGAGGGAAGAAGGGAAAGAGTAGACTGGAAGTCGAGGGTAAAAATGAAAGGGAGTAAAGATTACTCGGGTATCTCGGGGATGCGATGTCCGTACACACCTAAAGAAAATTCGCCCCTGATGGCTCTTGTCTTATACTAAGAACCTATAGAATCTTTCTAAAGTATTGTATTCAAAGAAAATTAGCAACCTAATTTTTCCAAGTGATTCTACTCTAAGGGAATGAGAGTTTGAATCATTAATTGTTTATTCTATTCTAAAGAAATGCGCAATGGAATCCTTACAAATGATTCCATTCTAAGGAAAGGACCAATAAAATATTTCCAAAGGATTATTTCCTACAGAATAGGCCAATAGAATTTTTCTAAGGAATTATTTTCTTAAGGACCAATAAATTCTTTATAAAGCAGTTATTCTACAAAATATGCCAATAGAATCGTCCTAAGGAATTATTTTTTAAAAGAAGGGTCAATATAATTTTTTTTTAATTCATTCAACAAATAGCCAATAGAATCGTTCTAAGGAATTCTTTTTTAAAGGAAGGGCCCCAATTGATTGTTTTAAAAACTTTTATTTTCTCAGAATATACCACTAGAATTATTACATGGAATTGTTTTCTAAAGGAAGAACCAATAGAATATCTTTTAAAAATATGTATTCTACAGAATAGGCCAATACAATCTTTTCAAAAGATTATAATTGTGAGGAAGTGAGCAATAGAAACGTTCCAAAAGATTCCATTCTTGGTAAAGACCACTATAAGCGTTCTAAAGGATGATAACCACTGAAATAATAAAGAAGAAATCCATGGATTTCTTCAATCAATAGATGTGGTTACTTAATCATTAAGTGCTTTGTAAGATAAAAACAATACTACACTACCGCTTTTGTACAGAAAACATGCTAGAACGCTTGCGCATTTCAGCCAATTTAGCGATACAGAACACATATTAGACAAATGCGTGGCTTGCCTTAGACGACACAGAATTTAGTGTATATTTGGGAAGGATTAAATTTATGTTATACACAAATTAAGATTTCTGTAGAACATTTTTCATCAAACAAAAATCTCAAATCTATCAAAAACTTTCCAGTTTTGATGGTTGAGGAATAGTTATATATACGCTTTAACTGCGCTTGTCAGTTTTCCAGGTTATCAGTAATTAAGAAATTGACTTTAAGAAAAAGCGAATTATACGAGTTGAAAAATGCACAAATCTAATTAAATGTTGATTCTCTCAAAAAATCAATTCTAGCGTTGTCACTGGATTTTGCTATTCTAAGTTTGAGAAACGTATTAGTTTAAAATAGTAAATCCTTGTACTCAAAGAAGCACGTTTATTTCATTTCTTTTAAAAACGAAAGATCTAATTCACAAGAACATGCACTCACAAATAGGGTGTATGCAGTGCTGGGCATATAAGTAGATATAAGGTAAATGGGGTATTTTAAAATTCGAATTCGGTAGTCACTAACAATACAACGAAGAATCTAAAAAAGCGTAAGAAGCGTGAATAAAACTCCGTCTCGGAAAAGAACTGCTTTAAATGTAATCTTTTTCTGTAGATATTATTAAAATGACTTCAGCATCCAACTTAAGTTTTGAGAGCTCCCTTTCTTGTAACCTGACTCTTTCAAGTTTAATCATTCGTAAATGAGGTAATCATTGTAATTGAAATAGGAACAATCAAATAAATAAAAGTTTTAACTGTTGATCAGCATACCTTCATTAAAAACCCATTAAAAGTCTGTAGAAAATGTATTCAGTTCAGTAAATACTGTTGAATCTAGAAACTCTTTTATTTTCTTACTTTTCAACATACGAAAATCTCGCACACGTGCCCAAAAATTTCGGATAATTTGGAATTCGTATCAAGCAAGGTCACCTGATCTCAATCCAACAAAGCATGCATGGGAGATTTCGCACAATCAATAAAGGCCTCAATACAGATCTGAACAATTTTGCTAATGACGAGATATATCGTCATCAGGATATTGCAGATTTTTGATGCTAACAAGAAGATCTGGTCTATTTTTTCAAGATGTCGCCAATTTTTCTAAATTACCAGCAAAATCCTTAGCAGATCTTGATGGACGAGATATTTTGTCCTTAAAAAAAATCTGACCAGATCTTCATCTCGTCATCATGAAAATATCAGGAATAATATTGCTGACAAGATACCTCGTCATTAGCAAAATTAGTAGATGTTGATCAAACGAGATGTATCATCGAAGCCACATGGAGGGTTAAATTTGCATATTTAATGACGTCGTCTTTCAATAATTTGAAACAAGTGGAGTCGAGTGTCACACCGCTCTAAAATTTAAATAACACTGAAACTTGTTAATGATGGTGTTTATTTTGAAGGAAATTTAAATCCCCTTAAATAATATACATTAGAAGATTTATCAAGATTTAAAAAGTGCAAAATCAATAAGAATAACGTATTCAAAAAAATGCATTTTACCTGTGCTTTATATGGAATATACGTTTAACAGAATAGTTTTAATGTTTGGTGGGATTTTTAAAATTCCTGAAAAATTTTGGAATTCAGTTCATTGGTAGAGATAACTGGTGAATAATGCATGGAATTTGATAGAATCTTATTATTTTGTAATTTAATAATTACAGCCCTAAATGCAAATTGTGACAAAGCGCTCACATAGATTCTAAGTCTCCAAGTGATTTCGACAAGATATCTCGTCCATTAAAATCCGATCAATTTTTCTAAAAACGATATATTGTCAATTTTTTATAATGACCAAGGTCAATATATGATCAGTTTTTTCCAATGATGATGATTTCGTCCATCGAGATCTAGAGTCGGTTTTGATAATGGTGAGACAACCTAGTCAAGACAACCTACAATCACTCGAGGGTTAAAATTAATTACTTCAAGTTTGTGTTGCATAGTTTCAATGTTTTAAGACTGTTGTATTTGAGCTTACAATAAGAAAAATGACTTGAAATACAATTTGCTTTCCAACTCCAAACAGTAAGTTCTAAGATGCACATAAAATATAATTATTTGTGTTTTGAGAAGGTATTCAATATACATATATCACTTGAGCATAAAAACGAAAACTTCACTTACATAACTTTGAATAATCACCATCATAATTTGAAACGCACATAAACCCATTTTTTTCTTTTACTCTGACAGCTATTTAGAAATATCCATCCAAAATTCAATAAGGTAATTAAATATTCACTTACTTGGAAATTAATGGTCCCACTGCCATCATGATCAAAAGCTTTAAACACATAATGAGCGTATTGACTGGCATCTAGAAACAACAAGAAATTAAAACTCAGTAACAGCTCAGGAATAATAATTACATACTTTGAACGGCGACATCAGATTTTGCAAAAAAATATGTTTGAAACCGAAAAAAAAAATGAAAATAACGTGAAAACCTTCCAGAGTTAAATTTCGCATATGCATAGATATACCATATAAAAGCTGTGTTCATATTATGTAAATACTTATGGTATATCCGTTTCAGGTCACTCTCATAAACGGTATATGGGTTGTAGATTAAATCCTGTACTCACGAACATTGCCATTGTAATTGAAAGCTTAAACACACAATGAGCGTATTAACTGGCACTTAGGAACAGAAAGAAATTAAAACAAAATAATGTCAGAAATAAAAATAATAACTAAGTATTTTGTTTCGAAACATCAGGTTTTGCAAGAAAAATATTAAACCCCACACAAAACATGATGTAAATATCAAGAAAATCTTAATGAAATTTAAATTTGGCGTATGGATAGATGTGACATGTAATACCCGTATTATATCTACCCCATAAAAGACGTATAGACTCCAGATTGAATATTTCTATCATAAACAATGCCACTATAATCAACAGAGCAGAATCAAAGAAAGAGAACATGCCAACCAAAATACATAATGAGCGTGTTGACTGGCATCTTGGAGCAACAAATAATTAAAACTCATTAACACCTCAAAATTAATAAATATGTACGTTTATAGTGACATAAGATTTACAAAAAATATGAAAAATGAAGATATCTTGGAAAATCTCCTTTTTTTTAAATTTGTCAAATGGATATATTTATCAGTTTAATATCTGATCCCAAATCTGTAACTACAGACTATATACCCATTTCATTCACCCTATTAATGTAGTCGAAGTTTCTTTTTAGATTAAATATTGTGCTCTAATATCAATATCAGGATCAAAAGCTGTAAACACATAATGACCGTATTCTGGCATCTGGAAACAAGGAAATTAAATTCAGTAACAGCTCAGAAATAATATGTTTTGAACGGCGACATCATATGCATAAAACGTTATTGAATACCGAGAAAATATTACTGATTTTAAATTTGGTATGTGCATAGATATTGCTATATAATATATGTATCCGAATTAGGTAGCTACATATGATATATCAGTTTCATCCATCCTCGCCCATAAACGACATGTTGGATCTAGAATAGATATTATACCCCCACTCGCATGATGGAAAGTTCAAATAAATAATCAGCTTATTGACCGAGATCTAGAAATAACAAGAAACTAAAATTCAGAAAGGGTAAAAAACTGAAAACATCTTAAGATATCCGACTAGGTTCGGAACCATTTTTTATAAAACGACTCTTAAATAACAATTTAAACATTTTTCATTCTAGATAATGTTTTGAAATCATGAAATAAAGCAAACAATTATAACCCGACTCATTATTTATTTGGAAATTGGGCAAATTAAGGTAAAATTCAATCAAAATGACTAATGCTCTGTAAAAATTTCTATTAAATTAATTTTAATTTCCTTGCAGCACCATACGTATATCTATGATATTAGTGACGACAATATACTACAATCAAAGAGATGTATTGAAATATTAAGAAGTTCAGCTCGTTATATGTAGCTAAAATTTTAATTTTACAAAATGTCTACTTGTCTTACTACTTTAAATTAAACAGCTATAAACTAAAAAAGTATGCATTTTGCAACTAAACCTATCGTATATTGTCATTACAGCATGTTAATAAGCAATATTGTTTAATTTCGTAGAGATATCTCTGCAACATTTTGAGAAACCATGTTAAGCGTATGCAATATTTGCTTAAAATTGCGTTTTCCAGAAAAAGCATTTAAAGTTTACCTTTGTGTTTTTATCCATTGCCAAATTCTTCGAACAAATTCATCGAAACTTGATGCACAACGTTGAGGATTGACTGTAGAAATTAATTTTAACAAATTTATGTTTAAAATTATTTTTATTTTTCAAAAATTAGCGGAAAACCTCCCGATTTCCGGTCCTTTCAATCGTACTTCATGTTTCGATTTCTGTCGTTCAATAATACTAAAATTGCTATAATTTTATTTCTATTTATCGTAGACTTAAAACAATTACAGATTCTGAAACTTACGAATCTGGACTTCAATATGAGAGGATAAAACAAATTTGAGAATTCTGGTCAAAATTACGTTTTAAACGTAGTCGGCTACCTTAATGAGTTAAATTTCTCATATGGATAGATATACGATATCAGTATTCGAAATATGTAACTGTAGATTATAAATCCGTTTCAGTCATCTCACATATATGACATGTGGGCTCTATATTAATCATTTAACCCATAAACATTACCTTTATAATCAAACGCATAATGAGTGTATTGATTTGGATCTACATACTACAAGGATTCAAAACTCAGTAACAGCGCAGAGATAATAACTGAAAGACAACATCACATTTTCCAAAATAAAATTATTGAAACCAAAAAGTACGAAATATCGAGAAAATCTTTTATCATTTTAAATTTGGTATATGGATAGATATGGCCACATAATATCCGTATCCGATACCTATAACTTCAGCTGAAATATCCGTTTCAGTACTCTCACATAAACGACATACGGACTCTAGATTAAATATTGTACTCCTAAACATTACTTGGAACATAGGATGAAGGAAAATGACTCTCGCTTGGAAAATGACAAATATGATTTTTCCTTCACAATCGAATAAAAATTTTGACCGTTCTCGCTGAAAAAGTGGAGGAAATGATTTATGGCTAAAAGTGGCGCAAATATGTGCATTAAGCTAGTTGAAAGGAGAAATATCACTTAGAAGGAGGAAACGTTGCAAATGTGTCTTGCGGTTCCTGGCTCGGCATTTTGCCATCTTACAGATATGGCTAAAAGCAATAAACATTTACGAGCGAATATGCTGGATTCCTAACAAGCCCATGGGTACTTCTATCTGCAGAGTACTAACTCTGCACGGTCTATGAACGCATATGTTATGGATGTGTTGCAATTCAAAACGCACTTAAAAATCGATGATGGTGCTAAACTTTAATCTTTTTTTGTTCTTTGTTATTGTATAATGGCTCCAAAACTTTTCGCTCTTCGGATCATTTTTAAAATTAAAATTTTTCTATAGCCGCTTGAAATTATAAATTTGAATGCAGCACTTAAGACCTGCAGATACCATATTCCTGTAGTATGCGCAATATACGTACAAAAAACATCAAAGTTTAGCTTCATCATTCATTTTTAAGTGTGTCTTGAATTGTAATACATCCATAACATACGGAAATATATGTTTGTTCGAAAGAAGCATTCCCGTATATTTTATTTATTTAGTAATTTTAGAGAAATTTACTGGTCAACTAATAGGGTTGTTTCTCTGTATAAAGGTGATAGATGTTCAAAAACATATTACCGTATGTTAGATATCACTAATTTTAGAGAAATACTTTCAATCAACTGTAGATTTGTTTCTCTGTATGGATTGTATAATTGTTAGAAAGTAGCATTACCGTTTATCAGTTTTGCCAATTTTAGAACATATAATGCATCTATAAGTTTTTCTGTGCATAAGATATATAGGGGAAAGTTGAACAAAACCGGGTCCTAAAAAATGCGTTTTTTTTCCTAAGTTTTTTTTTTTTCTAATGGCGGGCACATTTTTTTTTCCTAAGTAAATACATGAATAAAATTGCTTCAAGTTCTATTTGAATGATAAATTAGTTCCTTAGTTTCATTATTAAATATTTTTTAATGTGAAAGAACTTTATTTTGGAGGGTAAATAAATTATTTTTTGTAAGTATGCAAGATTCCGGTTATATCTGACCAGGTCGGATAAAACCGGGTAAAAAAAAGAAAAATAGAAAAAAAACCCGTTGTTTTACTGCTGAAATATTTATTTATAACAATAAATTAGTACAGTTGCCTTCCTAAACTGAGGAACACGCGTGGGTTTAAAAATGACGGATTTTAAGTAATTTTGAATTTAATGTGTTTGGAATGTATAGTAAATTAAGTTAATTGAGCAGATTTGTAAGAAGTTTTAAGAAGAGAAATCACAAATAAAACTTTGATCATGCTTCTCTGCATTGCTACAGGCTTCATGTGCCCATTCTTTACAGTTGAGACACTGTATCCAACCCTCCACAGATTTTGAGCAGGAGTACAATTCATTACAAAAGATATAGGCTTCGTCACATTCTACGTCGTCTTCATCTGATGCCGATGAATCTGTTTTAATACTGAACTTCTTTTCCTTCCGTGTTTTGATAGTTTTTAGCTCAGAAACCTTAAACAGTTACTGCTTTAAGTGTTTCTTCTCAGTGTTTTTTGGTTATGTCTTGTTTCCCAAGCTCCAATTCCTAACCGGTCCTGTCCGACTGCCAAGGTCCCCGTTTTATCGGACACTGCCATTAATCAGAAAAGAGGGCATAGCATATTTCAAACATGAAGCAAAACGTAGTTTAATAATTTAAAATAATATCTGAAAAAGGTGTTATCAAATGTTGTACTTACCTAAAATAAATTTTCAAGCAATTAGAAACTACAGCGAAAAATCGGAAGGAGTAAAAATCAAACCTTTTCTACTCGAGAATTTTAAAACATCGGCATAGACTAACACATAATCTACACTGCCTTTCATTCAACTCCAAATAACATGGCGGCTATCTGCAACTAGTTTCCGACAGATGACAGTAGTAATATAGCCAAAACTGCTGGGTAGTTTTATCCGCCTACCCTGTTTTGTCCAACTTTCCCCTATGTTGAAAAGCAACATTACCTTATATTAAATATTGCCAATTTTAGAGGAATACGTTCAGTCAATTGCATGTTTGTTTCTTTGTGTGATATATCTAAACGTAGGAAAACAACATTACCGTATATAAGATATCAATTTCGGAGCAATAAATAGATTGAGTCAACTAGAAATTTTTCTCTCTTTAAAGGTATATATATTTGTTGGAAGGCAACATTACCATACATCAGGTATTACCAGTTTTAATGTAGTCAGTCTATTTGTGTGTTGTGGAGAAACATCAATACTACTCTACTTGGAAATCTCGTGGCATTCAAAGGATAAGGATAGTTGGATAATCTCGTTCTAGTAACTATTATTTTTTGTTTCAATTCCTATTAGAAGTTGTGAAAATTAAACTAAAGCAAATTAAGAAAAAATAAGTTCAATTAAAGAATTATATTTTAAGAGTTTTCAAACTCGGTTAGCTCAAGATGAACACCTTCAATAGTCGAGGTATCCGTTTCTCATAAACTACATCAAAAGGACACTAAATTAACAAAGCAGACTTTTAAAGTTATTTGATCGTTATAAAATTTGTACATACTTTATGTGTCACTCAAAAGCGTATAAAGTGGTCAGTTAGAAATGTGATAACTAAAAACATTCAGATGTCCCATTCGCATTATTTTTCGGTATGATCATTTTTTTGATTCACATTATAGATTGTATTTATAAAACAAATTAACTCCATTTGGTAAGTATTATCTCACTCAAATATAAATAAAAACCAGTACCAAGACACTTAAAGTCTTGCGCAGGAGCATAGGTTAAGGTACTCGTAATAAAATTTTAAACATTAGTAACATGCTCTTGCTCTTCAATATCACAGACTGTGAGAGTTTTCCAAACGAAAATTTCAAGGAAACCGATTAAACCTGATGTGCTGGGAACAGTTAAAAATCAGAATAAAAAGTTTCAATTCAAGAAAAACACACTTTTGCAGCAGATTTATGTTTACCTACTCGTTTTTTAAATCATTCCGTATGTCACTCCTTCAACGATGAATGTAATTTAAAAATTATCCTTGCTGTCTGCAGATTTTGATATCACTTAATTTTGAAAGCCAAGATAAAAACTCCGATTTTGGTGGTTGTGAAAGTTTACTTTTCCCTTCACTTGGTACGTAAAACAATCACAACCTGTTGCATACTCATCATATATTACACTGAAGTGACCACTAATACATATAGAATAATATTTTGTTAGCGTACACAATCTACCTTTCAAGTTGGTGAAGAAAGTTTAAAAAGACCAAGCTTATAAATTCATCGTTTTTGATATGCATATGGTAAAATTGAGGAACATTATTTTTCTCCATAACCCAAAGATTTCTGCTATTACCCAAAACATGCATAACTTAATGTCTACATTTATTGGTTGAAAGAGTCCCAACAAAGATTCGATTAGTCAAGGTCAAAAGTGGTTAGAAATCAGGCTGGAAAGACTTCAGGTTGCAGGACGGATATATGCGCGTGAAACCTCGGAGGATTAAACTTACAAAAACTTATCTTTTAATTACTAACATAAAAGTATCTAACTTTTGCCAAACAAAAAATGTATTTTTCCCTCAGGGACATATGAATATAATAAAAGTTGACTGTTTTACAGTGACAAGTAGTCGACCGACCTAGCGATACATTTTCTGAGTACTACGCTGAACTAAAAAAAAATACAATTTATTTTTTACTATGCAACAGCAATCTTATTTTTTATATTTTGAATATTTCTTCACGAAAATCGGTAAAAAAATATCTCATTATCATCTTTCTTTTTCAGAGTGGGGTTTTTCCTCTTGGATTCTTCCGATGGATAAACGTTTATAGCCGTACTCCATTTCTATGTTTAATATTAATAAACTTTATTTTTTATTTATTTTTCTCAACACGCCCGAGGAATGTAAAGTGCTGGATTCAGGGCAGGTTTTTCTACATAGGTTCTCTCAATAGATAGACTTTTCAACTCAGTTGCATTTATTTTTATAATTTAATTTTAAAAGGTATTATTTTATTTAATAACAAATAAGTTATTAATTTTTGTTAAAACGCATGAGGGAAGTATAGTTTAAGATTCAGGTTAGGTCTTTTCTACCTCAGATCCTCCCGGTAAATAGCCGGTTCTTTTCAGGCGCATTTATATACCTAATTTATTTATTTTTGTCAACACGATCGTAGATTGTCTAGTTTAGAATTCGAGATTTGACTTCTCTCCCATGGATTCTACCGACAAACAGATGTTTTATGCCACCGCATTTATTTTCAAAATTTTTATATGAACTAAACTTATTTATTATTTTTCGAAAACATGTCCCTAGGAGAAGTAGTTTGCGATTTAGTGCAGGTCTTTTTTCAGACAAGTATTTTCCAGACGACTATTTTTTAATTTAATTTTTTAAGAATTTATTTTTTCAATTTATTTTGTCAGAACGGTTGTGAGACAGTTTGGGATTCAAGATTGAATATTACTCCCTTGGATTCTCCTGACAAATAGATGTTTCAAACCAGACGCATTGATTTTTAAATGTTTTGTAAAAAATAATTTGTATTGAAAACACGTCCGAGGGAATCATGGTTTGAATTCAGGGTAATTTTTCTCCCTTGATTTTTACCGACAGATAGACATTTCTACTCAATCGCGTTTATTCTTTTAATTTTACACTTAAAATTTTTTTATTTTATTTATCTCTGTGAGCGTAGTTGTAGGATGTATAATTTAGGATTTAAGACTGTACTTTTCTCCCTTGAATTCTCATGACAATTAGACGTTTCTAGCCAAACGTATTTATCTTTGAAATTTATAAAACATGTATTTATTATTTTTCGTCAAAAGGTCCAAAGGATATATGGTGGGGAAATCTGGGTAGGTAGTTAATTAACATCACACTGGAGCAACACAACTGGCCTTTGTAGACGGTCCACGTAAATATCCAAAGACAATACCTCGTAATTTGGAACTACTGTCAGATGACATTCAGGGTATGTTCTTCCTCCCTTAGATTCTCCTGATAAACATACATTTTTAATTTAATATTTTAATAATTTATCATTTAATTTAATTTTGTAAGCCATGTCGTTTGGGATTCTGGACTTTTCTCCATTGTATTCTCCCAACAAATAGACGTTTTTTGCCAGAGGAATTTATATATTAAATTTATAATACAACTTATTATTTAGTTTTGTCAATACCTCCGAGAGAGATGTATACAGAGTGATTCATAGGTACGTATACAGTTTCCAGATGCTGTAAAACAAGAGTAGTTTAAGACACGGTCCCCAAATGCGAACTGTTTGCTATGTATACTCATAAAGTTTGTGTCCCCCTTCAGAGGGAATGACGTAGGCGACAGTGAGCGTGTCACGTGACCATTCAGTGAAAAGGACTGCTTCTGCAGTGGCAGTGGAGAAGGCGTTTTTTGTTTTTGCATTGAGCGAACCGGAATCTGTCACTGTTGTGCAACGGCATTTTCGATCACGATTTTGAAAAGAAAGTTCAACCTGAAATTAATTTACAATTGGTTTAAAAAATTTGAAACTACGGGCTATTTGTGCAAAGTTTCAAAGCCAGAACTACTTAGTGTGTGTGTATCGGCAGATATCGTCAAAGCTTTATTCATTCAATTGGATCATAAAGTCGAAAAACTTTACTCTCCAATTGGATAATAAAGTCAAAAAACTTTACTCTCCAATTGGATAATAAAGTCGAAAAGCTTTACTCTCCAATCGGATGGTGCTCCACCACATGGGTCATGTACCACCATGGGTCATGGGTCATGTACCACCACATGACATGTGAAAGTACCTCTATTAACATCTTCTTCACCGACGGATTGGACTTAGCGCCGACTACAGCATGCCACTAACCCAATGACCACCCATATGCCCTGATTTAACATCATGTGACTTTTTTCCTTGGGCTACATAAAGGATAACGTATTTAACCCTCCTCTTCCTGTTGATCAAGCGCAGTTGAAACAGAGTATCGCAACCACTATCATTGCACTTGCTTCAAATACGCTAACACGCGTCTGGGCAGAAATGGGTTACTGGTTCGATGTGTGTAGTGTGACTAAAAGTGCACACATAGAACATCTGTGATTGCCTCTAAAAAACTTCAAACATTCACATACACTTCTGTTACAGGTAACATAAAATATCTTACATTGTCACTGTTATATAGAGCGTTGAAATTGTATACTTACTTATGAATCACCCTGTAGTTTGTATTTCTTTTGCGTTTGTAATCACGTCCGAGAAATCGATTTAACTTGGCTTATACACTATCTACCAATACGTATTTGGACACAAATGCAAATGACGATATCTGTGGTCCTGATATACGTCATGCCCTCCGCCGTTAAATATCGTGTATGAAACAACATTGGCATTAGTCGCATGCAGGATGCCATGAAGTGCAGAGTTATCTGATTTCGAGATAGGTGTAATCGTTGAGTATTACAAAAATGACCGATTCTTAAGGGACATAACTAGTGAGCTGAATTATCCAAAGTCGACAGTGGCCTACGTGATTCAGAAGTGGAAGGAGCGGTGATTGTCGGAATGCTCACCGAGTCAGCAAACCCACGAAACTGAGTGATAGAGACCGACGGGTGCTGTCCATGGAAATTCGGAAGATCCGCACCTAATCAATGGTCCAAATACTCCAGCAGTTTCAACAAACATCCGTGAGTGTTTTTTCGATTAATACCATCCATAAGGAAGCACAGCCGCTTGGTTTTCATGGTCGTGATGCCGCCCATAAGCCTTTGATCACAAAGTCCAATCGCGCTGCTCGGTTAATATGGTGCAAATCACGTCGAAAGTGGACCATAGATTAGTGGAAACGGGTTCTCTGGAGCGACGAATGATGGTTCACCTTCTACCGTTCGTATGGCAGGGTCTGGGTCTTGCGTGTGCATGGCGAACACCTCCTGCCAGAATGCATTGTGCCCACAGTAAAATTCGGCGGAGGTGGAATTATGGCCTGGGGGTGTTTCTCCTGGTATGGACTGGGACCTTTGGTCCAAATTCATGGTAAGCTCAACGCCGAGGCCTACTGCACTATTTTGGATGACAGTGTGCTTCCTAAGTTGTACCAGTTTTACGGGTTGAACCCATGTTCTTCCAGGACGACAACGCCAGCTGTCGTTTAGCGAGGTCCACCATGGATTGGTATGGTGACAATGGGGTTAATCGAGAACCTCTGAGACGATTTGGATCACACAATTAAAGGGCGCAACCACCGTCCAAAATCGGTGAAGGAACTTACATGTCTTCTCCAAGTCGAGTGGAAGAAAATACCACCAGCCGTCATACAAGGACTTGTGGAAAGCATGCCCCGCAGGGTTAAGGCTGTAATTGCCTCTCGTGGATGCTCAACCAGGGCTGTAGTGGAGGGTATACGGCGTATACCTTCTGATTTTTCCAGAAAATTCCGTATACCCTCTGCTTTTCCTTAAAAACTACGTACGCGCTTTGCCTTTCCTAGAAAACATCACGTGAAACTCAGATACTTATAAAAGCAATTCATTCAAAGTATTGTTGATAGAATGAAATCCAGACTTTGTTCTGATGTTCATGAAGAAAATTATCAACTTTTGAAGGATATATCCACGTTTGATCCAGAAAATATAAATACAGGGGATATTCGCCATGGAGAAAAGGAGGTAAGAAGCATCTGTCGACGTTTTGCTATAGATGATATGTGCCCTATTCAGAGTGACTGATGAAAACGCCCAATTTGTTCCAGAAAAATTAACGCCTCTGTTAAGAATAATTGAAGTATTACCATGTTCCACGGCCGAGTGCAAGCGCGGGTTTAGTTTAACGAATAACATTGTGTAAGAGATTTGAGATTATCTTTATTGATTTCAAACGTCACCAGTCTAATGTTTATTGATGCAAATAGACCCCCTATAGAACACTTTCAACCTAAAAAAATTTGTAAATTCTTGGTTGGCCAACTATTGCTCTTCAGTAGACAACAGATCAAGAGTATGCGCTACAAAAAGAGACACAACTAAGCATTCCTCTCGTCAAGCAGTTTGGAAAATATTTCAATGAAAATAATAGAGGTAGTCTTTAAAATTTGTTAAAAAAAAAAAATTACGTCCTACTTTATGTGTGTTTAAATATTTTTCTCTTAACATTTCCTGTAATTATTTTATATCATAGTTAAATTTTAATTGTGATAGTTTCAAATTTGAATATCACTCGATGCTAGTCTGTATATTTTGTCGAAGTTTCTTCAAAGTTCCTTACATGTAATAAAAAATTAAGACAGGCTTTCTTCTCTCGCTAATTTAAACTTCGATTAATTCGAACATATACCCCGGTCCTTTGAGTATAACCCCATGGGCGCCCGGTCGAAGGGGGCGGTTAACCCCCTGGCCTTATGTATTTCCTTTATATACATGTATGTGCGAGTATGTACATGTTTTTTTGCCCCCCGTGTAAAGTGTAAGTAGTAAGTACATGTTTCGCCTAACCGTGGAAAAAACTCTACGGGTGCCCATGGTATACCCTCTGGTTTTTTTTACGACTACAGCACTGTGCTCAACCAACTATTGAATATGAATAATTTTTTTTTCTATTACAGGTTGTAACGTCGTGGGTATAGTTTGCGTGGCGAGTGGCTTGAAGATAATTAAAACGACATTTAGAATTACAGCACATTTAATTAATTATAGAAGAATACATATAAGTTAAAACTATTTCGAGGCTAATAGATATTGTACAAATTAGGGTTTCAGTCCCGCGGCTTCAAAACGGAGCAGAGTCGTCCTGCGTCCGCTCGCGTTTCGGTTTTCCACGATTCTCCTTTTCCTCGAGAGAAGACCCCCACACGTTCTTCCGAAACCGCAATCGCCCAAAGAGAAGGGGATACCCCCATCCGGTCATAAACTCATGGACCACCATGAAAGCTGTGGTCAGAGGGACCCCCACTGTGACGTTACAAGGTGTTCAATTACTTGATGGTAGATAGTGTAGAAGACAGTGCAACTTTGTCTGCCAAAAAGCACTATAAGGTGGATTTGAGTAACACTGTTATTTATCTCTAATATTACAAAAGTAAGTGTTTGTATATTTGTTTGTTTGTTTCTTGCACGCAAAGTCCTGACGAATCTATGGCACTTACAGTAATGGGATTTGGCAAACATGCAGTCAAAATTTTTTGCAATTTTAGGGTCGAAGCGAATTTTAAAATTCAATCTAGAACATTTTTAAATGAATTTAATGAAATTTAATTTTTAGTTTTTTCTTTGGAATGGCAACAGCATAAAGAAATGGCAGATTCTAAATTTATATTTTCCGTTTCCGTTTTCAGTTTGCGCGAAGGAATGATTTTTCAGCAGACGATAGAAAACAAATTTTTTAACTTTAATTATGCTGGGTTTTTTCCATCTCCTAGGCCTTTAAAGATAGAGAAAAATTTCAGCGGATCTGAAATCTACGGAAAATTTCACATTTGATCGATACCAAAAAATATGATTTTCGTCAAATAAATAAAATTTTTAAATTGAATATCTTTTACGATTTTGCAAGAGAATGTGACGTCACGTCAACATTTGTGTTCCAAAAATAAACAGATTACATTTCTTGCCGTCTTAGGATTTTAGCGATAGAAAGTAAAGAAAATAAAAAAAAATTGGTTGGCATTATCTGGTTCTTTTTAGTAAAATCGGGATAGTCCAAGTCAGATTGAAAATTCCAACAGATTTGATACCAGATAGACACCTTATACGTTTTATTTTCTTTTAATAAATAATTTTTCAATTAAATATTTATATTTTGTGGTTATGGCTGTTATCCATTAGGCTACAAATTCGCAAACAAAACGGGAATTCTTGATGGTAATAGGCTACGAATTCTCATTTGGTTTGCGAAGCAAACCAATAACCTTACAAAAGCTATACTATTATAGTGTAAGTTAATTTTTTTAGTGGAGGAGGGGGGGGGTAAGGATCACTACAACATCACATAAATGTATTACCAGAAGAATGCACCAAAAATTGGCAAACTGTTCAAATAATAGAGTGTTTCAAAGAAAAAAGAGTACTAAGTTCAAAACTCATGTGAAGGGAGTTTTAGATATTTTTTAAAAGTATTTTTGACAGTAAATAGTTTTTTATGATAATGGGAGGGGGGGGGGAATAGAAGTTTCCAGTAATGTCTTTGATAGTTACAGGAATTTTTATTGAAGTAAATATGTTATAGGCCTCTGGAATTAGGTTGTGTAAGATAATTCGTAAAGTGCACTCTCAGAATATCTTTAAATTTGTCCTGTTCCTTTTTAACTTATTTCTACTTACCAATATGTCCAAGAACATTAAAAAATAATCAGATTTTATTAGGAAATGAACTGTATATTTAAAATTAAAAAAAATTGCGTTTTCGGATCATCTGTAAAGAAAGTCAAAATATAAATAAAACTTAAGAAACACAAGCGAACTTATACACAATTCAAACAATTGTGTAAAAAAATTTCATTTGAAATGCTTTAATCTACCGTTCGCAGAATGAAACGTATTAAATCCTGAACGCAATCCTGCGTAGTCCAAACGCATTGAAAACTTCTCCTGCATTTTTTATTTATTTACTGTCTCATAGAAAAAAAAAAGAAGAAAAATTCAGAACTTGAATCTGCGAAAAAGAATAAACAGCGTAATCCACAATCTTCAAAATTTCCAATCCCATTCCCAGGAAAAGTATTTTCTCCCTTGAGTCATACATTTTTTGCTGTCTGACTTCAAAATTCCTTTAGTTCAGTTTCAAATTTTTATTGAATATCAGAGAAAGTATATGGGGAGAGACTGATTTCTAGTAAGTTTCCGCCTGGGAAAAAATATGCAACCCGAGCATGTTACGGAGTATGCGGTATCAGAACTAATAGAAAATGCTCCTGTATTAACTGACAATATAAAAAGAACAGAGAAAACAAAAGGTAATTCTTCTATCGAATGAGAAATAAAGAATATATATTGAATGAATGGACGGCACAGTACTCTAAAAATGACAATATACAACTATCGAATTTCTTATTGTCATTTTGATTAATGGTTTTGGTTCAACTCGAAACAGATATGAGTACCCCTTCTACACAACCACTCTAAACGACTGTTTAATTACTAGATCCCCCCCCCTAGAAACTGATAATACACTGGCCCAAGATAGCAATGGACCGCTCCTAGACATTCGATGTATAATACCGCTTCTCACGTCTACTGAACCTTGAGTTGTTCTTTACATCACAAGTGTTCTGTAAATGAGTTGACAGAGTCACTAGTTTCAATGCCTGGTACCTCAACTCAATTTTCTTTGTTAGCCCCTACAACTTTTAACTGTCCTTAAAATATTAAATTTAATTTCACGCAGTAAACACATCATATAAATCTAACTTTCATGTGTTTTTGTTCCCTCTGATGAGCTTCCTTTTTACCAAATGCTTTGTAAATGTGTTGGCAGCGTCACTGGTTTCAAGGCCAGATATCTCTACTCAATTTATTTTGTTATACCCTACAAAACATTTAACTATCCTTAAAATATTGAATTTAATTTCACGCAGTAAACACATAATATAAAACTAACTTTCATGTTTTTTGTTCCCTGCTAATGAGCCCCTTTTTAACCAAATCCTCTGTAAATGAGTTGGTAGCGTCACTGGTTTTAAAATCAAAGACCTACAACTTAATTTTCTTTATTATCGCTTACAACTTAACTATACTTAAAAAATTAATAAATTTAGTTTAATTTCACACAATAAAAGTTTCTTATAAGTATAACTTTAACCTAACTTGTGATTTCTTTTCTCTCGGCTTAGGACCTTAATTCCTTTTCCCAAAGTGAAACTATATTTCTCAATAATCTAATGCGGAGTAAAATCCTCTACGATGCTGAGGGCTAGTGAAAATTTGAGTTTGAAAAAGCAAGGCTAAAACAAATGGGAGGAAAAATCACGTGTGGATAACTCACCAAATTAAATTTAAATAAATAACTCTTATTTAAAAAAAATTGTACATGAAATTTGTAACAAATTTTGCGCAATATTTCCCTGCAAATCCTCGGATAGGTTGACTAATAATTATATTATATAAACACACTTCCATTCATCGCAAATACAATTTCCAACTTCGGCGGTAATCTTAGAGAGGTGTCTCCACCAACCTACATTATTGCAATGACAGACTTCGCAGTATCTGAGAATACAAACATAAAAAACTTAGCTTTGAGGATAATCACAAAAGAATATGTAGGACACGAGATATCATTAGCAACACCTGTAACGGGCGTTGAACAGATAGGACACATTTTCCAAGAAATACGCGTGGTCTATTTTTGTGTTCAGAGAGAAAAATCTGATGTGCTATTTCAACGTCGTTGTACATCATTTCTGAAAGTATCATTGTCAATTACATGTTCTTAACCTTATTCATCTGTACCATTGTTCCCAAAGTAAGAGCTACTCTCCCGTGGTATCTGAAGATACCTTGAGACAATGCTGGCCTTAGGAAAGATAAGTGGATGCATAAGATGTAAAACAATGCGCCACCTGAAGCTGTTTCAAGCAAACACTTAATCCCTTGACCGTGCAGACACCCACTACACAAATACAATGTCACAAAAATTACACGTTGTAAAATGCAATTTAAGACTGATCGGTCTAAAAACAAGAAGACTGGTTGTAGCAAGCGAGTGTTAGCATCTGTATATTTGGCCCCACTTTGACTTAAGCTGGTTATTATAAGTCCAGCTTCAGGATTCTGTGAATGCTATGTCAAGATTACTGCCCAGTAATCGTGACATAATAGGTGAGAAGACTTAAATCAATAGTGAATTGTTTCCGGGCATGAAGAGCAGTTATCAGTTTAGTGTACTGCAAGTGAAGTCACTGGAAATAATTTTAACGCTTATTCAGGGCTTCAATTGATAATACACAAATAATATTATTCCCATAAAAAATAAGGTAGCTTTTCAAGTGGGTGACTTTTGTTATATTCGAAATTTTCGCTGCTTTCTACGCCACCAAGTGGTTTTGAGGGGAGATATCGTCCATCAATCGAGTAGCAAGATACTGGCAGTTCCACTTACGCGTAGAGGTTGTGTCTATTAGTCACACTAAGCGAGAATTTTCATTAACAGAAAGTGTCATACACAATTAGAAAAATACCTCCACACTATTCTTTTTTGGGTAATGATTCATATTTTGTAAAACAGCATTTTTGCACTGATTACAAGAACGGAACCTGACACGTTACTCAAAGCTTTCTAAGTCAGTACCAACTTGCACTGTCATTTTTATGGGTGAAGTGCTGAAATAGTACTCGAAAACAAGCTAGGTGACGTCACACCTATATTACGCAGATGAAATAAGTTCCACCGCAAAATTACTACAGATTGACTGGTAAAGGCCACTTATAATTAATATTTAACCTCATAAACTTAGAAATGGACTATACATTACTGTGAAATGCTTGGGTACACTTTCGGGACCCCTTTTACCCTCGGGCCCAAGTGAGAAAATACTGGCAGCCCTACTTATGTGTGGAGGGTCATGTGTATTGGTCACACTATGTGGAAGTTTCCTTTAGCAGAAAATTTGACGACTAGAAAAATACTCAACTCTATTCTGTTTTGGATTTATAGTTCACATTATGTAAAAAGTATCTGTGTCTTGGCGATGAGAACGAAGCCTGCCTTGTTACTCAAAGCTTTATAATTCTGTACCAACTGTCATTCTGTGTCAACTGCACCAACTCCATAGGTGTATTTGTAACTTCTGTGTCAGAAAACCTTTTATTTGTATGTGAGTCCATTTACCTGACATTGTTTGACGCAACTAAGCCAAATATGGCTTTGCGGCATAAAATCATAAATGTCATTTCAAAGGCGACGTGCAGAAATCGTATTTGAAAAACGAGTCAACTAATGTCAAATCCAGATCACATAATGGGATCACGTTACGCCACAGAAACATAACCGTCAACAACATCAAGCTTGACAGAAAAAGATCTCACTTAATTAATATTTAACTTTGTAAACTTAGATATGGAATATACAGTACTTTACAATGTTTTGTACAGTTTCTGGGGTTCTATCTACCCAGTCCTATCTGGTCCCGGTGCCAAGGTACCGGCAACGTACTTATTTTCGTGGGGTATGCTGTCTATCAGTCACAGTAAACTGAAGTTTATATTAGCAGAAATTCTACAATAGTCAAAATGCTTCCACAATCTATTCTGCCCGAGATTTATGGCTTACATTATGTAAAAAATAAGTATCCTTCCACTGACGAAGAGAACGAAACCTGCCAGAGCATTCTAAATCAGTACCAATTGTAGCCAATAAATCTTTCCGTACCCCAGAAGATGTCAGGAAGTAAAACAGAAGCAGCTCTGTTTTGATTGGAAGTCAGGCAGCAGCTCGTAAAAGATTTACTTACGTCGAGGAGCGTGAGCTGAAAGAAGTATAGCAAGAGTGAAGTAAAAAATAAGTAGCCTCCCGTACGCGCGTACAGCGGGATGGACCAACTTCTCATTATCGTGGATGCCTAAAAAAACCAGCCCTCTCAATCACTTCTTATCACTATTTTATCCAACCTTTACCATGTTCCTCTCCTCTTTTCGTAGCAAGTTGAGCGAATTTCTTTTCTGACATGAAACAGGTGTGCATCAAAACCTGGAGGTCAATGAATCCACTCAACGACGATAAATCTCAAGTGGTAAACAGGGGTCGATAAAATTTACGCATCAAATATGCATTAAACCTGATTTATTTAACCCGTATCGATCATCTAGAGGTTGTGTTAAGGGGCTCCTTTTCAACGACCTTTTCACCGGAAAAGTATTTCCGATTTTATCTCATCCTCATGCCTCTGGATGTTTTACTTTTTAAGTTGTATTGAGACGTCTAGTGCCACACATGCTTGAAACGGTTAAGGCTGAGAACGCTGGTTTCCATAAATTAACTCTCCATTAGTCGCAAGTGCTTTTTAATTATTGGGATTCGGGTGAATCTGTGAGGTGATCGGCGTTTTCATTTCTCGTTACATATGCAGCAATATTCATTTTTTGAAACATATTTAGGATATTTTAGGAGATATTAAAATATAATCACTGTGAAATGTATAATTTAAATTCATAAATATTTAACCCGTATCGATCATTCAGGACTGGGTCATTACACGTGAAATGAGCAAAAATCAGGAAAAGCCTGTGGTCGTATGGTAATGGATTTTCATGACAGTTGGTACAGGGGTTTAGTTTATGCATAAATAACGATATCTCAAAAATTTAGGTTAAAAAATTAAATATTTTTGAAGTTTGAGGCATTTTAAGGACTTATAACTTTAAAGAGCAGTTGCGAGATCGCTTAATGTTGCATGTTTGAAGTTCTGTTTCTCAAAAACTACTTAACGTAGACAATCATGTTTTAGATTTTTATAATCAGTACAAACATTTATGTTTTTCGCTTTGGCAACAACAATTTAAACATAATATTTGATACAAAATTTAGTTGCAAAAAATGGAAAATTGGCATTTTTGACAGAATGAAAAACATTTCTATGAGCTAAAGAAATTGTAAGACATCCTTTAAATTCATGCCAGTTACAGTGTTGGGTATGATAATACCACTGATACAGTTTGGAAGTCGCATTTTGATATATTCTTTCAGCTCCAAAAAAATTTAACGAAAATATCAAAATGAAAATTTTTTTACTCTATATAGGCATAAGAAATAAAAGTCAGTGATTTATGGGGTTTCTCGAATACACGAAAACTTTCATACTGGTCAACTCTATGTAGAATGACCTGACTCGTGGGGTTTCGCTTCTAAAAGATGTGTTTACCTCTAAGAATAGATTTTAACCGAAAACTCGATTTCGAGAAGAAAGTGACTAATAGGCATAAAGTTCCAAAGGATAAGAACGTCGCTTTTAAAATCTCGCAATTCATGCAGTTTTCACACTCTTTCCAACATAAGTATGTTGTTATCGACAAACCTTTTAATGATAGGTTTTGCAGTCACACTTTTCGGTTAAACAACAGTAAAAAGTTGCCTCTATCACTCCCAAATGAACCAGTATATCCAAGTGGGAAAATCCCCATCAATAAGAAAAAAAATTGAAGACATAAATAAATTGATAAAATACATCCCAGATGAAGAAAACATTCAAGCATTCTACGAAGAGGTAGTTCATCAGTGTCCTACATCTGATTCTGAGTTGCCAGAGAACTAAGCTAATGATGAATATATTTTTTTTCACCATTTATACCACTCTTATTCAAAGAACTAAATAATCTTATTTGTGTTTCATATTTACTTAATGTTTCTACTTGTTTTCGAATACATTTTTGAGGTGTGCTTAGTGCAGGCCTCGAAATAGATTTTTTAATACAGGTGCACACTGTGCACCTAATTTTTTAAATTAGGTGCACAGGTTATATGTTCGGTGCACATTAAAAAAACAAACATAATATACGAGTATTAATGAAATGTAAACTACTGTATTCGTTGGGTATGTTTATATAGGTTCGTAGTAGATAGTAAATAAAAAATATTTAAGCATATCGAAATTCTACGGCGAACGGCTGTCGCGACAGTCGCTTTAACAGAGCCATCTGGAAAATGTTTTGATCATCGGAAAGTTCTGGTGGCAGTGACACTATAAACCTTCATCTTGTATAAAACCGTTATGGCACACCGATTTTGTTTTCGCTTAGTTAGTATTTTAATTAATTCCTTTAGAGCGAGAGATGTCGATACTAATATTTTGTTCAAACATCAAAATAACATAAAACACGTTCCCCCCTTTCTTTTAACGTTAGATTTACTGTGTGCACCTAGTGGGGAAAAATTAGGTGCACAGTTTTATTTTCATGTGCACAGTGCACCTGTGCACCCGGGTATTTCGAGCCCTGGCTTAGTGTACTTTTTATTTTATACAGTTTAGAATGCAATTACTTTTTGCCAAACGTATATGTATTTGAGAAACCCCATGAGTCAACTTACTTTAAAAATCCATATTAATTTAATTGTTTATCTTTTGAGACCTCCATTGATCACAAAGATTGTATTACCAAACAATACATTTTATTAGAAATAATAATATAGATTTTGCCGGTTAACGTGGAAACAGATTTTTATCGATTTACCAAAATTTATTCTCACCTGACTTATGGGGTTTCTCAAACAACCGATTCATTTGACAGCTCCTCCTTAGTATATGTGATCTATTTAAAAACTAATTTTCATTAAAATCGGTGATGTGTCAGCCACAGCCGATTTGCTCATTTTGCGTGGAATGACTTGACTGTGTAAATGGGCTCTTTTTCGACGACCTTATCCCCGGAAAAGTATTTCCGATTATATTTTATCCCTGTGCGTCTGGAATTTTAGACTGTATTGGGAGGCCTGGTGTCACACCTGCTTGAATTGGTTGATACTGAGAACAGTATCCATAAATTAACTCTCTATTAGTCGAGAGAATATTTTAATTATTGAGATCGCGGTGCATCTGTAAGGCTGCTCGAGATTTTAGTTTCTAATTACACGCGCATTAAGTATTCATTTTTAAACATAAGTAACATATTTTAGGATATATTAAAATGTATGATGTAAAAATATAAATAACTTTTCTTTTTATTGCATAACAATAGAAAACACTAAGAAAAAGTCACCACCCACCTGTCAAGTTCTGCCAAGACTAACGGAGTGTTAAGGAATAAATGAAAAAATCGCATAAGCTCTCCAATTGGATTCGACGAGATATCTCGTCCATCAAGATCTTACCAGTTTTGACAGTGACGATATATCTCGTCATCAAGATATTGCTAATTTTTTATGATTACGAGATAAAGATATGGTCTGTTTTTTTTAATGGCAAGATATCATGTCGATCAAGATCTAGTCTTTTTCTAATGACGAGATATCTCGTTTAGACAATTCAAGTATTCTTCAGCCGATTTCAATGATATTTGATCTAAATCTTTACACCTCATGCCCTTAGAAAGCACCGAGAACATAATTAACGGATTTAAGGTAGAAACTGACAAAATTATTTTTTTTACAGCTCTTCAAAGACTAACAATTAATTTTTAGGTTAAAATCTAAAAATTGTAAGAACATTTTGATAATTTTATACATCTTTTAAACAGATTATAATCCGACATAGTGTTGGGTGTTTCTTCAGGAACTATTCGTTTTAGTAAAAAAGTTAAATTATCATTTTCTTTTCTTTCATGTTTTATATGAAAAGAAATGTCACTAGTTGAAGCGCATCTGCGAGACAATGTGCGAAGAGTCGAGACAAAAGTTTGCTGGAAAGTTTCGAAAATCACTTCGTACGGTGACCTGACCTCAAAACTTTATATATGGGAGAAATTTGTAAAAGTAGACGTGTTCAAAATTAAGATTAATGACTTTAATCAATTTAATCCCCTTGGTGGCTTTGAAAACTGTTCTGTAGTGTCTTGCTTCTGTTGTAAAAACCTGTTCCAAGTTGCTACCAGTTTTGGTTGTTTTTCCGATTTGGATCTTCATACCAACTTCGAGTAATAGGATAATTTTGTCTCGACGAAGTAAAATGTGTGGGGACCAATTCTTTATTAACATAAAAATTGATTTACCGAACAACTAATTTCTTCTTCAACAAACTGTAATTTAGCCATAATCATCTAAAAGAAAAACCCTTCTTAATTTCCTAATTAATACTGTCTGTTAAAATTTAGCTTAATAAAAGAAACATTACTAAGATTTGGTTTAGATTCGACAACACTAACAGAACGAAGTTTGGTAGGAAAATATTTTAGAAGTTATGAATAAAAGTTTGGGGAACTTATACATGCTCCAAACTCTTGGAATTCAAGTCAGGAACTAATTGAATAAATTACTCACCGACGTTAACTTTCGTCATATATTAAAATTTAGCATCAAATTTGGGTGTTAAGATTGGAAATTATGAAAATTGTGCAAATTTAATATGAATATGGGCCCCTTAAGCAAGTTTTATGCACATGCATTTTTAGACATTCCCTATTGAAAGATGGATCGTAAGAAGCTGTATATTTACAACCTGGAATTTAAAGTACAAAATTGTGTAATACTTTTTGTTGTTAACCAAAATTAATTCGTTTTCAAGCTATATGTGTGCAGCTTGAAATAGGTACTGATTTCAGTGTCTGCATTCAAGTTTAACGAGAACGCTTATATACCTTTACATTTTGGCACAAAATGAGGGCTGATTATGTGCTTGACGTCATAATTGCTTTACTGAATGTATCGGAAAATATGTCGTTAATTAAACGTTAGATGACGATATTAAACGAAATTATTACGTCAATTCCGGTCTGGCGGAGTCATGAAGAGTTCACACATCTGATATGGATGCATGAGACACTAGTTGTGTTAGTAAACTTTAAAGTTCATTTTGTTTTCAAGGAAATAGTTTAGTATACACGAAGAGAGTATTCGCCAGCATACTACGTTACCAGCATACTCATTCATTATAGTGATGTAAATTGGAAATAATTAAGTCATTAGAAAATTCTATTATCAAATCAATCTAGAAAACCAATCATTCAATCATTCTTTGTTCTGTTAAATTAATGTAAATATTTAATAAGAATTAAGGCAGACATTTGAAATGCTAATATATTTATATCACTCATATAATATAATAAAAAGTTATAAATTTAGGAAAGAACATAATTTATTTCACTCTATATAATCAAAAGCATTTCAATGTATTGCTGTATGCAGTTATAACTGCATTATTTGAAATGCAATGCATAATAAAGGGTAGGCAGGTAGTAAATTAACGTCTCACCGGTGCAACACAACGGACTATTGACGACGGTCTGCGATCAATCCCAAAGGGAAAGATCCAATGAAAACAACTGGTAATTTTTACAACGGTCATATGACAAGAATAACATTTGAGCTGGTACTCCAATCTCCAAACTTTCACACCATCTAACCTAGAGGGTATTTGAGACCACGACAGATTTAACGTGCACCATCCCCCATGTATACGACAGGCTTTGGTGGGATCGAGTTTTGAACTCGCTCCCCTACTGTTGCTAATGCGTTGCTCTCCCAAAACTGTGCTACCTCATAACAAAAGAATAAATAGAAAAAGTCAACGTTTATAAGTTGTAAATCGTATAATGGCATGTAGATGTAATCTTATAAAAATCTATCTAAAAACTTCTTTTCCAACTTTTATAAACTACGGAACTCTATCAAGAATTTGATAGCTTGGATTTATTTTTCAGCGTGTAATTACTCGATGATAAATTACGTTTGCGAATAATAAAATATTCAACTCTTAATCAAGAGAAGATGATTCATTTCTTAATATTCTGAATGTGAAAGCTGGGGAAAATAAAAACGTACATCGAATATAAATATCTTTGTCTAAAATAATTTGACTTGCGGACTGGATCCTTTCTCCAATGTAACTGTTTTAGGTTCTGGTGTCAACTAAATTTGACAACTGGTTCTGTTGTCAAATTTAGTTGTCTTTCTAAACTCTAGTAAAAAAGGTTATTGAGTTTTTTACTCGGAATCATAGCATTCGAGGGTGTAAAACTAACCATGCTGTAGTACCACATCAACTCTGATTTAAATAACTTCAGCCAATAACATAGCAACTGATTGAAATAAAAAAAGCAATGATAGATTCATCTCTTTTTTTTAATTTTATTCAGAAATGCTATTGCTTCGACATTTGCTTTCTCAATCCAACTTCGGGATGAAATTTATTTTGAGCACAATAAACGTGTCCTCTGGTCAGATTCGACGAGTTATTTGAAACGTTTTTACCATCTGAATTCATTGCATCGTTTCAAAATTATTTCATCGTATGATACCAACACCAAAATTAAACAGATCTGCGCTTTATGAACGTGACCTTTTATCAGATTCGACGAATTATACCATCTGTAAATTCATTTCGTCATTTCAAAATTATAGCATCTTAAAAATCCAACACCAGAATGAAACAGATCTTGTGTTTTATAAACGTGAATTCTGGTCAGATCCGACGAAATATTTGAAACGTTTTTACCACCTATATTCATTTGATCTGTTCAAAATTACAGCATCTTGAAAAAAATGAACTTAGGAATGAAATAAATCCTCCTACGAATAAACGTAGCCATCTGGTCAGTATCGACAGTATAAGTGATTGTTTTCATCATTGAAAACGCTTGCAGAAAATCGACTACTTTAGAGAAGGGAACTGTACAAAAATAAGGATTCACAATAAATATAAAGAACGTGCGAGCCTGTTGATTATTTCTTTTCTGTTCTATAAATACAAAATATTGCAAAATGTTTCCACTAAATTTCGTGCTAGTTGTTTTGTTGTAAATTACGCAGTTGAAGTTCTCGTGAAAATATGTTTACATATACTAGCATATTTATTTGATGAATTACATTGCTGGTTTTAGAAGCTACATATAGATAAGGATTCACAATACTGGGAGACTACTAGCCCAAAAGTATTTTATTTAATGTTGAAGAGTAGCTGTTTAGCAACCAGAGGGTTGAGAGTTAGAAACTCGATCTAACCAAAGACCGTTGTGTATGTGAGGGATGGCACATGTCAAATATGCAGTGGCCTCAAATGGCCTAACGTTAGCATGGTGTTGAAGCTTGGGTAGCGGGGTACCAGGTCAGATATTGACCTTGTTATCTGTCTATGGTTAAAAACAACGAGTTGTCGTCGGTTCTTTCCCTTCGGGGTTGAGCCCGAACCGTTGACTTAAGTTAAACTACACCAACCCCTCGATTTAAATTTGTAGAATATTTTGTATATTTCGTCATTAAAATTTTCATTCCTAACTCATGCAAATAAGATAAGATATTATCAACGTTAATTTATTGAATTAGTTTGTCTGTTTTCAGATTAAGGATGAATTAATAAGGATTTAGAATACAAATAAAGAATGTGTGCACAACTATTATTCTAGAATTATTCCATTCAATTTTGAGGAATTTTTCTCATAAATTACGCCAGTAAAATTTTCATAACCCAAACTCGTGAAATAAGTTTAGATATCAGCAAAGCTATTTATTGAATTAGCTTGGCTTTTGTTTCAAATTAAGGATTAATACATAAGGATTTAGAATAAAAATGAAGAATGTGTAAGACTATTATTCCAAACTATTCCATTTAATTTTAAGGAATATTTTTATGAAATACGCCTTTGAAATTTTCATTCCCAAACTTAAAAATAAATTTACAGATATGTAGAGCTATTATTCCAAAATTATTCTATTTATTTGCGGGATTTTTTGTAAATTACACCGTTAAGACATTCATTTCTAAACTTACGATAACAAGTTAAGATGTTATAAGTTATTTGGCTGAATTTCTTTTACTGATATTCAAAACTGCAAATAGATAAGGATTCACGATACATATAAAGAATGTACGAAGCCGTTTCCTTAATGTTGTGGGATTTGTTTTGTAAACTGCCGTTAAACTCTCCATTCTCAAACTCAGAAAATAAGTTTACGGATGTTTCACAGTTAATTCTCTGAATATTTTTACTTGTTTTCCGAATTGCACCCATAAATAAGGTTTCACAATAAACATAAAGAATATGAGACTATTAACAGTGAAACTAAAACCCCATACCAGATAACATGCTTAAGGCTTCTTAGAACTTATTCATACGGAAGGGAAATTTATCCGAAAATTTTTAACTGAATCTTCATCTGATGTTAACAATCGTTATCGAGTTATAACATTTTCACTCTTCACTGAATTTCCTGGAAATTGATTAATTTCGTGGCAATTCGTTTATTCAGTAAATAGAAAACGTTATGCAACATGTACTGAGATGTAATTAGATTTTAATGAAACCTTTCTCCCCCGCTGAACACACATTGTTACATTCGCTCTGGTTAAACAGCAAATCCACTTAACACACATAGTTTCCTGATTAATTAAAAAAATACCGAGCTTTGAAACTGCCAATCTTAATTAGTCATTTAGTGCGTGTTCTCTAATTTTTTTACCTCCCACAAACACGTTCCCGAGCGGATACTTCGAAATCACGACGCTCTTATATTAGTGAAGTATCTTTAAAGTGATCCTCCATTCAATTTCAAATTAAATAGTAAGAGGAAAAGTGGTGCGTGTCTTAGATGAAAAGCAGATTCAATCAGATTAACCCTTCAAGTGGTATTGACGAGATATCTCTCCATCATGATTTGACCAATTTGGCTAATAACGAGATATATCTCGTCCATCATGCTTTGACCAATTTTGCTAATGATGAGATGTCTTGTACGTCATGATTCGCCCAATTTTGCCAATCACGAGGCATATCATCCAGCATGATTTGACCAATTTGGCTAATAACGAGATATATCTCGTCGATCATAATTTGACCAATTTTGCTAGTGACGAGATGTCTTGTACATCATGATTCGCCAAATTTTGCTAATCACGAGACATATCGTCCATCATGATTTGACCAATTTGGCTAATAACGAGATATATCACGTCCATCCTAATTTGACCAATTTTGCTGATGACGAGATGTCTTGTACATCATGATTTGACCGATTTTGCTAATGATGAGACAAATAGACCATCATGATTTGACCGATTTGGCTAATAACGAGAGATATCTCGTCCATCGTGATTTGACAAATTTTGTTAATTGCGAGATGTCTTGTACATCATGATTCGACCAATTTTGCTATCACGAGACATGTTGTCCATCAAGATTTGACTAATTTTGCCAACGACGAAATACGATATAAGATAATACCAATTTTTTTTATGATGACGAGATCAAGATCTGGTTAGTATTTCTAATGACGTGGTATCTTGTCTATCAAAATCTGGTCAGTTTTGCTAATAAAGAGATACCTCGTCCAGACAACCATCGGGAGGGTTAAAAATTTTCAATTATTGCCTGAGAGACTAAAATGGTAGTCCTTTGAATAATTTGGTTGGTTGTTTGGGTTTTTATGGCGCAAGAGCCATATCTGGCCAATCCTTGCTCTTTGGGATATGGATGAAGTAAGTAGGTAGTATGCAAGTAAACAAGTTTTTATGTACACTATTCATCTCTTTGGATGGATCGGATTCTATAAATTTATTTTAACTAATTTACCTATCCGAATTTAATTTTTCTGGAAAATACTGTAAAGGTATTTAGTAATTTTAATGGTTTTGATTTCATGGCGCAAGGGCATATTTGCACATACTGCCCTCATCACAAGACATCGGCATGTAATAAACACACTAGGAAAGTTTTATTGACACAAGAGAGTGAGATGCACCTATGGTTGGCCAAGCTGTGCCAAACACATGACTCAAGATATGGATCAACCTGCTCCGTTACAGCGTAGTACGGACATGATCATGAAGGATGAGGAGTTCAGGAGCTGGAAAGACTTAGTAGGATGCATTAATTATGTAGGATGTATCCCTTAGTTTCAAAATAGACTGTTTATTCATGACGCGTACTAATTCCTCTTAGGATATACTTTATATGTTCTTCTGGAAGAGTAATTTTTTTCATAGAATTTATAGGGATACGTTTTCTAGAAAGATAGATCTCTTATAATCGATGCTTATGCGTCATGCAATGGTAAAGTATAAATTCATCCAAGGACATTCTGTAGTCATGCAATCGTAAGTTCCGTCATGGTATCTGTATGGATATTCGTTCAGGAAGGATATGTATTTTATAGTCGCTGCATACTTGAATGGCACTGCACGGAATATTAATCTTCAATGATGGATGTGTCCCTTATTTCCCACAAGCACTGCATGACAGAGTGCGTAGTGATTCCAACAAAGATATTATATATCTGATGCCCGCTATCGTAAGTTTAGTCATAACATTTGCACGGATATTTATTCAAGTAGAATATATCTCCTATAAGTTTATGAAGGACGTATTACTTTCCATGTGCAACAGGTGGCACATATAAATTCCTTCCAGGATATGTATTATATTCCGCATATGTTGTCCCGCTGACATAAATACAGTCATGGCATTTGCACGGATACTTATTCAGAAATGATAGAACCTTTGCACTATATGGTCACTGCCATGACATTTGCATGGTGTTTATTAAAAAAGGATATATCTTTTATAAAGTCCTTGAGATGTGCTAAGGCATAGCAGGTAGCCTTATTCTTCCCCATGAAGGATGTATTCCTTTCCACATGTGCAATTATGGCATGGCACGTATACTATCCTTCAAGGCCATATCTAATATTCCATATATGTTGTCCCGCGATCGTAAAAATCGGTATGGTATTTGTAGTAAGGATACTTATTCAGGAATGATATATCTTTTAAAGTACATGATCTCTGTCATGACATTTGTATGATGCTTATTCAAGAAGCATACACCTTTTATAGTCGGTGTATACTGTCATGGCTATGACACGCAACATTATTCATTATTTCTCAATGATAAACATGTCCCTTACATTCCACAAGAACTGCCATAACATAGCGTATGATTATTCCTCTTCGGACATTTTAAGTCTGTTGTCTGTATCGTAAGTTCTCTGACGACATTTGTCAAGATTCAGGAACGATATTTCCTTTCTTTTTCCTACGTACTCTCACAACATACCCAATATCACGACATACCGCATACACATTCCTCGAAGACATACATCCTATTTTTAGTATGTGCTGCATAACATTGTAAGTTCTCATTTACTCAGAAAATAAAAATTTCTATTTGAATGTAATCTATGGCTTGGCCCTACGAGAACACATGTATTTCAAAAGACGAATGTCCTTTATTCTCTTCGTGAGCGCCATGATAAACATAATATTTCAACGCAAAAAATCTTAGTAATTATAGATGCAAGAATACGAGTTTATAATTGCTAAATATTTTAACCAGACAGACCTTCTACCTACCAAAATTCTACCTTCAAATGCAGATGCTTCAGATATTTTAGTTGGAAATGGAAATTGTCAAAACTTTTAATAACTTTGAATATAGTTTTCCAAAGTCAGCCGCATTTTATCTTAAATTTAAACTAGGCTTACGTTGAGAATGTATTGGGTAGTGCAGAGTCACTTCAATCGATTAAAAAACAGGGTTGTATAACTACTGTCATTCAGATGCTTCTCAATGTTATTTGAGCTAACAGTAATTCTACAAGCTTTCGGATAAACCAAATCTATTGCTCAGCAAAAAAAAGTTTATGACAGATGTACTTTGTAATAAATGTTTGCACATTCTAAGACATCTGCCTGTGTAGAGCATAAATTAGGCTTTGACACCGAATTTTTGCTAGTATACCTTACGACAGAAAATTCTATCATACACTACTGTTTACGAAAGTTACAACATCATGAAGGAATAACGGTAATCCCAGTTGTAACATGATTTGAAGAGCAGGGTATGAAATTTTTTTTATAGAATTTCAGTGATTGCTTATACCCGTGTCTCAGTACCGCTCTCTGAACTGCGTGTTAGGTGTATAAATAGAGCGGTGCTTTGGACCAACACAAGTAGTGTATTAGGGGCAGAGATATTTAAAAATTTATCCAGTATCCACTATGCCACTTTGACGACAAAGTGCACAGTATGGGCGAACGGCAGAGTTCAAACGAGTACGAATGATTGACCTTGAGCCATCGACGTCTCAAGCTACAACGCGCTCGTGAACACATACACTAGTAACATATATTGTGTTTTTCGAATCATGCATTCATTTTTCCTTGACCATGGACCATCAAAGTCTCAGGGTACGACGGGCTCTGAACCCAGATACTAGTAACATGGCATGCTCGTGAACACAGAAACTGGGAACATTGCAAGCTTTCGGATAAGTCTCGCTTCAACTTGGGCTGCATTCGCATTAGAAGGTATGGATCTGAGCACAGTCTTCTAACATGCATTGTAGAGTGTCATAATGGGCACATTAATGAGAGTGACCTAATGGTGTGGTCCGCCAATGGGTATCATTCGCGATCTCGTATGCTACGAACTCAAGCTAATCTCAACAGTTAAATCAGAGAAATTGTCGAAGCAGAAGTCTCATCCTTCCTTCAGGGCACTCCTCAAGCTATATTCCAGCAGGACTATGCCCGGCCACATGTTGCCAGGAATGTTAGCCTAAGGCAGATACCGCTTCTTCCCTGGTCTCCCCGTTCCCCTGAGAAGTCGCCTATTGAACATGTTTGGAATATGGTCATAGCCCTACAAAGTTCTCCAGAATCCAGTACCAATGAACTACGGACTCGCATACAAGATAGGTAGGTAAGTATATATTTTAATGACGACACACTTAAGCAACGCTATGGGTTATTGGCGACCGTCCGGGATTAAAACCGAATGGAAAGATTCGAGGACAATATCACGTGATTTTGTACCAAGGACAGATGAGGAGGTCCGTAATGAACTGGGATCCAACTATCCATACTTCCACACCTAGCCAACGGGATGATATTTATGATCATGACGGATTTAACGAGCACCTGCCCCCACATACACACGACGGTCTTTGGTTTGTTTCGAACTTGTAGCACTACGGTTGGTAATCCGTTATTCTTTGAACCAGGCTACTTCCACCCCGCATACAAGAATCTTGAAATGCAATTCCTCAGGAACACATACAAAGTCGACTCGATGTATAGAATACAAGTCTTATTACAGCTAGTGGAGGCTTCACAACGATTTTTTCAGCTTATAATATTGTATTGTTTTGGAAATTTTACCGCTTTCATGTACAGAAATATAATTTTAAGTTTACATGTTATGGATTTCTGCTATTAAACAAACACATTGCATTATCAAGCTATACACACAGCATGCAATATGTAAGTTCTACTTTAAATATTAATCCCATAGTAACTTGAAGAAGTTTAATTTTATATTAAGAGAATTCAAGTATTCAAACTATCAGCATATCAGAAATATACCGAGTTTGTGTGACAATTGGATGATTAAAATTAGTTTCTCATTTCTAATTTCATTGCTATTTGTATAAAAAGTTGAAAATTTAATTACGATTAAACAAATTTGTTTTTATTCATAATTAAAAGTAAATTAATTTTATTACCATGGATGAAAATATCTTATCTTCTACTCAAATTCTGAGAATAAATAGTTAATATTTAAGTAAGGAATCAAGTTGAAAGAACTTGATAAATCCGCCAAAATTTTCGCATGGCTTAATATTTGCTTGCGTAGAATTTAAGTTCTGGTTTGTCGATACCAATTGAGTTGTGAATGAACCTAAATCTATCAAACATTCCTTATTGAGCTCCTCATTGAAATGTTTACCAACGTAACGATTTCATAAAAGCATAAGTATTTGAACAGCTTTCCGAATTGAAGAGGAATCGCATTTCAATGAGAGAATCAGTTGAGCCACAATAGTCCGGAAAATTAGTGTAATACTATTCAGATTTATTCTGAAGAGGTATCACGTGGATTTGAATAAGTGATTAAGGTCACCTGCAAAATAACGCTCAAATAAATCCAGATCCTTTTGCATCACATAGCTCCTGAGTGGTTGTTGGAATAGTAGCCAATTTAAGTTAGCCAGAGACGAACTTTCCCCTAAGCACACTTAGAATTCGAAGGTTTCACTCGATGAAGACTTGTTTTCACTTTATCTAACTTTAGTAATCGTCCAGAACTATATCCTACAATAGTCGAATTTCTTGTAGGTTGAAAGTACAGTGGAACCTTGCTTATCCGAGCTCTGATAAATCGAGTGTATTATACGAGCCGAATTAAGATACCAGAGTTTAGTTTAAGTATTAAACATACCTTCAGGCTAGATTGAGTGTACTTTGACCTTGACTGATCTGGTATAGTGAGCAGATGGTTTAGATTTTATGACGCAAGATCTAAAAATGGATAAGCTGTATCAAACGCAAGGTAAACGAAAATTTTAAAGTAATAGATATAAAAAAATCCGATCAACATTGAAAGCTTAATGGATTATTTAAGTAAACAACAATAAACTAAATAAGCTTCAATAGTATGGGAAACGCAAACATATATTAAAAACATGAAGGAGTAAAATGTACAGGATGGCTATAAAATCTTTGAAGGCATCTGTTGCTAAATCCAATAAACGGTATAGCACCAAACTTAGTATTGATACACTGGCGAGAAAAATTAAAGAAACAACCATAAAAAAATATGCTTTATATTAATTCTATTAAGTGAGCTTCAATGAAAGGTGATTGGTTGGTAACTCAAGGTCAATGTTATCAAGTAGTTCAATGGAATTCACCTTCACTACAGAAAAATATGCAAATTTTTTAGCCCATTATATAGGCACGTGTGAAAAGGAGTGCAAGTGGGTGATATGAAATCTAATTTCAAGGATTGTACTATAAGTTGGATAAAATTTTCACTTGTAGTAGGTGGAATATGTCATCTAGAAGACATTTGACGTATTGTGACAAATGGTGCTCGATAGGGAGAATGGAAGCAGAACTGACACTGACAGGGGTCTGCTAAGACTTAAAAATAGCTAAAAGCGTCATTTCAAGAATCTGAAAACGGTTTAAAGAAACTGGTTATGTGCACAGACACCAGGTCAAGGTCCAAAACGTGCCACAACACTCTCAAGACCATTATTTGGCAACGATTGCTAAAACAAACAGACAACTGACATCAGTTCAGATTGCAATGGAGTTCGCTGCAGCAACATTAACTCAATTATCCAGATTTTCTGAGTGACAGGCTGAATGAAAGAGGGTTGCATGAGAGGAAATCCGTGATTTTTATTCCACTAACTCCTGCAGCGAATGCGTTTAAAGTGGTACAGAGATCATCGTGATTGGAATACCACGGACTGGAGCCGAGTTCTCTTTACCGATGAATCCCGATTTTGTTTATTGAGTGATTACAGACGTGTTACAATATGGAGGGAGAAAAACACACGCAATAAGCCTGCAAACATCCGTGAAAGGCATCGATACAAAGGTGGTGGAATCATGGTATAGGCGGGAATCATTTTGAATGGCCTCACTGACCTAGTAGGATATATGACATGTTGTGAGACCCTTAGTGTTTCCACTATTCATTAAAAATTTGTTAATCTACAAGGGGGGGGGGGCATACCATAAAAACTGAGAGTGAATTTCTTTACGTAATGGCTATACCGCGAAACTAAAAAATAAAAGTACAGGCGATTTTTTCAAACTTTTAACTGTACAATTATAAATATTCTAAACGAAGCAGACGATTTTATTTTCCTAGTTTCGTGCTTGTTTAAAGAACTGGTTTTTATTTACACTACAAAAGTGGAGTTGAGTGATTCAAAGTTAAAAAACGCCTGCAGTTTTATTTTTTAGTTTCGCGGTATAGCCACTACGTAAAAAAATTCACTCTCAGTTTTTATGGTAAGCCCTTTGTAGATTAACAAATTTTTAATGAATAGTGGAAACACTAAGGGTCTCACAACATGTCATATATCCTACTAAATATTCTAAACAAAGCAGACGATTTTATTTTCCTAGTTTCGTGCTTGTTTAAAGAACTGGTTTTTATTTGCACTACAAAAGTGGAGTTGAGTGATTCAAAGTTAAAAAACGAAATGAGTTCTGCCATAAGATTTTGCTATCGTTTGGGCAAAACAGCTCCAGAAACAGAGAAGCTTACAAAGACAAATGTTTTAATGTTTTGGTGAGTCTACGATTTTTAGATGGCATGGTGATTTAAAAAAAGGACGTTTGTCTACAGAACTGGCTCCTAAGCCTGACCGACCATAAAAAGTTGTGAATGATCGTAGTGTTAACACTGTGTGGGCAATCTTGGAAGAAAACCGACGAATGGCATGTGAGGAGATAGCGGCATCAACTAACATTTCAAAAACGTCGATATTTCGCATTCTACGCAACAATTTACAGCTTCGACATGTTTGTTACAGATGGGTCCCTCATTACCTTACTAAAGAACAAATGCAAACAAGAATTCACCAATGTTGTGAGTGGAAACAGATGCTTTCAAATGATCCGAATTTTCTAAAGACTGTAATGACAGTTGATGAAACTTGGGTTATCATTTTGATCCCCTTACTAAGTCCGCTACAAGTGTATGGAAGCATACTTATTATCCGCCTCCTAAAAAATCCGACAAATCGAATCTGCTGGAAAGGTCATGATGATTATTTTCTTTGATTATAAAGGTGTAATCTATCAGCATGCTGTGCCTCCAAAAACTACTGTGAGTGATGAATATTATATTTCAGTTCTGAAAATTTTGCGACAACACATATCGAGAAAGCGACATGAAGTGGTAGGGAATTGGACATTACATCACAATAATGCTCGGCCGCATGTCGCTACTTCTGTTCAGCAATATCTTAGTAAATGCAATATTAAAATCATGCACATCTCCCTTACAGTCCAGATCTCGCACCGTGCGAATTCTGGCTGTTTCCGATGGTGAAGGAGAAGCTCCGTGGTAGAAAATGTAATACAGATTCTGAAGTTATTTCAGCAGTGGAGGGTTCTTTGAATCAGCTTCCAGAAAAAGGCTTTTCTACTTGTTTTGAAAAGTGGGTTGAACGATGGGACCGTTGCATATCATCTGAGGGAAGGTATTTTGAAAAAGAATGATGTATTTTTTTCTGTAAATATATTTCTTGATTTTTTATAATTTTGCTCTCAGTTTTTATGGAACGCCCTTCGTAATTACTTCATAAAAAATAAAAACAATTCACTGTAACCAGATTTTTTAATGACTGGTTTAAGTATAAAATTGTCAATTTTTAAAAGTTCCTCAGTAACATAATCATTCAGTTTAGAGTTGCAGCACCCCAAGCATGGTGATTCCTTTCAAAAACATGCTGACTCTTCAACTCTGAAGAGATTGTAGAAAGGGATCTTAACTTAGGGGGATAGCTTAAACATGGATAACTTAAAGGGATCTTAACATTATAGAATTCATTAAGGAGATACACTATATGGACAAAAGTATTTGAACGCTGCATGTTTTTCATAAAAAGTGTTTAATTATTCTATTTAGTAACGAGTAGGCACTCCTTTTGCTTGTATTACAGTTGCAATACGTCGATGCATACTTTCCACAAGTTCTCTGTAAGTCTGAGCAAGAAAAGTTCGCCATGCCTCTTGTAAAGCTGTGAGAAGAGATTGTTGTGAAGGGGTATGCGTGACGCTGAGAAACTCGTCAATCCAGCTTGTACCACAAGTGCTGGATTAAATTAAGATTGGGGCTCTAAACACGTCAGTCATGCAAATTCACCTCATTTTCAGGAAACCAGTCCATCATACGTTTTGCAGTATGACATGGAACTCGATTCTGTTGGAAGAAAAAACCATCATCGCCGAAGTAATGCCATAGTATCGGCTATTCCGAATCATCCAGAACGTCGAGGTATTAGGGATGCGACATCGATGTCGATGTTTTCAAAACATCGATGTATTTAACATCGATGTTTTGGGTCGATGTTTTTGTAACATCGGTGTTTATACTTGTCGATGTTTTTAAGTTGTCGATGTTTTATTTTTAAATGAAAAAAGTACCGCTATAAAAAATAAAAAAATAACCAAGTAGCATAATTTTTATAATCAACAAATTAAACATACTTTTAGACCAAAGTGACCAAGGGTGAAGGGTCTGAAAAGTAAGTATGTGACATCGATGTCGATTTTTTTAAAACATTGATGTTTTAAAAAAAACATCAATCCATTTGAGCCGATGTCGCATCACTAGTTGCTAAACCAGTATTAAGAAAGGGGGGAAAAAGTTTAAATACACTGAATTTTAAAAACATCGATAGTTTGGGAGCGATGCATTATCAACATCGATGTTTTAATTTTGAACATCGATGTTTTGCTGTCGATGTTGCATCACTAGGTGCTAAACCAGTTTTAAGAAATGGGGAAAAAAGTTGAAATACACTAAATTTTAAAAACATCGATGTTTTTGGGGCGATGTATTATCAACATCGATGTTTTAATTTTGAACATCGATGTTTCAAAACATCGATGTTTTGCTGTCGATGTCGCATCCCTACGAGGTATACGCCAGCGTTCATGTTATCAGGTACATAAAGCAAAGGCCCGAGTTCTAACCAGCAAAAACAACCCCATACTAAGATGGAACCTCCTCCGATTTTCTGTAGTGTCCAAATAGTTTTGAACATATAGCGTATATAAAAACCTCGTAATGATTCAGCTCCTTAAATTTACTGCAAACAAGAAAATGTGTTTCTAGTGACTTCACAAGCAGCAGAATCTCACAATTTCATTACGAATCCGAAAAATAAATCAATGATATTTATTATATTTGAGAAGTTTGAAAAGACTAGAGTCAACCGCATCACTGTATAAATAAACATGCCATTTCCGGCTGCTAAGGAGTAACGTTTGATGGACTACAATCCATTTTTCATGAAACTTTTGTAAACTTTCTTACAAGAACTTTCTAACTTTCAAACAGAATTGAATACAAAATTAATTCACCTCGCCTAAGAGTATACTTTGATCTAACCGTCATTTTTTTAAAATTCCGTCTATACAAACTTTCGATTTTTAAAGACCCTCACTGGTGTTAAACATGTTATTTTTTTGTGTTTTGTCTCTCCGGCTAGTTTTTAAAATTTATTATAATGTTCGTACCCTAACTTTTGATAAATCAATGTTTTTTTAAAGTTGAGAAATAAAATGAGATAGCTTCCAACCGCATGGTATAGGTAGGATATTGTTCAACATATTCAATTATGCATAATCTTATGGCCTAGATATACCTAGAATATTTATACATATTAACAACCTAGACCTCAGCACTTAAAATTAGAATATTTATACATCGCAGAAATTTAGACATCATTTTATTAAATGAAGAATGTTTACGTGTACCTCGGAAACGTAAATCATACTATATCAAACGAAATAACATTTATATACCTTTTATTAGCCTAAATATAGCTAGAATATTTTTCACACTTTAACAGCCTATGTATTAGAATATGTGTTACATATGTAAATAGAATATGGCAACGTGTTCAAAAAGAAGCGGAAGCTTGCCCATGCGTTGTATTTTGTAATATCTTGTGTGTGCTTCCAGACAGCGCAGTTGTACATATCGGCAAAAAGATAGTTTTTAATAAATGTCTTTCTTCTAAGCTGATTACTTCCTGTCCAGAACATAACCCAGAACGCAACAATATGAAACGAAAGAACACTAATATATTTAGCAACATCAATATACCAATAATATTTATATACATTAGAATATAAAATATGAGATTATTTATATACATTAGAATATAAAATATGAGAATATTTATATACATTAGAATATAAAATATGATAATATTTATATACATTAGAATATAAAATATGATAATATTTATATACATTAGAATATAAAATATGAGAATATTTATATACATTAGAATATAAAATATGATAATATTTATATACATTAGAATATAAAATATGAGAATATTTATATACATTAGAATATAAAATATGAGAATATTTATATTCCTTAGATAGTTTAAAGATAGATTATAATACTTAAATACCTTAACAATGTAGACAACAGTTTATGAAATGAGAGAATATTTATATACTTAGTCTAGATAAATTACAAATATTTTATAGCATACACCTAAAAATATTCTTGATTTATCTAGACTACTAAGACATACCTTGTAGCATATACCTAGAATATTAATATACTTTAACAGTCTAAATCTACCTAGAATGTTTACATACCTTAACAGGCTAAATCTACCTTGAATATTTATATACCTTATAAACCCAGGCATCATAATTATCAAATGAGAGATGATTTATATGCCATAGCATCCTAAATCTACCTAGAATATGTATGTTTCTTAAAAGTCCAGATATCATAAATATCAAGATAGATTATTTATATACCCCGTAGCATCATAAATCTAACTAGAATGCTTATATACCTTAGAAGCCCAGACACATCACAATTAACAAATGAGGGATTATATACTTAGAAGCCTAGAATATTTAATCATATTATGCGTAGAATACTTATATACCTAGCCTTAATCATGTCAAGGTGGTGGAATGTCAAGTATCAAAAATACAACAGTACGGGTAAGAAATAGTAGGTCACACACGTCACCAGTTTTGTCGCAACAAAACTAAGATGCCCTATTAATAAAAGCCACCATGCAATGACAACCATCTAACCCCCACCGAAGTACTCTTTGGATCCCTATCATCCTCTGGAAGATTATAGTCCTACAGCTGTCCCTAAGGCTCTTACGAGCGGCATAAAATGTCTCCAGACGTGACAAATTGGCCACAGATTCCCTCATCAACCCTGAACGAAGAGCTTAAAAGACTTATTGCAAGAAATGGCCTCGTGCTTCTTGCAAACATTCGCAATTTGAAAATGACTCACTGTGGTTTATTTGGGACGACAGTGAGAAGTATTTCCATTCTTTTTTCCCCCTGATCCAGGAAAACGACTTCAGGAACCACATCAATTCCCACTTACGAAATCCAGTAACGATCTTCTAACCTCTTGGGTATTGGGTACAGTATGGCTTACACGAGATTTTAAAGAAACGCCACACATTTGCTGTATAAATTTTCATGGATTTAAATTCCTAAAACTCGTATATCTCAGTTAGTCCGGGGTATCTTTCTGAGTTTAGGGCGGCGGAGTTTTTATTAAGATTTAGAAAGTTCGCCCGTTGGCTTGAAGTTTTATTGAACTATTAAGGTAATGTTGACTTCATAAATGCATCAATATATTCGTTACCGAGTTGAGTCGTTAATATCATCAATCAAAATTCTCCCTTTGATGCAGAAGCAAATTATACAAATAATGCGAGAACTCAAAATCTCGAAATTTACCTGCACAACATTGTTGTTAAGCTGATATTTGCAAAATTAAAATTGATTGCTTTTGGAAATAGGTTATGTGATGTGGAAGAACAGGGGAATTACAAGTGTTTTATTGCTTAGAAGACGTCAATAAGAAGTCATTAGATAAACGATTTTATATCCTATTTAATCACTTGACGTACAACAGGGGAATTCTAAATAGTTTTATGATGATCTTAATAAAACCTCAACTCATCATTCATGTTACACAAAATAATCAAAATGTTTTCACTTTCACTTTAATTTTATCACGCCCCTCCCTCGAATTTCTAATAAAACCAGATTTATATTTAACTAGAAGTTATGAAACTACGCATACATAAGCCAATTTATGTAGAAAATATTTCCTTTTAATTCACGTGATGAACAACAGTGGAATTACTTGTACTTTTTATGCCTCGATATCAATAAAGCTTCAACGCAGGGATTCCTATCTAATCGAATATAACAGAAAATATTTATTTTGTAATTTTGTTTTTTTACCACGCAAATTGCCAATAAAATCAGATTTATTTTACTCTCCTAAACTTTTAAGTCATAAATAATAACAAACAATATAAGGATAATATTTTCTTTTATAAATCATAAAAATCTGAACTAATAAATTATCTGCCCACTTTTAAATTGAAAAAAAATTGACTTCCACACGACAATGATAAGTAATTTTTTTGAAATGTGTTATTCTAATTTATACTATAAGTCAGCAAACTTTTGAATGTTTATGCCTTGTAGAAAATTGCATTTATTATACATTGGTTGACTATGTGATAATCTAGAGGAAACAATTAGGGTAAGAAATTATTATTCATGTTTTAGGGTAATAATTCCCTTAAGTATTACGTATAAATTACATTACATATATTCCGTACGATATTCGTCTTCAATTCTCTCTTGTGAGAGGGATTTTCAGTGTTACCCGACCAGACAGACAATTCACAGACATTTCTTCCTGGTACCCCAATGCTTTCGCATGATGCATATCGAAGTTACAGAGAAGCATGAGTGGGCCATTAATGAGCTTATAAATTTGTCGTCAAAAAGTCTTGAAGCAAACACTCATTTTCTCGATAATACACTACTCACAACGGTGATGCATTGCCATAAGAACTACATGTAGTAAAATACAAGTTAAACTGATCTAACAAGACAGGTGATAACAAGCGAGTGTTAGTATGAGTGTGTATATTTGCGCGTTCTTCTAACTTCAATATGTGATTGCATCTCCGTCATTGTGTCTAGTTGAATGCAAATTTAACGTTGCAAAACACGTCTTAAACAACAAGGGGGAACCGACTGTGAATAGTTGAGAGTTGTAGAAATTTAACGATGCCGCTGTCAAAAATAGAGCCTAATGTACACAAATTGGTTGCTAAACGAAGGTAATTCTTATAAGTGTTTATTTTAAATATCATTGATTATCTTTCATATAATCGTATATTAACCCTCTGAGTGGTTCGGACGAGATATCTTGTTCATCACGATCTGGTCAATTTTGCTAATGACGAGATAACTCGTCAAGAGGAATTTATTTGTGATTTTTTTACTATGACGAGATTCAGATCGGATTAGTTTTTTCTAATGACGATATATTTCGACCATTAAAATAAGATCAGTTTCTCTATTGAGGAGCCCTCCTAATGGCGAGATATCTCGTCCATTAAAAATAAAATAAGTTTCTCTATTGATGAGCCTTCCTAATGGCGAGATATCTCGTCCATTAATAATAAGATCAGTTTCTCTATTTATGAGCCATCTTAATGACGAGATATCTCGTCCATTAAAATAAGATCAGTTTCTCTATTGATGAGCCCTCCTAATGACGAGATATCTCGTCCATTAAAAATAAGATCAGTTTCTCTATTGATGAGCCCTCCTAATGACGAGATATCGCGTCCATTAAAATAATATCAGTTTCTCTATTGATGAGCACTCCTGATGACGAGATATCTCATCCATTAAAATAAGATCAGTTTCTCTATTGATGAGCCCTCCTTTTGACGAGATATCTCGTCCATTAAAAATAAGATAAGTTTCTCTATTGATGAGCCCTCCTAATGACGAGATATCTCGTCCAGTAAAATAAGATCAGTTTTTCTATTGATGAGCCCTCCTAATGACGAGATATCTCGTCCATTAAAATAAGATCAGTTTCTCTTTTGATGAGCCCTCCTAATGACGAGATATCTCGTCCATTAAAATAAGATCAGTTTCTCTATTGATGAGCCCTCCTAATGACGAGATATCTTGCTATTAGAAGGACCACCAGGAGTTTTAGTTACTAATAGCAGTAAACAATGTAGTATGTTTATTTGCAATTCAATTTTGTTATTTCATTATAATAAGTGGCCTTATAGTAATTATAGGGATCGATGTAGTTCAATTGAAAGAGTACCGGATTAGTAAACGGAGTGTTGCGAGTTCAAAACTAGGTTTAGCTAAAGGCGGTCGTGTACACGGGGGCTGGTGTGCGTTAAATATGTCGTTGACACAGGGGGGATGTTCGGAGAGTGGGGTGCCATTTTTAGTGTTCTGTCATCTGACCGTGACTAAAAATTACGAGGCGTTTTTCATGGATCTTTTCAGTTGGAATTGATAGTCCGTGTATTGCTCCAGTGCGATGTTTATCAACTACCTACCTCGTAATTTTAGTTCCAAGTTGTTCTTATTTTCAAACTTGCTTTAAATTATACACAGCAACACGAGTATTTTGGTGAATTTCACTTATTATAGGTACACCTACGCTTGTAATGTAATATTATAATATTAGTTGAGATAATATTTTGAAGAGATTTGCTCCGTAGAAAATTGTCATTGTAAAGGTAATTTTCTTTGAAAAGGTAGTTGATCCGCAAAATTGGGAAACCAGGATTTCTATCTTCCATATTAGAGTGAAGTAGTTTATTTCTTTAACCAAATGAGGATTTAGCATGTGTGCTCATCAATGATAACTGAGACTCTTTTGAAATGAAAATTTACAAATTTTGCGGAATCTAATCGAGTTAATTACCTTTTCTTCGTTTGGATACAACCTTCTAGATTTCAATAGTTCTTTATTGCCTATAGCTAAGTGTCTCGAAGCTCGAATTAGTCTTGACGTATTTGATTAATGGGACTAGTTCTATGTCCTCGGGTCTGATTCTCCTTTCATGATTAATTGCTTTTCTCCTTTCCTCTGATTGAGGCATTTTAGTGACTACTTAAATTAATTCAAATGCATTTGTTTAGATGACTGCGTTTGGTTGAAAGAAATACTTTCTACGAAGTGGCCTTCATTTTACATCATATTTCCGACTGCACAAGTCTGTAAAATTGAGCTCAGAAAATCGATTTTTTTTAATATTTTTATTTGCACATATAAACACAGTAAAAAATGCTTTATAAATGTTTCTAACGCGTCACAGTATCGCATTAAAACCCTTTACATATTTCCATTGCTTTTGCATTTTTCCACTTGTCTTTTTAACCAGATTGTCTGTCTACCTCTTGTGTTTCTTTTGGAATGTGAGTTAATCTCTTAATTCAGGGCTCGAAATACCCGGGTGCACAGGTGCACTGTGCACATGAAAATAAAATTGTGCACTTAATTTTTCTACTCTAGGTGCACGCAGTGCACCTAACGTTAAAAAAGGGTGGGTTTTATGTTATTTTGATGTTTGTAAAAAATATTAGTAACGACCTCTCTCGCTCTAAAAGAACGTAATTAAAATTCCTAAATACGCACTATGCAAAAAAAAAAAAAAGCTGGGCCGTAACGGGTTTATACAGGAGGAAGGTTTACTTGTGCCACTGTCACCAGAACTTTCCGATGATCGAAACATTTTCCAGGTGGCTCTGTTGAAGCGACTGTCGTGACAGCTGTTTCCCGGAGAATTTAGATGTTTAAATATTTTTATTTACCATCTACCACTAACATATCTAAACATACCCAAATAATAATGTAGTTTACCTTACATTAATGCTATTATATTACGTTTTTTTTTAAATATGCTCCTAAAATATAACCTGTGCACCTAATTATAAAATTTAGTTGCACAATGTGACCTAACACAATGTGACCTACTTCAACGTGTGGACTTTTCGGGCCCCGACAGATCCTATGTGTCCCCATACCCTCAAATATACCCATGTTGGGGTGCTTGAAGTTTGGAGGGTGGGATGCCTACTTTAGTTGTTCTCGTTATCTGACCGTGGTTTAAAATTGCGTGTTGTTTTACTAGAATATTTCCCTTTAAGATTGATCCTAGACCCTCACCACCTAGACCTACCCATCGTGTTGTTTCAATGCGCCGTGAATTAAAATGCATACCTAATTGTACCTATTTCGGTAAATTCTATCATATATCTTAGTTACATTCCTTTTCATCAAGTGCTTTAGTGTCACTTACTTCAACTTCTATCTTCTACAGAAATGTTTAAGTAATTATTAAATATTTTATTCGTTGATTTTCGTATTACGCCTGCTTAAAGTTACATATTCAGTGTTTTTCGGGAAAAAATTATTACTTAAATTATCATTTCCATATTGCCTTGTTGACGTCACTGTTGTGTTTTCATGCCTTGAAAGGAAACAGTACGAATTGAATTATATCTTCCATGAAATGTGTTATTTTTTCTCAATTCGTGTTCTTTATATACTAAACAGCATTTTGTAAATAGATGTTTGTGTACTGCTTTAAGTTCATCTCTGTGAATCACCCAAACACCATTATGCTAAAATTACGTTTCCTCGACACCTCCTTTCTATGTCCTTAATATCTTGGTTGTTGTCTCGACGAGGTATCTTTATGTCACTCTAGCAAAACTGATCATATCTTGAAAGACGATGTATCTCGTCTATAAAGATCTTGTCGTCTCTCATCATTAAAAGAAAACTAACGAAATCTTGATGGACGATGTACCTCGCCCATCAATATCTCGTAATCTCTAATCATTAGAAGAAAACTGACCAGATTTTGATATACGATGTATCTCGTTCATCAAGATCTAGTCGCCTCTCATCATTAAAAGAAAACTAACAAGATCTTGATAGACGACGAATCTCGTCAATCTCGTCCATCAAGATCTCTTCGTCTCTCAGCATTAAAAAAATATGATCAGATCTTGATATACGATGTATCTCGTTCATCAAGATCTAGTCGCCTCTCATCATTAAAAGAAAACTAACAAGATCTTGATAGATGACGAATCTCGTCAATCTCGTCCATCAAGATCTCTTCGTCTCTCAGCATTAAAAAAATATGAACAGATCTTGATATACGATGTATCTCGTTCATCAAGATCTAGTCGCCTCTCATCATTAAAAGAAAACTAACAAGATCTTGATAGACGACGAATCTCGTCAATCTCGTCCATCAAGATCTCTTCGTCTCTCAGCATTAAAAAAATATGATCAGATCTTGATATACGATGTATCTCGTTCATCAATATCTAGTCGCCTCTCATCATTAAAAGAAAACTAACAAGATCTTGATAGACGACGAATCTCGTCAATCTCGTCCATCAAGATCTCTTCGTCTCTCAGCATTAAAAAAATATGATCAGATCTTGATAGACGATGTATCTCGTCCATCAAGATCTCGTTGTCTTTAATCATTAGAAGAAATTGACCAGTTCTTGATCTCGTTATCATCAAACAATTGGCAGTATCTTGATAGCGAGGTATCCCGTCATAAGCAAAACTGACCGGATCTTGATGGATGCGATATTTCGTCGAAACCACTTGGAAGGTTAATATCTTAGTGGAACCTTTCGCCCTGTTTTTCACGCACTGTTAACTTTTTTATCCCAAGCATTGCGATGGTGCAATTTTTTCGTTACTTTACATTGCGCCATAAAACTCAGCCAACGAACCTTGTGGGGCAGTTTTAGTTGTCCATGACCATTTCGCTTTGAATAGGGCGTGAAACTTACTAACTAGTAAGAAAAAGCAATTTCCATCCATAGCCTTGAAGAACTGTTTCATCAGTTCAAGTTTGACATGAAAAGGCGGTAATAAATCTTTCTCTGAGTATGCCAAGCTACTATATTACATTCTTGATATCAGACTGAATACCCCTGAGTGGCCATTCCTTTTGAGCCCTGTTCCTATTCTTCGCTTAACTGTTCCACTAGCAATGAAAACTCACGTATATACACTACCATTATGCAATTAAACTCCCTTTAGACTGAGTTTTAAGGAATCTAAAAATAGTCTCCAGTCCTCTGCAATAAAGTTTACAGTCTATGCATAAACCCAGTTATGTCTGTACAGTACATCAAAGAAATATCCTTGGAGAAATTTTGAGGTAAGTACTTTCCTATGCCTTTACCATGAGAAAATAGTATGATGTAACAAGCTCTTAGACTTGATACCTCACTGCAGTAAACTTTAGTGGTTGTGTGTATGTTTAAAGGAAACCAATAGGGCTATAGGAGATTTAATATTTTATGAATGAATGAAACAAAATGCCCGGCACTTGACTATGCGTCATTTTCCAACTGGTTTTCCAATACTTCTAGTTCTCTGCTACTAAAATTAAATACAGTGTATATGTCTAAGCATTGAGGCATCATAGGTTGTATATTTTTTACATGAAATAGTCAGGAGAGTCAAAAGTATTACAGTGAAATAAGTGTGCATGGCAAACAGTCATGCTCAGTCTTGAAATTAAACTCTCAGCAACTGCAACCTTTATTGGAACTTAATATATTGTAAACATTTATATAAACTAAGTAAATATAAAGGAGCAAATATGGTGTGTACACGCACATTGAAACAGTCGAATTAATATGTAGATCTACAAATGTATTAGGTTTATGTAGATAGTCTGTGACGTTTATATACTTAGCATACTGGTCCTTCAGAAGTGCCACAACTCAAATTGAGAATCCAAAAGCTCTGCTGGATCTTTAGGAAATCCCAAATATATTACTAAATCATTTAGTTTGCTTTGAAATAAGGATTTTGGTTCATTACTTGAGTGTTCAGGAATGAATGATTCTCTTGAATGAATTATTCACTTTTAGCAATCTGTACTTTTAAGTTTCAGGCACTGAAATCCAAATTTGTTGTGATAGGAGCATCGTCCATGTGGCACAGGTCTACTTATAGGTTAAAGATTGGCATAAAAAATTATTCTTACTCTTTTAGATACAGACGTGGAATTTGCATGAGCAAAAAGAAGTCGGTTTCATCTGGTTTCCTTTCTTTTCTTTTGTCCATTGCCTAAGTCCAACACTAACACAGCAAACTTTATGTGGAGCACATTGTTTGTCTTTATCACCAAGTTCCACAACAAAACAGACGAAAAAAGCCCCTTTTAGCTAACCCAGTTACGTTCTGCATCTGCTTCTGGATAACCAACTTCCCACGTATGTACAACATAAAGAATCATCCAGACTGTTTGACACAGCCCTCTAGAGGCAATTTTGGATTTCTAGATTTTTGACCACTTCAAAACACTCGATTGTAAAAGTTCGGTATTTTAATTCAAACTAACAAACAAGCAAAGTAATCACCGAAAATAATGTTATTCACATAAATAAACATCTAAGAGGACCCCGAAAAAGTTTATCAGTCCTATCAAGACAATAAAACTGATTGGGGGGCGTTCCTGTCTTGACATGCTTTGCGCTGAGCGAGCAGTTGGCACATTCGCTGCGCTAAGACTCATGGTGGTTTTCTTAGATACTGCTGATAACCACAAACATTTATCTATCTTCCGAAATTATTTGCATTCTCTAAGTCTTATTATTTTATATTATGGAAACGGTCAAACGTTATCTTCATAGTATATATAAAGTTATATTTCTACATCAAAGACATTAAACGAAGAGTGTAGGAGTGACAATGAAAATAACATAATTCCAAACAGTAGTTTCCCTACTGTAGAAAACCTGATGTGATGGAGAAAAAAAGGCTCTGTTATATTTTCTAATTCTGTATTCAAAATTACTTTAGCTCTCCTGGTGACTGTCTTCTCGTCTCCAGAAAAACTGACCAGGTCTTGATAGACGAGATATCTCTGTCATTAGAAAAAAAACTGACCAGATCTTGATCTTGTTATAATCAAAAATTGACAATATCTTGATCTCGTTAACATCAAAAATTGATAATATCTTGATGACATCTCATCATGAGCAAAATTGGTCATATGTAGATGGACGAGATATTTCGTCGAAACCACCTGAGAGTTAAAATTTACTTTAAAAAACAAATTTTTTAATGCAGGCATGTGTCATTAGTATTTGCAGGACCTATAGTAAGGATTCTGCATTCGCATTCAAAAAATTACTTTAAAATCACATGAAAAACAGTTATTTACTTATACGTATGTGTTATTTTCACTTTGATTATCAGTGGTGACGATTCTGATTTCAAAATTACTTTAAAAACGCATGCAAAAACAGATCCATCATTATATGTAATGTATTATCGCTTTTAATACCATTGGTGACGAGTTTAAATTCAAAATTACTTTAAAAATCACTGAAAAATAGTTTTTTTTATTGTATGTATGTGTTATTTTCACTTTTAGTACCATTAGTGACGATTCTGCATTAAAAATTACTTTAAAAAATTACATAAAAAAAAACCTAATGCGTTATTAGCACTTTGAGAAACAGTGGTGACGAAAGGCATCACATACTTCATGATTTCTATCAATACAAAATAACTTTACTGGGTTTTAAAAACTCGATAAGCCAAAACTACTCACGAGAAAAATGAAATTTGGAGGGAGTCAAATATAAATTTGTCGCGATATATATAAAATAAAATTCTATTCAAGATACGTCGTATAAAAAAACACATGTGAAATATAGCCATGTTAAAAAGTAAAAAATGTAAGACGTGATGAGAAATAAAATCCTTGTAAAATAGAATTTATCAAAAATGATGTAAACATTCGGTATAAACCATACTCACGAGAAAGATAAATTCGGCTTCAAAGATTAAGTTTGTCACTTCATTCATAAAATTAAATTCTGTGCAAGATACGTCGTCTCAAAAACAAAATAAATCCGTATAATATATGATGGTGTCAAAAATAAAATAGAAAAGTCGATCCATAGTGGAAAATATCTAGAGCCAATGCTTAAAAAGTTAGGTAGATGGTATACTTAAATACGGTAAGTTAAATTTGTGTGTGTGAGAGTTATTAATTTTAAATTTTATAAAATTTACCAATATAGCAATTTATCCAATAGTCTAAATGACGTCTAAGTTGGGGATACTACAAATAATTTACTGCTGGGTAACTTCGAAAAATTTAGTATTTATACCTCCAGGACAAATTTTAGTGTTGGATATCGATTTAAAAATTTCCCATGGTCTAAATTATCTTAAACAACCGTAAACCATATACTTTAAAGTTCAGAAGACCGCTTTGGTTTTAAGGTCCATGCTTAGCTAAGTAGCATCAAACGACGTAAAGTAAATGGATATGAAAGAAAATCTTTACTGACAGAGGAGAGAGATGTGCACCTGGGGGGAATTGAACCTTCGTCGAACTCACACCTTGCTAGAACAGTGGCCCAATCCACTGATTTAAAGAGTTTATAATATCTAAACACATTTTAATCAAAGGAATATAATTCTAAACAATACCTAAACAAAATTTATATGTCACCTGACCGTGGTTCAAAATTACGTGGTGTTGTTCTCTGATCTTACCCTTGAAGGATTGATCCCAAACCGTCAGCAATAGCCCGTTGTGTTGCATCAGTGTGACGTTAAGGGGTCTGGGACTAAAAATTATAAAATCTTCAGTTTTAAAGTTTTTGTTCCGAAATTTTTTCTGTGTGTATTTAAAATTTAATTTTAAATAAGTTTTATTTATTAAAATTTAAAAATGGGGGGGGGGGGGGGTCAAAATTTTGACGTTGGAAAAAGTGTATATATTGCAAACTATATCATAACAAATCATTTCCTTTTTGCATTAATTAACTTCTAAGAGTTCATGCTATAAATTGTTTTCGTGATTTTTGGTTAAAACAATTACAAAAATTAAAAAATATATATTTTGTTCAGAAATTTCATAAAACACAAAGTATACAAAGTTCGAAAAACTATAGAAAAAAAACTAATATATATATACACGATTGCTGAAGACAAAATAAAGAAATATATTTGAAAAGTAAATGTTGAAAATTTCGTTCATTTATGACAAGTAGTTCTTAGTTATATCGATTTTTACTAGTGAAATCCCATTTTACACAAAAGGAGAAAAAGAGCGTTTAAAATTATGAAGGCTCGTTGGATTTGTAGCAGTCATATTTATAAAAGTTGAATATTTTCGGTTCTACGTTTGGTAGAAACGAAATTGAGGTATTTTATTCAGAAAAATCTATATTATTTTTTAAGATAATAAAAAAATTTGACTTTTTTTCATATTTTGAGTCCAAGACCCCCTTAAGTTAAATACCAATCACGTACCTCTCAATTTAGCTATACATTTTCATATTTTTTAACCTTGGTGCGACATGTCATCTTTTGTCTAAGTAATTGGTAGGTAGGTATATTAATTAACGTCGCACCGGAGCAACACAATGGGCTATTAGCATATTCCTGGGATGAACCCCAAAGGAAATATCCGAGGGCAAACACCAAGTAATTTTGAACTATGGTCAGATGACGAAGCAACACCTGAGCTGGCACCCCACTAACCAAACTTCCACACCAAGGCAACGTGAGAACATTAGACGCCAAGATAGATTTAACGTGCACCACCTCTTTTTGTACCCGACGGTCTTTGGTTGGTTTTGAACTAACAACCCTCCAGTCGCTAGTCCATTGCACTTCCTTCCAGGCTACCGCGGCTCTGTAAGCAATTGGAAACAGAGAACTAATATTAAAACAGACAAGAACTAACATTTTTTATAAGCTCTTTGAGGACCCAAATTGTTGCTGGATTATTTTTCGTTAGTTATGATTAGGGCAACTTTTTGAAACAGATGCAACTTTTTTCACACGTTCTACGTTGCATGTTAAGTGCTAAAACCAAATTTTCTCCTACATGGGGTGTATTGCAAGTGAGTTATAACCGCAACATTAATGCAACTTTCTGCATAAATGCAACCACTTACAACTTCTTAAAATTTAGCTTAAAATTAATTAATATAAAATTACTATTTCATTTTTTGCCCTCTGAATCAACCCTTCGATCACGTGTATCATCTTGCGAACGCCGAAGTATTGCGGATCAAACAAGAAGTTCATGGAAAGAAGGTGTTCGTCCTAACAGACAAAAGTGAAATTAATTTCAAGAAGTAATTTTAACACATTGGTTGACACTCTTGATAACCCAGAGGAATTTTGTGTAATTCGACTGCAGAGCTTGCGAGGTGAGTGTCAATCATCAATATGTCGTTTGCCTTGTAGATGAAGTTTTAAAATCTCTGAATGTTGACCGAAAGAATTTTGCGATTCTACTATCCAATACAACACATTATATGACTGCGGCTGATGCAGTTTTTCAATGTTAAAGAAATTACTGGCCAAGGATCAGCCATTCAACTTTCTTCTGTATTTAATGATGTATTATAACACTGTTGTACGCAACTAAAATTGTCAATATATTTTGAACTTTTTCATGTTTTACGAATAATTTATTTTAGATTTTAGTGTATCAAAAATAAATGCAACTTTAGGGAATGAAAAATGCAATTTTTCCCATTTTTACTGCAACAAAAAAGTTGCCTTAGTTATGATGTATGGTGGTCAGATTATAAGGAGATAGAGAGTATACGAGAGAGATTCATAGTAGACGAGGACATTGATTAAATTATTAAGCAAAATGACCAATCATCGCGCTTGCTGTCATTCAGGAATTTGTGGGTTGTTTGCCATAAACTCTGCTCGCGGTTGATCAACAAACTACTGCCATACATAAAATCTGTTAATTCAATTTATATCACAGCTTCAATCACCTCTCTCTTGCATCGCATCTAAAATCTATAACAAATAACTATAAACGAGAAATGCTGTAAAAATCATTTGATTTTGTACTCTGGACACTGAAGAATTCTGGAGACAGGGAATCGTATTGAATTACTTTGAACGTATGTAAAAGAAAGCGAGAAAAACAACTGAGGAAAATATATTTTAAGAGAAGATGAAATAACGTTTCCGCTTTTGTGTGCAGAGCGTTAAATTTCATGAGTCCCAAAAGTCTTTGAAGTTATTTTAAATTTGACTTACACTGAAAAAGTAGGGTCCAAAAAAGTAACTGAGTTATTTTTACACGTTTTCGTGCTTTTTAAAAATAAAATATGAGTGTGAAGTTAAAAACATTTTCTACTCTGAGCTGAGGACGAATTATTGATATGTTTTAACACAAAATCAATTCAATTTAGTGGTGTGTACTAATGTGAAGTGTTTGGAATTGAATGATATTTAGACTTCAATCAGTATTTATTTTAGCTTAAAATTGTCTTTAGGTTTAAAGTTTCAAGCGACTATCAAAATACTAATCGATTTAAAATGTAAATAGTAGCAGCTATTGTGTGATCTGACTTTTAACCTTATATACAATCTCAATAATGGAGAAAATGTATATCTGGTAGAAAAAAAAACTTAAAATTTTGATTAAGAACTATGTATATGAGGTGAAAAGAAACAACTTATCATCGTTGTTGTATTTAGCATTTCCTGGATGAAAAGAACTTAACCACTCTATGAATGGTGCTTGTATTTCCAGTAAGGTATTTTTTATTGATGTAAGTATACGATTTGATTGGTATTTAGATTTACTCTTCATATCAATATCATTGTTGGTATAATAGTTATAAAAACCTTAGTTTTACTATCAGGAAAATTAAATTATTTGAACATTTTTATGCTGTTACTATTTTATTTAACTCAATGTTTAGACCAACTTTTGAATATGGCTGTAAACTAGTCTTCTTTTTCAAAATGTCATATTCCAAATGCATGCCTAACATCTCAAAAGAAAGCAAATAGCATAAAAGCATAGAAAGAAAAGAACTAAACAGCCAATTCCCCCCCCAACCTATAAACGATAGTTAAATTCAACCATAGAAACTCCTTGATGACGCCCTGATCCACCAACAGTTCTTAATCATCGTACTACTATATATATATATATATATATATATACTTCACACCAGATTACCTCTGTTTTGTTTACATGTTTCTAATACAAGTATGAGGCAATCGATGAATACTAAATCAGGATAAATTATCCATCAATGCTTCTTTGATCAATTTATCTCAAACATACAAGTGGCAGTTCGTGACACAAATTAGAGGGTGTGGAACTTCTCCCCAGTAATTTCAGACAGGCCTTCTCAGAGTTTTGTATGGTGATAGTCGCATTGGAATGGATACTTTATATGGTACATTCGATCCGTGGTCTTCAGATTTGAAAGAGAGAGAAATAATTCAGGGATTCTGTTCGTTACCTTATTATTTGTCATTTGAGAAGCGATAATCATCGTTGGCATAGCATTATTTAGATTAAAGGATTGAACTAAGTGTGTCATAGAGGAAGATATCATAAAAGCGTACATGCATTGTGTATAGTTTAAGGTGAATGTCTATTTACTCCAATTAAATTTAAATGTACTCCATTCAATTTGAAATACTCCATTAAACTTACTCCATTTAAATCTACCTCATTACAACTTACTGCATTCCAATTAAAATACAAAATACACTATATGTGTACAAAAGTATTTGACCACTGCCAAAATTCGGAGGAGGATCCATCTTAGTGTGGGGTTGTTTTTTCTGGTTAATACTCGGCCCATTGTTTTTTGCAACTGGTGCCATGAACGCTGACTTGTACCTCAACATTCTGGATAATTCGTCCTTGCCTACACTATGGCGATGATGGTTGTTTCTTCGAACAGGATCGAGCTCCATGTCATACTGCAAAACGTGTGCTGGGATGGTTTCCTGAAAATGAGGTGAATTTGCATGACTGGCTTGCTCAGAGCCCCGATCTCAATTGGATCGAGCACTTGTGGGATAAACTTGAGCGACGACCACCACGCACGCGCATCTTCACAAAAATCTCATCTTATAGCCTTGCAAAAGGCATGGCGAGCTATTCCTGCCCAGACGTACAGAGAACTATTGGAAAGTATGCCTCGATATGTTGCAGCTTTAATACAAGCAAAAAGAGGGCTTACCCGTTACTGAATAGTAGTGTTAGTGTTCATGTTCAATATTACAGTAGTTCTGGAACAACATGGTGGGCTATTGGTAATGGCCCGTGATCAAACCCAAAGGGAAAGATTCTAAAACAGTTTTTTAACCTTTTGTTGCCCTCAAAAATTGCAATGAGGATAACTAAATGTGACACAAGAACTAATAGTCGGAATGAGATGACATTTTGCATAGGAATATTAGAAGTACTTTTGAATCGATTCCTATCAAAATACTTTCCCAATAAGGTTTCAATAAGGTATTCAAATATTAATATCATAATTATTATTGCATACTAAAATCTCTTTTTAAATTAAAGTATTAGGTGGATTTTATTTGGGATGTTTAACAGTAAGTAACATAGAACAAAATATCAGCGCTATAAAAAATATTATTTCGGAAGATTTCTATGAAAATGTGAGAAACTTATGTAACGTTAGGAGCTCCAATCTTTTTGTACTCATACCTTCGAAACTGTAACACATAACATGAAATTTGGTATTTGAAGTTAAATTTTGACATAAATTTGAAATTGTGTATCGAAATATGGAGTTACTATTGGAAATTATGATGTTGGTGCTCAAATATTATGAAGACTAATCCTTATGCAAATTTTGAGCATTTGAATTTATAAAAGACGTTAGTTCCTGTCAAACGTCATCTTTGAATTTTTACATCGATGAATTCACTCATTGATACTAACCATTAGAGATGAATTGGTATTCTAATAATAGTCAAATTAAGTGTTGGTACGAATTATCAGTTAGCAATAGCTATCGTACATATTAGCAGTTAGAGATAATGATTAAAAAGCTACCTAGTACAAAAACTAAAATATTTTAAAATCTATTAAAAATTTGGTAATAGTTAAGGTTTAAATTATTTTTATTTAAAGCAATTTTAACATTTAAATTTAAAATAAACCTTTAACTACAGGTTCTGTCTGTTAATACCTGTTAAATGTATTCACTGAATGTTAGTGTTAGTTACTAACTGTTAACGAAGCTGTTAATATTAATATTTATTAACTGCTATCCTAAATCAACGATAACCGAAGTAGGTGGGTATTTCCGTTACCATCGCACTGGAGCAAAACAGCAGACTATTGACGACCGTCTGGGATCTGTACCCAAAATTAAAGTTCCGAGCACAACACAGCGTCAGATGACGAGGCAAGATTTGAGCTGGCAACCCACTCTTCAAACTCTCACACCACGGCGGCGTGAAGACATTTGATATCACTACAGATGTAACGTGCACCAGCCTACTTTTTACACGACAGTCTTTGGTTGGATTCGATTTATAATTTTGGGTCTTTCATTAGGATGCAATTCTACATTAACAAAAATGAATTCTTGTACATTGGATAGTTTCGTTGTGTCTTTAATCGTATTTGTCTAACATTTAGAGACATTAAAAGGCAAAATCAATGTTTTCCGTGCATGGTGCCTGCTTGAGTGTATGTGCCAGTAACTATGTCTAAGCGGTTGAATATCTTATATTTTGAATGGATTAAGTAGTTTATTTGATGATATATTCAGCTTCAGTCTCTGTCGTACGATATCGGACTTGTTTGTGATCCTGTATGTTTGTAAAGGTCGAATTAAAAAGACATGAAATGCTGTTTCGCCCCTATGCAGTAACGTCGTGAATAAGCTATTCGTAGATCTGTTTTGTGAAATGTTTGTGCCAATATCCACCAAGTAGCGAAATATCCTTGCATTTGTTCTCCCAACAAATCTCTTCATTAGTTTACCAATTTAGACTACATTTATCTGTGCATAATAGGCACAGGAACTCTTAACCCTCCAAGTGGTTTCGAAGAAATCTCTCGTACATCAAGATGTGACAAATTTTTCCTCTTGATGAAATGTTTCGTTCTCCAAGAGCCGCGGTAGCCCATTTGCAAGATTAACAAAATAACAAACGGAGGGTTGCGAGTTCGAATCCAACCAAATAGCGTCGTCTACACACTGGGCTGGTGCATCTGTCGTGTTCTAAAATGCCCCCATAGTGGCGTGGTGTGGAAGTTTGGAAAGTAGGATTCCAGCTCAAGTGGCTACCTCCTAATCTGCGCGTGGTTCAAAATTACGCGGCATTTTCCTCGGATCTTTACCTTGGGGATTGATCCCAGAACGTCGCCACATCTTCGTTGTGTTTCTCCAGTGCGATATGTTAATTGAAACACGTACCTTCCCCGTCAGATAGATATTGCCGATTTTTTTTTATGATGACTAGAATACGATCTGGCCAGTTTTCTTCTAATGACGAGATAAACTACCCTACAATAATGGACCGGACAGCGAGATGTGATGGTATAACGGAAATAATACATGCTTTAATAGGGGGATGGTCCCCCACGTGCTGAAATAACACTAGCAACCCTTCTGAGCATACTTTCAACAAGGTTTGAATACACAGCTATGGGTATTTGTGGCCATTCCTGCTGCAAGAAAGTCGCTAGCTCAGCTGTAGATTTCGGACGTGGTTCCATGATCCATAAGCGTAGCTCAAACACGTCCCAAAAATGTTCTATAGGGTTTAGATCGGGACTCTGAGCAGGAGAGGGAAGACATTTTACATCCATATCTTGATACCACTGCTTGATAGAGTCTGAAACATGACATTGAGCGTTGTCATCCTGGAAGTAACTTTCGTCCCTTCCATAAAATTTCCAGAGCGTAGAAAGAATATGATTGTACAAAATGTTCATGTCGGCGTTCAATTAACCATGAACAACGTGCAAAGGTCCCAGGCCATACCATGAAAACACTCCCAAACAAGTTGTCGGATTATATGCAAATCCGCTGGCGTCCGGTCCATTATTGTAGGTTAGTGTATCGTCTATCCAGATCGGGTTAGTTTTTCTAATGGCACGATAACACGTCGATGCGACCACCATAATACCAGATCTGTCACCAGCATTCCGTTGAGTTTCTCTAGTGCGATGTTAATTGAAACACCTGCCAACCCCGTCAGTCAGATATTACCGATATCTCGTCCATCCAGATCTGGTCAGTTTTGCTGACAAGATACCTCGTCGAGAGGATTAACCCTCAAAGGAGTTTATACTCTTATATCATTTTTATAACCTGCATTCTTCCCCGCATTACATGCAACCAATTTTGACCTTTTGAACCAATAGACTCTTCTAAATTCATTCAACCAACAAATGGGTAGTTCTTTACCATCTATGGTAGTTAGTTATTTTAATTAATGTCACACTGGATCAACAAAACGGGGTCCGGGACGAAACCCGAAGTGAAAGATCCGATGACTTTATAGCATAATTTTAAACCATGGACAGATAACGAGGTTTCATCTGAACTAGCACTCCACTCTCCAAACTTCCACGACACGCCAACGTTAGGACAATTTAACGGCACGTGATATATAGCGTTCACCAGCCCTACGTACACGATGATCTTTGGTAGGATTAAAAATCACCACCTTCCTGTTGCTAATCTGTTACTTTACCCAACCGAGTTACCACTGCCCTTACTTTAAAAGTTTATTATGGGGTAAAGCTATTTCCGCGGAATATTCTAAGAAATTTCGTGACGATCATAGATTTATGAAAGCTGAGGAAGACACGCTGTAGCTCAGTTGGAAGAGTAATGGATTATCAACCGGACTGTTGCGGCTTGAAACTTGGTTCAGCGAAACACCGTCGTGTACACGGAGGTTGGTGTGCGTTAAATCTGTCTTTGCCTCAAATGTCCTCACGTTGTCGTGGCGTGGATATTTGGTGAGTGGGATTCCAACACAGGTGACTTGGCTCAAAACTACAAGGTGTTCTCGGATCATTGTTTCGCCCAATAGCCCATTTCACACTGTGCCCTAGGTTTTCAAAATTTGTTCAGTTCGCGTAGCAGCACGGAACTAGTATAGATGAACAACATGGCTATATTACACAAGGTATACAAAGTATAAAGGGCATGTAAGGATAAAAATAGTATGCTTGATTTAAAAAATACGACATGAATGTTTCAACTATAAAATCCTGCATTGTTTAAACAGAACATAAACACATATTTGAGGATGATTGAAATCTCACAAGAAGCAAAGGCTCCTAGAAGAAGTAAATTTTGCCAAGCATACTTAGACCCAAAAGAAGCGAAATAACAGCTTAGAAGACAATCAATTCCTTGTGATAATGTCTTCAGCTATGTGTACATAGTCCTCACACAAAGGAGTCGTTGATGTTGCTACTTCCAAGTAAAATGGACGGTCTAATAATGGGATAACATGGACCCACTAGCAATGTGCTCGTCATTTGACCGTGGTTAAAAATTAGGATGCGTTGCCCTAGAATCTTTACCTACAGGATTGATCGCACATCGTCTTCAATAGCCCGTTGTGTTGCTCCAGTTTGACGTTAATTAAATACCTACTTACCTGTGCATTTCATCCACCGAGTGTCATGAGATTTCTGAGGAATGTAGTATATATCACACCCACAATATCTAAACAATCGTATCCGTTTGAATGAGAGAATTCCAAAAAAGCTAAACTCGTCTAGAAGATCAAAACGGGTCTGAAGTTATGAAAGAAATTACTTTCTCCGCATTTAATCTTCCAAGAGTCCTATGATATTTCAAAATAATGTAGTATTGCTTTTCCCCAACAATACACACATAGTGACTAAGTAATCAAATCAGTTGTTCGATAGAATCATATAACTGGTCTAAAAGATCAAGCAGGTCATAAGTTATGTAGGGAATCATGTTCTGTATATTTAACTCTCTCCGACAGTAATGAGACGTATTGATTTACACCACAACATCCATAAGGAATTTTTTCCTTATGGATGTTGCATAGGAGTCGTAGCAACATCAACGACTCCTATGTGTGAGCACTATGTACACATAGCTGAAGACACTATCGCAAGGAATTGACACTATCGCAAGGAATTGTTCCTTATGGATGGCATACAAATACGTTTTCCAAAAATCTTTATAAATGTTGTTCCCACACATTTTCTCCGACCATGCTAGAATCAATCATTGCCTTCATCGCTTGCACCTCATTGATCCACCATTGTGTAATTGTACCAATTCTTCTGTTCAAGACATCGATCACCTACTCTTTCGTTGTTCATTACTTCACCATGAAGGACGATTTATCTTTCAAGTTGCTGCTTTCTTGCAGATTCTAGTCCACTCCAGTTCAATCAGTACCTTACTCATGATTATGTCTCTTGATTTAAGAACTGATAGGGCTCATCATAAAATACAAACTTTAGTGGACTGTAATTATGTTTGTATACACTTATTTATGTATAATACTAAGTACGGAAGAGAGTTGTAAATCTATCCTAAGTACATACAAGAGTTGTACTATCCTAAGTATATAAAATAGTTAATAGTTGTGCTATCCTAAGTACATAAAATAGTTGTACTACCAATCCTAAGTACATAAAATAGTTGTACTACCAATCCTAAGTACATAAAGGAGTTGTATTATCCTAAGTACATAAAAGAGTTGTGCTATCCTAAAGCTTCGGTTTCCTAAGAAAGCGTAGCCTTGATCTAGTTGCCGTGATGTAGCTGTGGGTGACGTCACAAAAATATTGTTTATACTAACAGATGGTGTTGGTTTCCTAGAAAGCGTTGTTTGTGAGTGTAACAAAAATTACCGGAGCCGCCATTTCCATGACTGTCGTCATAGCGGTCTCAAACAGTTGGGGAACGTTTTTTCTCTTGTAGCGGCAAGATTTCATTTGCTCCGTCAAACGATTCGAGGGAAGGGGAGCAAAACAAACAAACATTTTTGACACAACATTTGACGCTAAACACAGAATAAAAATTTGAACGGATTTGAAATCTGCGGAAAATTTGACACCAAATCGATACTTAAATGTGATTTTCTTTAAATAAATAATTAATTATTCAAAAAATAATTAAATAATCAAATGGTAAATAATTGAATAATAAAACTGTTTTGGGTATCGATTGGGTACGTTGATTTGAAATCCTTTAAAATTTTACTCTATCTTGAACAATCCCGAAGTTAGAAACTTATGACAAGAGAATAAAAAGACACTTTGTTTTGTTTCTCGAATAAAATAAACCACGACATCCGTCTGTGTTGTCCATTCTCCAACGTTTTCTGTTCGTCTAAGTTCACACCTCTGGAATCTGTTTAGACGGCCACCTAGTTATGCCCGCGGCATCATGACGTATCACGGCTGTTGGATAACGGCTCCACTTTCTTATTAAACCGAAGCTTCAGTGCATAAAAGCGCTGTACTGTGTGTCCCAAGTACATAAAGGAGTTGTACTATTCGAAGTACACAAGAGGGCAGCGGTAGCTCGGTTGCAAGAGTAACGGACAATCTGTACATAATAGGCTCAGCTACTCTTAACCTTCCTAGTGGTTTTGACGAAATTTCTCGTCCAACAAGATCTGATAAATTTTCCTAACAAAGAGAATCTCGTCATCCAAGGGTACACCATAGAGCCGAGGTAGCCCAGTTGGAAGAATAACAACCGGAAGGTTGGGAGTTCAAATCCAACGAAAGAGTAAAAAGAGGGCTGTATAAAGGGGCTGTTGCACGTAAAATCTGCCATACATTAAAATGTCCTCACGGTGATATGGCGTGGAAGTTTGGAGAGTAGGATGCAAGCTCAGGTGTGATCTCGTCATCCGTGTCTTAATCCGGTCCTTAATTACGTGGTGTTGGTCTCGTATTTTTCCCTTCTGGATAGATCCCGGATTGTCGCCAACAGTACGTTGTGTTGTTTCAGTGCAACGTTCCTAAATTCTCTTAAAACTAGCGAAAAAAACCTAAGTACACGAGAGAGGGGCTCCTCAAACGGAACGCTGGCAATATAGTCTCATCCCGTCAAGAGATCAGACAAAACTGAGAAGTTGGCAACATTAGTGGCGCTCGCCAAGGACATGAAAAGTTACGCCAATTAAGTTGTAGCTCCAACAACTGTCACGGAGATACGCACAACCCGAACAAGAACTTTGTTTCTAAAATAAATTCTTTATAAAAATTGCGTCACTGTTATTAATTTATTTAATCAATTTATATATGTAATACTTTTATTGTGCATTTAGAAAAAAAATTAATTAAAAAAAAAGCAAACTAAATAACTACGTCGATTGGTTAATTGAATTTTAAGAAAAAATATATTGGTTAAGAAAATTGAAATGGGTTGGATGTCATGCCCGCAGAGAATCCCTTTCTGGACATTTAACTTTTCACTTAATTTTCTTAACCGATTTAACCCATAAAATGATTCGACGATTTATCCCATTCATCAAGATTTGACGAATTTTGCTAATGACCAGATATCTCGTTGTCACGACAAATTTTGGTTGATGACGAGATCAAATCTCGTCATCAACCGAGATTTGGTTGATGACGAGAAACCAACCAGAAACCCTTCTGGATGACCCCTCCGGGATCTATCCAGAAGGGTTTCGAAAAATGACGAGATCAAATCTCGTCATTTTTCGAAAATAGCAAGATTTCTCATCGAGACATACCAACCATTAACGTACCAACAATTGAGGTAAACTCGCCTAGTTTTTCTTGCAAATGTTCAATAAGTGCCCCTTTAGTTATATTGCACACATCCAACCTGAAGTCCAATTCTTACCGTAGCAGGGGTGGCTTATCTGGATATGTTGAAAGAATGGCTATTTCCCCAATTAATAGAGGGTGAACCTGTAAACTTTATTTGGCAACAGGATGGAGGATCCCCATTGGAATCTATGTACGAGAGTGGTTGAACGTCGAAGTCCCTGACCGTTGGATTGATCGTTATGGTCGAGACGACAGAGCTCTTTTTCGCTGGCCTCCACGTTCACTTGACATAACACCATGCGATTTTTTCTTTTGGGGATTTATAAAAGATCTAAGTGTCAACGTTCCGCCGCTACCTAATGATTTGCCAGAGTTGAGACATAGAATTGAAGATGCTATTGCTCCCAACTTGTTAATCAAAGTGTGGGAAGAATTGGACTTTAGGTTGGATGAGTGCCGTATAACTTAAGATGCGCATATTGAACATTTGTAAGAAAAACTAGGTGAGTTTGCCTTCAATTTGTTACATTATTTTATGTAAATAGTCTAAATTAAACTGTTACAATATACCATTGAAACTGTGACATTATTTTATGGACACCCTGTATTTGTTTGTTTTATTCCCGTTGAAGATTACAGGATTAAACAGATCAATCTTCTGATGTTTCAATGAATTCTTATTGAGTAATATAAACGTTAGAAAAAAAAGACATACTGGAAAAAAAATCTGAATTAACTAATTTAAGTGTTTTAGAAGGCTCACTAATTTAAAATTAAAAACTAAACCCTTTCAAATGAAAGGAGCCTGATACAATTTAAACCGCTTCTACATCCGTAAGGCCATTCCTGTGCTATTGCCATTCTCGCGGTACACCAGCGAGCCGCGGCACAACATATAAAAATCCCTGATATAAATTAATAAATAATTAATTGCTGCGACTATATGGGTACTTTTGTTAGCGCATATTAAAAAAAGGACATGAGCTAAGCAGTTATATAAGCAACAATTCCTTTTTACATAGGCGACATAGCACCCTTAAAGTGTCCAAAGGAAGTAAATTGTTTTACAATCATATATTAATTGTTCAGCTTTAAAGAAAATCTGTGCAAAATATCGTAGGTATGAATACATTTTATTACGAGTCATTAAAGTTCATCGAGTGTAAAATGTGTAAACCACTACAGAGAAAGAGTACATTTGCTCAGCACTGTGAGTTGTTGGTTGCGCATGTTCGATTCCTCCCTAGATGTATTTCGATCATCTGTGACAGTAAAATTTTCACTGTGTATGTTTGTCCTTTACTGTCTTGTGTTTGGCCCAGCTTGGCCAAATTTGGCCCTTGCTCCCCTTGGCTCAAAGCAAACAACCTAAACCTTTTTTAAACTTTCCGTTTTTTATGTCTACAGTGTTTTTAAAATGCTTGAAAGGCCTTTTTTGTAAACACTCTGGTGTCCAAAATTACCTTTTCACGCATAGAATCACGGATTTCTCAGAAACTGTAAACTATAATTGAATGAATTTGTCTGGAATGAGACATAACATCCTAACACATAAATACAAAGAAACAAATTTAAGATCACAGCATATGATATAAAACTGTAGCATGAAACCATATGTGACAAGGAAAAAAATGAATAACCTAGAAAAACGTCAAGGCTTATTAATTTAATATGGAATGTGATCGCTCCTGACATGCACACACATATCACAACGTTATTTCATGCTGGTAATAATGTTGTTAACCACAGTTTGGGTAATTAAGTTCCACTCCTCTAGCAATGCGGTATTGAGGGCATTTATATAGATAGGAGGAGGATGTCTCCATTCAACTGCTTTTACAAGGTAGTCCCGTAAGTTCTCTATCGGGCTCAGATCAGTTATATTTTGCTGGCCACGGTATTCGCTCAATAGCTTCATTTTCAAGGAATTCGTCAACAAGGTTTGCTCGATATGGACGAGCATTATCATCCTTAAATAAAAAATCCGATCCATATGCACCTCTGAAAATTCTTATATAATGTTCTAAGAGCTCATCCCGATATATCTAGCCGGTCACAAATCCTATGTTGAAAACGTGTATGGGCGTACATCCATCGATCATTAATCCCTCCTCACCATCACACCTGCACTACCAAAACGGTCACATTCCATATTGTTCGAAGGAAGATTTCGCGTTCCCGACTCCCTCTAGATGTAAAAACGTTTAGAATAATAAGTTTAACTGAACCTCGACTCATTAGTAAAGAGAACTTGTTGCCATTGATGTTGACTCCTGTTCTGATGTTCTTTGCACCAATTAAAGCGATCCTTCTTGTGTTGCGAAGACAGTGAAACACATACCCTTGGCTTTCTGGCCGTTTTCCTTAAGTCTTCTGTATACAGTTTGCCGTGATATAACTGTTTCCGAAGCGGCTGCAAGCTCTGAACTTAACTGCCGAGCAGTATTCTTGTTATGACGGACATTTATTGCCATATATCGATCTAGAGAAGCAGTTGTTATACGTTTACGACCTTGTCCAGGCCTCCTTAGAACAGTTCTAGAGTTCTGAAATTGTTTCAATAGCGCAGAGTGTCTACCTTGAAATATTCACACATCTCGCTGTTTCCACGATTTCTGACCTGCTTTTAAACGGCCCTTAATGCGCCACTTCACAGATTCGTCCAAATAATACTTCGGAGCGATAACAAACAGTTTCGAGTCCTTACACACTGAAATCAAGCGCTGTATTGCATAAATTCACTCAGATTTTCACTTTGTGCAAAGCCCTTGATTCACCGTCGGTTGACGTAACACCTTGATTTGCATATCAGAAACTGTTTGAACACTTTCGATTGGATAATTCTAATCATGCTTGTCTTTCACACATTCCATGCTGATATAGATTACATCAAATGGGTATTTTATGGAATATAATTATTTTTGGGTATGTAAAGATAATTTTGGACATGAATGTAGTACAGAGATTTCAAGCTTTTTGTGAATAATTTTTATGATGTATTTAATAACTTTGCGCACGAAATACGCATTTAGAAGAAAAGTTGATTCATAAAATTTGATAAACATTAATCATGGCTGTTTTTGCTGGTTGTGATATTGTGTTATAAAAATAATTTTGAACAATAAATAACAGTAATGAGTGTAAATCTATGCACCCAAATTATGAGAAATACTGCAGCGAAAACAAAGAAAATTATTTGAAAAAATTCATATCTGATGAACAAGTAAGATTTTTAAATATTGAAATGCTTTGATAAAGAATTTGATTATTGTTTATGAAAATATGCTTTTTGGTGGTGCGTAATTCAAACGTAAAGTAATAATATACACCGGAACGCTTTGTTGTAAATCTGAAATCAAAAACAATTCTACTGTGTCCCTTTAAAGGAGAAACTAAAGAGTAAAAATTCAAACAGAGAATTCTATCAATCTACCTGAAACGCGTGTACGAAATTTCGCTTTGAAAAATTCTCCAGATTACTTAAAAGCAAATACTGAGAAACATTCCGAGGTTAAATGAAGCCATATTAATGCCCGTTAAGGAAGAAAGAAATTCCAAGAAAATAAAGCTAAGGTAACTTCTTGGAATTCCTTAGCGAGAGAAAAGAATTTCGGAAACCTCTTTCATTCTTAAACACAAAGGGGGAAGGAGCCTCCGATAGCGTATAAAAGATTTCCACCCCGATTTTATGTAAATAGGAAGTCTTTATCGAAGAAGGGCGTGTATATGCGCCTTGTAGAAAAGCCGGGCTCAGCTGTTGACTGTTTAGATTCATTTCCACTGAAGAAAGCCCTTTGGACGTAGTTTAAGATATCAATGACTCGAGGAACGACTCGAAATTTCAAACTGAGCTCGTATTAAAGACTGGAATGATGTGTCGCACTCCTGAAATTGCCAATTGCTAGTTCTAACCTCGTAAAAGATTCGTTTTACGTTTGTTTCATTGTTGGTGATGGCAAGTTACGATGTCGTCGCTTTTAAAAGAAACGACGGGCACTCGAAAAGCCAAATTTGTCTCTTAGAAAGAATCGTTGTAGATGAATCTCAGTTGAAATGTTTTGGTAATTAATGTTGCAGTCGAAGATATGCAAGGGCTAAAGCAAATACCTATGGTTTTGCTGATGCAATCAAATAAAATCCCTGACACGCTTAGGAATGTTTGCAATCTCAAAGGAAACCAATTTATTTATATATAACGTATTCGTTTTATGTTTGTGTTGAGAAAAATAAGTTATTATGCCGTTGCTTTTAAGAGAACGCTCGCAAGCATTACAGCTGGTAATTATGTCTCTTAGAATCATTGCAGAAGCATCTCCTTTGACATTTTGTGATTAAGAATTGATTCCACTTTATTAATACCATAAAAGATTCGTTTTAAGTTTATTTTATTATTGAGGAGATGGCAAGTTACGATGTCATTGCTTTTAAAAAACCTTCGAACATTAAAAAAAAAAATAAAATAAAAATTTTTTTATGTTTTAAAAGAATTGTTGCATTGGAATCTTTTGACAATTTATGTGGCAGTGGAAGATACTTAAAGACTGAATCAGATACATCCAAAGACTACATCTATTGATATACTCCGTTACGTGAAATATAAATCTAAACACAAAAGCGATTGCAAAGAGGTTTCGAGTTTGAAACTCGGTCCAGCCAAAGACAGTCGTGTACTCGGGGACTGGTGCACGTTAAATCTACGGAGTCTTCAAATGTCCTCCCGTTGGCGTGGTCAGTAAAAATGGACTTTTCACTATTTTATTTTCAAGGTTATATTATTAAAACTGATCTGATGAAAAAGTAATCACCATTTTAAAACTTGAATGTTCTATTTAATTAAAATCAAAATATCAAAATTGATGTTTTGATAGTTTCACGCTCCGTGTTGTATTAAAAGACGCTAAAATATCGGGTCATTTAGACTGGCTTGATTTTTATGAGAAATTGAGGTTTCGAGAGCAATGTACCATAGAAAGTATCTGTTTACGCCTATGCGAGCTTCGTTGATTAATGTGTGGATGATGGCATCCCAAACTTCGTTATTGCTTTTTTGAAACGAAACAATTCGTTACTCCTTTACGCGTCAAAGTTTGGAGCGCAACGAAGCAGCGAACCCTTAAAATCCGAAAAAGAGGAACAATAAATGCGTCCGCTCCCACAAAAGCCGAGCAGCAGTTCCAACAAAATCAGACCGATTCCAGCGTGTGAAGCGAAGAAGCAAATAAATGAATCGCTGGTAAGTCGGGGAAGTTGCGGCTACTTTTCCGGGAAAGATTTTATTATTCAATTGACTGGAAAGGGACCAGTTTTACGAACCAAACATCACGACCTTTTGTCGAGGAAGTTTGCGATTCATTTACAGGGGCCCACAGATTCGCTTCCGTTTCAGTGGCAGAATCTCGTTTCGTAATCACATTTCATTAATTGATCCGGAGATTTCTTGACTCCTTTCTATAAAGTTGCTAAAGCAGTGCACAATGGGATACGCATATAGGCGGTGAAACTGAAAGCTTCCGGGCTTCTTTAAGCTTATTACATTAAGGTGGGTCGTTTTTTTACGAACTGTGGTGTAGGGTCTACCGAGGGGTAAAAGATTCTTACAAGGAGGCGCGCAGCTATTAACAGGAGTATTATTTTCAGTGTGTTCGATGAAGTTATTGAATCTGCGCAACGTCTTCAGAAACCCCTCAAAAATCGTTACCTCTACTTGGGAAAATCAGAAGTGATGAAAAATAATGATGTTGTTTTTATAGACTGTTTTTGACTCAGAAGTGGTTGGTGAAACACGCTTTTTTTTTGCTTTTATAGACTATTTGAAACTCAGAAGTGGTAGTTGTTTTCGTTTCTTGAAACTCGAATGTGACCAGACAGTGCATTTTCTTTTATGAAAAAGCTACGTGAAGCAGATAGCAATACAAAAATCTTTTATTTTTTGAAAAATCTACTTAAACTTAGAAGAAAAATATATTTTTTTGTCTTTTAAAAAATCTACTTGAAACTCAGAAGTAAAAAAATTTTTTTTTGTCTTTTGAGAAGTCTACTTGAAGCTAAGAAGGAAAAATAATAAGTATTTTTTTCAATAAAATAGCTACTTAAAGCTTACTATCAAAAATGATAATTTTTTTTTTGAAAAATCTGCGTGGCGGAACTAGAGAGTAATTAAAAATGTCTTTATTATAATTTTTGAGAAAGCTACTTGAAACATAGTGATAAAAAATCATATGATAATGTACTGTGTACAATGGGTACTCACCAAATGTCTGTATTAAGGCATTACTCATAATGGGACAAAACATATGGATGTAGTTCGATGGGCAGAACAAGAATTAAAGAGTACCGTTTTGAAGGTAGTAACGCACTATTTTAATGTATTCAAATGATGGAGCTCTGCATGAAAACAGTCTGGATCAGTCTAAAGAAACAATTCGATTTGTCCCATTTATCACTAAACAAAACCGTACGTCGCAGTAAATACATAATTTCGTTGCTTTACAAAGCATTTTGTTTTACTTTTTATTTATTAACTAAACTTTATAAAACAAATAAAAACTATTATTCTGTTTATTCTTCGATAACAAATGGTGAAACTGTGCAAAGCATTTATTTCAGTTTTGATTTGGAATTTCGACAATTGCGTTCAAAAATTAATTCAATTAATTTCAATATAAATAATATTTGGTGTGTCTCAGAGCTTCAGTAATTAGTTTATGCGTTCCATTAGTTGAAAAAGCTGAAAATCCCTTTTAAGTATTAAGATAAGTTTACTGACAAGTTATACTATCAGTCAAATTAAAATAACCCGAAAACTCATTAAGAAAAACTTTCAATTTAATTCCTACTATAACATGTGAATCCAAGGTAATAATTAATTAGATCAATGGAATAACAATGAAAACAATGTTGACTGCAACAATATTGAGATATGTTTTTTCAATTTGATATGAATGCGAGTTTACTGCTCCTTTCATTATGTAAATTTGATAAAAATAGTTACATTAAATAAATGAAATCTGTTTTTAAAAAGGAGACCGTCGCTAGCATTATGTCCTAACTAAATACACGAGTGTATATTTTGTGATAAAGCTTCGTCAACTGAAAGTAAAAATTTGCGATTTATAGAACAAAGATATTCCCAAGACCCTTCAAAATTTGTTTTATAATAACATTAAATCTGTTTCATTTCGACAAGTGACTGCTAATAGATAACGTAATGCAAAAATGTAAAAATACGTGTCTAATTGTTTTTGTGATTCTATTTCGCTGTCAGTAAATAGTAATTTTAATGGACTTAGAATGTTACCACGTGTTTCTGAACTGTATAATGATCTGATTCATGTAAGGTAACACTTCATAATTCTTACACATTACAAAATCGAAACACTTTAATGAAACGTAGGTTGACAATCTGTACCATTTTAAACACGGCAAAAAGATTTTCGTGGAAAACAAAGAAACCAGATGGAAATCGCAAATATTATATTCATCTTTATTAGTGGTCAGTAAACCACGGCTCTTTAGCAACTTGAGTGTGGCTCTTTAGTCACCTGAGTGTGGCTCTTTAGCCACCTGAGTGTGGCTCTTTAGCCACCTGAGTGTGGCTCTTTAGCCACCTGAGTGTGGCTCTTTAGCCACTTGAGTGTTCGGCTCTTTAGCCACTTGAGTGTGGCTCTTTAGCCACTTGAGTGTGGCTCTTTAGCCACTTGAGTGCGGCTCTGCCACGAATCGATTTCGACTAAATACTGGTAATATGTAAATATCCCGCCGGTAATGCGAGGAAGAAAACTGTTGAGGAACTTCAGAAGAGTCATGAAAAATCAAGTTCTGTATTTAATTACTGGGTGCAATCTTCCAACAATTTTAATATTACAAGCTTTATTGTTAGTCAAAAGAGGCAAACCATACACAGACGGTGAATTCATTAAAATTTCTTTCATAAATGCATCCGAAGAGCTATTCCAGAATTTTAAGAACAAGGCAGATATTCTTTAAAAAAATTAGATTTACCACTGTTTGCTAAAACAGTAAAAGACAGAACAGTCAAAATGTATTCGAATATAACCAATCAGCAAATCGAAGATCTTAAATTAGTTTCAGCTTTATCAATAACTGTTGACGAATCTTGTGACATAAATGACACAGCGCTCGTTTCACTTTTTGTTCTATTTATTTCAGTTTCGGGTCCTAAAGAAGAACTTTTAGGATTATTGCCACCGAAAGGTCAAACACGTGGAGAGTATATTGCAAATTCTGACATTGAATGCATGGAGAAACATATTCCATTCAGTAAAATTATTTCAATTTCAATAGATGGAGCAAAAAGTTCGACCAGAGTAACTACATTTAACTTGACAGATACATCCCCCCCCCTTAATTTTTAATTAAATGCTGGGACAATGGTGAATGGTGAATATGTTGAATGTGTGACAAAATTGCGTCATGGTGAGTGTAAGTCAAAATTGTGTCTTGAAGCATGTAAGACGAAATTGTGTCATAGAGTGTGTAAAACAAAATTGTGTCGCGAAATTTGTGCGTCAAAATTGTGTCACGGAGCATGTTAGTCAAAATTGAATGTGTCATGAAGCGTGTAAGACGAAATTGTGTCATAGAACATGTAAGTCAAATTTTTGTCAATGAGTGTATAAGCCAAAATTGTGTCGTGGAGTGAGGTGAGAAGCTATATGATAAAATGTGTAGAAAGAACGAAATTTATTACATAAGATTATTTCACGAGAGACATATTAATGGTACGATTGTGAAGTACAATTTCCATTTACGTCTAAAATTTTGTATAGGTTCTTTCACTGAAGAATAATGGCAAGCTCAATATGTATGTATACTAATAAAACTTTTTTATCACCGTACTTTTCCATGAATAGAGAGTAGAATAAATCCCCGGTCTCGTTTTTCCACTCCAAAGTCCTGATTTTGTCTCAAGGAAAAAATGTCAGCCATACTTATAGGACAATACAAACATAGATTTAGTAATAGCAATACTTCAAATTGAACGAAACAGCCATACTTTATGGCTTTAAGATAAAAGAAATTTTGGGCTCTTTAAAAGTGAGATTCAATACAGATTGATATAAAGTGTTATAAACTCAAATTAGCTGATAAAAACTAATATTCTCTTATCACGCTTGCATAAGAATTTCTCTATGTTCCTTGCAGACCAAGTAATGTCTACCCAAAGAAATACTTCGGGGAAAAGCACATACTTTCGTAAATTGTCATTACTGTTTTGCGTTTACAAGATCTAGAATTTTTTCTTTCCTGCTCGTTTTTTTTTATTAGTGAAGACAAAACTCGAGTTCTTAAGAATACATGTGGTTAATACCAACAAAATTTTATTCAAAAATGAAATTTGTAATAGCTGCTGTTAAAGTGCCTTGAGCAGAAATTTGCTGATGAAATCTAATATTTTCTTGCATAAAAATTTCTCTTATCATTTTCTGGACCAAACAGTATCTGCTTTAAAGAAATAGTCTGGGAAAAGAGTACATCCTTTCGTAAGCTATCGTTACTGTTTAGTAGAATTATAATTTCCTTTTCTGCTCGATGTTTTCCTTTGTGAAAATCAAACACAAGTCTTAAAATAAATAATTTTTTCAAAAGTTTTATTAAGAAAGTAAAAAGGTAAGTGAAATTTACTGATGAAGACTAATATTATCTTGACCAACTTGTTTCAGAATTTCTCACTGTTCTTTCTGGGCCAAATAACATATGCTACAAAGAAATACTTCTGGGGCAAAAGAGTACATACTTTCGTAAACTGTTATTATTGAGTAGCAGTTTACAAGTACTAGAACTTCTTCCTTTTCTGCTCATCTTTTTTTTTTTTGAGAATATAAAAATAACATTTTTTCAGAATATATGGAGTTAAGATAAACATAATTTCAAAATTTGTATTGAAATAAAAATTAAAGTTATTATATCTTGATATAAAGTGCCATAAGCAGAAATTCGCTGATGAAAATATCAGTTTCTCTTAACGATGGCATAAAAATTCATCTTTGTTCTTTCTGAACCAAACAATATCCAATCCAAAGAAATATTTCTGGGTAAAGAGTATATACTTTCGTAAACTGTTATTACTGTCTATAGCGTTTGCAAGAATTATAACTTTCTTTGCTGCTCGACATTTTTCTTTATGAAGATAAGACTTCGACGGTTCTACAGGAAAAGCATTTATTTTTCAATTTTCAACCGAATTAATCCACGTTTCGTTTTGAAAGTAAAAATCCAACAGCACATTGATCGTACGAAATTACTGTTTCAAACTTTCACCTAGCTGCAAATCGATTCGTCTTTTAAAATACTAATTTCATTAAGTCACAGTGAGTGAACCCAAGAAGTAAAAGGAACGAAAGTTTTGAGGGAGTTGGGAAAGGCTCTAATCGACTAACTTTCTGTCAATTTTTTGTCCAGCACTTTCTGTACGACTGAATTCCTGGAAATTTATTGTTGAACAATTATGAAAAGGGGAGAGTCATCGAAACAGTTTGAGCTCAATTTCCTGTTAATTAAAAAACCACTCAAGCTTTTTAGAGTTAAGAGTTAATTAATTTATTATAAGTAGAGGGGAAAGAAAGCTTCCTTTAATTAAAAGGAAAATTTTCATTGATCTTTTGTAAAACTATGTGTAGGAAAGATCACAGTGTCATTATTTTATCCGAATGTGTTAATCTCCGTGTTTATCATTATATATATATATATATATATATATATATATATATATATATATATAAGAAACAATACCAAATCTAATCCCCTAAAACGCAAGTTTCAACACAGATAAGTTATTAAAATTCAATATTAATTCCCATTTCTTATCACCTTTTCAACCGGTAGTCCCCAATTCATGTTCACACCATTTTAACATTTGAGCTTTCTCACCTCGTTAACCATGGATTTAAACAACCTCACTCTCTCGAAATGTTTTCCGTTCTCTTTCCTTTCCTAATAGTCTGGTGCATTCTGCCACGACACTTGATATGCAAGTGCAACTTTTATCAACAGCCAGCCTTTTCTTCCAGTGAATTTTATTATTAACCATCCTAATCAACTAATCGTGATCCAAATTTATACCATTAGAGCAAGCCTCGAAATAGATTTTTTAATACAGGTGCACCTTGTGCACCTAAGTTTTAAATTAGGTGCACAGATTATGTTTTAGATGAATATTAAAAAAAACCTAATGTAAGAGCATTAATGCAATGTAAACTACTTTATTAGTTGGGTATGTTTAGATAGGTTAGTAGTATATAGTAAATAAAAATATTTAAACAGTTTTATTTATCTGCAAAATTATTACTTACAAATATTCAGTCATTAGACATTGGTGTGCAAAAAACACAAAAAATAAACGAGTACACTATATTTTAAGTAGATAAAATCTGAATTTAAAGGTAAATAATAAAAATATTTGTTTGCGACACGCAGTGGCCAGACAATTCTCAGGAATTCCTACGACTTTACACTTCATTAAAACACGAGGTGTTTACAAAAATGTGGGATGCCTATTGTTCGAGGGTGATCAAGTTACATAAATTCTCCTCTCTCCGGCTGTCGCGACAGTCGCTTCAACAGAGGCCATCTGGAAAAAGTTTCAATCATCGGAAAGTTCTGATGGCAGTGGCGCAAGTAAACCTTCCTCCTGTATAAATCCGTTACGGTCCAGTGATTCTGTATTTTCATAGTGTGTATTTAGGAATTTTAATTACGTTCCTTTAGAGCGAGAGAGGTCGATACTAATATTTTGTTCAAACATCAAAATAACATAAAACACATTCCCCTCCGTTATTTTTTAACGTTATGTGCACTGCGTGCACACGTCGGGAAAAAATTAGGTGCACAGTTTTTTTTCATGTGCGCAGTTTTTTTTCATGTGCAAACTATACACCCGGGTGTTTCGAGCTCTGCACCAGATGATTAATTTTTAAACACGAACACACACTCTTGGCTAATATTTATCTAATTTCATATAAAATTAGGTAAATTTTCATATAAAGATTTTCATTTTCCATTATTCCCTCCTCCATTTTCATATAAAAGATCCCGTACGTATAAATTTGCAAACTCTCGTCGTCATATTGATGACTTAATTATTTTTTATTCTCCAGATTTTATTGATTTTTCAAAAAAAAAATTGTCCTGCAGAATTAGCCCTAAAACAACAAAAATAATTCGCCTCGCTCCACTAGCTTTCTTGATAATAGTATTTTGATACAAGTACTAAATTGTTTTTTTTTCCATCTATGATAAAATAAATAGTTTTTAATTTAATAGCGAGTAGCTGGGATCTAATATCTCTATACGTATTTACAGAAATAATATCTATTCTCAAATTCACGGAACAAAAAGCACTTGCAAACATTAAATCATACTCGATAAGCAACTCAAAAAAGTAAAAATAGAAAATGTTTATAAATTATGCACCCTAGAGAGATCTTTGAATTTCTCTCTCTCTCTCTTACTATCAAAATGTTATACTGCTTTTCGTAGTTTTTAAAATGTAATCGTAAACGTGATAGCTCGATTTTTGCTATTTGCATAACACACGAGTGCAGACACTCCTGTCTTTTAAATCTCAAGTTGCATTCTGATTCGATGAAAATTGTGATTGCCCGGGTGTCTATATAGGGAAAGTTATTTTATGACCCCCTCACTTAAGGCTCCGAGGGGTTTTAACGAGATAATTCGTTCATCAAGTCCTGAACACTTTTTCTAATGACAAGATACCTCGCCCATCAAGTTCTGTCCTGTTTTGCTAACGACGAGATCATCAAGATATTACCAATTTTTTTATACCATGGCGAGATCAAGATCTGATCAGTTTCCTTCTACGACGAGATATCTCGTCCATCAAGTTATGACCAAATTTTGCTAATGTCTATACATATCGTCCATCAAGTTCTGACCAATTTTGCTAATGACGAGATCATCATGATATTGCCAATTTTTGTTTATCAAGGCTAGATAAAGATCTGGTAAATTTTCTTCTAATGACGAGAGATCTTGTCCATCAAGTTCTGTCCAATTTTGCTAATGACGAGATCATCAAGATATTACCAATTTTTTTTATATCATGGCGAGATCAAGATCTGATCAGTTTCCTTCTAACGACGAGATATCTCGTCCATCAAATTATGACCAAATTTTGCTAATGTCTATACATATCGTCCACCAAGCTCTGACCAATTTTGCTAATGACGAGATCATCATGATTTTGCCAATTTTTGTTTATCAGGGCTAGATCAAGATCTGGTAAATTTTCTTCTAATGACGAGAGATCTCGTCCATCAAGTTCTGTACAATTTTGCTAATGACGAGATCATCAAGATATTACCAATTTTTTTATATCATGGCGAGATCAAGATCTGATCAGTTTCCTTCTAAAGACGAGATATTTCTTCCATCAAGTTATGACCAAATTTTGCTAATGTCTATACATATCGTCAATCAAGTTCTTACCAATTTTGCTAATGACGAGATCATCATGATATTGCCAATTTTTGTTTATCAGGGCTAGATCAAGACCTGGTAAATTTCCTTCTAATGACGAGAGATCTCGTCCATCAAGTTCTATCCCATTTTGCTAATGACGAGACATATCGTCCATCAAATTTTGACCAATTTTACTAATGACGAGATCATCATGATATTGCCAATTTTTGTTTATCAGGGCTAGATCAAGATCTGGTAAATTTCCTTCTAATGATGAGAGATCTCGTCCACCAAGATCTGTCCAATTTTGCTAATGACGAGACATATCGTCCATCAAAGACCAATTTTACTAATGACGAGATAATCAAGATATTTCTAACTTTTTTTATCATAGCGATATAAAGATCTGACCAGTTTTCTTCTAATCGTGAGGTATCTCGTCCATGAGATTGGTAAGATTTGCTGATGACGAGATACCTGGTCGAGACAAACCACCTGGAGAGTATATCTATAGATATTCACATTCCGTCGATAAAAATAACAACGGTATAATATCGTAAACAATTTATTGCCTCCTGATGTTTCCTCTGTATTTCTACATATACACACCCTGACAAACTGATCACCGGTCTTCGTAATGTTAAGTAGAGTTCGTATTGGTAGTTCCTCCTGCAGATAGACTGTCCTCTTTCATTGATAACAGATAGCAATTAATCATCCCCGAGTCGTATCTGCGCGGATGACATTACTCTTCCATGCAAAGCAATCCGAACTAAAATAATCGATATACAACCCATCTATTTATTCACAATGCTGCATTAAGATATAAGATGACTTTTTTGGCTATTTGAGGAATAGCTGTTCGCGTATGGATGAGGTTTAACCAGCCCGTCTACAAAAAAACATACGCGTAAGATAAATCAGTTGTGAATAAATTGATCTCAGGTCCTCGTACCTGATCAGGTCCGCCAAATATTTGTATTAGGCTCGCATATCGGCGGATAGGTTTAGCAGCCCTGCAATTCACATATGGCCCTCCGGACAGATTTACACGACCATAGACCAGATGCAGCTCTAAAAATATTTGTTGTCAGGACCCCAGACCATATACGAACCTTAAATATTTTTATTAGACCTGAAGTCTATTTATGTCTTTGCGAATAGATTTACCCTGCTTACAGACCAGGCATGATCTTGAAAATATTTTATCAGGCACGCAGACCAGATATGGTCCACCAAATATTTTTATTAGATCTGATGTCTATATATGGTTTACGAATAGATTTACCCTGTCTACAGACCAGGTATGACCCTCATAATATTTCTATCAGGCCCGTACAGATATGGTCCACCATATATTTTTATTAGATTTTAAGTTTATACATGGCTTTACGAATAAATTTACCCTGTCTACAGGCCAGGTATGACCTTAAAAATATTTTTATCAGGCACGCAGACCAGATATGGTCCACCAAATATTTTTATTAGATCTGATGTCTATATATGGTTTACGAATAGATTTACGCTGTCTACAGACCAGGTATGACCCTCAAAATATTTCTAAAAGGACCGTACACCAGATATGGTCCACCAAATATTTTTATTAGATTTGAAGTCTATATATGGCTTTACGAATAGATTTACCCTGTCTAGAGACCAGGTATGACCCTCATAATATTTCTATGAGGCCCGTAGACCAGACATGGTCCACCAAATATTTTTTATCAGGACTGTAGTGCAGATACCCACGCCATCGGTCCATATACGGTCTTCCGGACAGATTTATAAACCCCCCAGACCAAATACGGGCATCCGAACATGTTTATCTGGCTCGTATACAAGATACAGCCCTCCAAATGTTTTTATTAGGCCAGCAGACTAGTAACGGTCCTCTAAATATTTTTATCCAACCGCAACGAGATAAGAACCTCGAATTTTTTTTATATTATACGAATATAAGGGCACGATTTCATAGCCCGCTCAGATACGCCCCTCCGAATATGTTCACCCAGCCCGCGCGACCAGATGTGAATATCAGAAATTCCTAAAAAAAGACACTCATTTACCGAAAAATAAATATTTAAAAAGCAGCGAATCGGTTGCCTAGAGTTGTTTAGCAAATAGCAACGTCAAAATTTTCTCAAGCAGATTTTTACATGCTTTCTTGTTTTAGTCTGATATAGAAAAACCTTACCTCCTTGAGGAAAGAACTGTGCGTACACTTCTTTGAATGTTGATTCATTGACAATTCCTGTGGGACAGGCCTGAAACAAATAATAAGGAAAATACTTAAATATAAACACATTATTGTAATAATGGTACACTTTAGTGCAAAATTGATTAGTTAAATAAACTTCAAATATAATTAATTAGGAACATTGTAAAAAGGAATGAGGTATAAAGCTGACTGGAAAAATTCCTCTGCGCGTTTGAACTGCTGTAGAGGAAGTGAGTAATTAGCAAGCACACTAAGAGAATAACGTTCGTTTTGAAGTTTAATCGTAGTATTACGTCGTTTATTCTTTATTCGAATTTACTATCAAAGTTCTCAATAAAATGGATTCTTGATAATATGCCGTTATGGCTGTCCAATTAGTGATAATAAGAATGATTTATGACAATTTTCTATCGTTTCTACGAGGAACAATGTTACTTTCCAAATCACCTCACAAATAATATAGCGGTAGCCCGATTTGAAGAGTATCGGAGGGTTGCGAGTTCGAATAAACACAAGACCGTTGTGTACAAGGGGGGCTGGTGCACGTGAAATCTGTCGCGGCCTCAAATGTCATCACGTTGGTGTGGTGTGGAAGTTCGGGGAGTGGGGTGCCAGTTCAGGTGTGACTCAACTTAATTTAACTCCGTCATGGGATACCGACCCTACGATTGGGTTTACCGTAAACAAATTTCCCATAACGTAAAGGTGGACAAATGAGAAAAGGAAAAAAAATGTGCGATGCAAAGCAAACATTTTGAGTTCAGAAATGCACACGCTGGTGCTGTTCTAATAAAAGTTTGCTATGAGGTTTTGAGGCAGTTAAAGTGTTGTAGTCAAAAAGTGAACTTAAACCGATTTTTGAGTTCAAACTCCCTGAGGCCACAAATCACACGATTTGTATGATTTTCCTTTGTAGCAAGGGATGAACATCCATGTGTTTAAGCCAGGTGTCGTAGTACTGAGGTTCTCGTTTTACGACGCCTGGCTGTTCATCCCTTGTGGTGTGACCTCGTCATCTGACCGTGGTTCAAAATTACGTAGTTGTATTCTCGTATCTTTCCTTTCAAGTTTGGTCCTGAACCGTCGCCAATATCTCGTTGTTTTTGATTCTTAGTTAAAATACCTACCTACCAAAAATAATACCGGAGTCGTCATGGCTCAGTAGTGTAAAGTAGTGGGCTTAGTTGTGTGCTAAGATTAACGAAAAATCAAAAATATGATATAGCAATGAATTAAACGAAGAAATTTACCCTATAAACATAATTATTGTTTGGGTAGGTAGTTCAATTAGTGTCACACTGGAGCAACACAACGGGCTACTTGATACAAAACCTTGAACAATCGCGAAGGGTGGGAAACGAGGTAACCCCTCGTAATTTTGATCCACTGTCGGATCCAATATTTTAGAACGACGAAACTGCAAAATCGATGATAAATATTTAAAATGAAATAAAACTTTCATTACCATCCAAGTTTCTAAAATGTTGTAATTAATATTAATTATGAAAGTATTCTCAGTTTTTGCTTTTTTATAAATCGATGAATTACACTTACGTCATTGTCCTTCAAATCGCAACTGAAACCGAAATGACGTCACTTTCTGAAAACGTATAGGAAGTACGTTATTCCGCTTAAACAGTTTATTTATCAACCACCTTTATTTAGCTTGACAGAAAAGACTCATGAGGATATTTTTCAACTCATTCTCATTCATATACTTTATTCGTTAGATGTATGGCGTTACAATAAGAAACAATTCTGAGTTAGTGTAATGTCTGGTAATACGCTGCAAAATGAAATCTTAGAATCCATTAACTCCTGCCATAAAGACAATTTTGATCGATCCTAATCGTTTGACCTCTCCCAGAAATCTTTCTCATGTGTCAAATTCGTAATGTTGATTACACACGAGATACGATCTTAATAGGATTTGAAGTTTCAAAAATAGACTTGGTAGATCTCTCTCCAGATTTGAAGTCAGCTATTTTATTCGCTAAGATGGCTCTATAATACCCATATCCCGTTAGTGTAGGATTTCCTTGTTAGTTTGATGGAATTTGGTTAAAGTAATAGGTAGTTTGGTTCCAAAAATAGAATTAAATGGAAGTTAAAAATGTCTAGAATGTAACATGTTCAATCCAGCTGAACTTTTATTGGGTGCATTCAACATAAAGATTGTATTGCATCTTTCCTAAAGTAAAAATACAAGAATGTTTGGATACTTAGAATCTCAATGTGAAAAAATGTAAAAGCCACTAGAGCCGATATTATTAAGCATGATATAAGTAAAATCGAGAATTGTATCAATAAAAATATTAGAGGACACCGGGGCTTGTTGGCATAGTTCTTGGTTTTTCATTTTTCAATTTTTTCTGCAATACTTTCAGCTAATATATCCAATGCTGCTGATAATGGAGCTCCTTGGCTAGAAATTAATGCAGAAAATAACACTAAAAATTGTATAGTTTACTCATTAGATATTGTTTACGAAAGTGTTCTAACTATGTCAACTTACCTCTAATGTGGGGTGGGTTGGTATAACACCTGGGGGAAATTGGCGTAGAATATTATTGTGATAGGATCTAAACAATAATGCAAGTTAATCACTTTTAAACTTATATTTTAATGCAAAATAATAAAAACTAAGGAAACATAGCAAACAGAGAACAAAGAATTCTTAAACACTTCATGTCCACCAAAAAAGTAGGACGATCGTGCACTTAGATTGGTGGCTTCAATTATCGCAAAAATTGTTGCGGTTTTACCACATTGTGTCCGCGACTACTGACCATATCCAAAGTTTGTGTGTTTGCACCATTGTGGGAGTATAAATTCATCGCAATCGATGTCCACTATCTTTCCTATGCCAACATGCCCCACGACTAAACTTCTAACTTGCCTCACCAGGACTTTTGTGACAAGATGTCTGCCGCACTCTTAAACATAACTTTTATAAGCAATTCCAGTACATGAATATAATCACTATTTATCTCTCTATCCAACACAACCATTGAAAACATCTCTACATATTCTAGGTCTTCATAAAACACCAAAACCTTCAACGGAGAAAAAGAAACTCACTTGACAAAAAACACACGAGTTTTTTGCTCTCTCTCTCTCTCTGGAAGCTTCTATCACACTGAAACTAGAGTGGATGATGCAACATACACGTGCAGTTCAATAGTGGCGATATCTCTGAAATCACTGTGGCAAAAAATACAAGGTGAATGCCAATTTACCCTTATATCAATAAGCCCCGGTCTCCTCAATATGGTTTCTCGAATGCATAAATGTTTTGAAGAAGCCATATCGGCAGACTGATACAGGAAATGGACATTTTTTGGAGTTAACCCTTGAAATGGTTTCGAAGAGGTATCACGTCCATTCATGTCTGACCAATTTTGCTAATGACGATATACCTCACCATCACGTATTTCTCAGTATTTAATGATGACGAGATCACGATCTGGTCAGTGTTATTCCAAAGGCTAGGTATCTTGTTCATCGCAATCTGGTCAGTTTTGTTAATACGACGTATCATCTATTCGAGTCAACAACCAGGAAGAATTTTTTATTATGACGAGATCATAACCTGGTCACTTTTCTTCTAACGACAACCTGTCACAATCCTTCAAAATCTGGTCAGTTTTGCTAATGATTACCCACATGGTCAAGCCGAGCACTAGCTGGGATAAATGAAATGGTAATTTCACAAACTGTATATCCTATGCATGCAATGTTGAAAATGCGTGTTTTAACCCTTCTTTGCATAATGGTTGAAATTTTCATCATAACATTTTGAATGCCCAAAAATTATATAAAAGAACAAGTTTATTTTAAGTTGATCGTGTCTGGATACCTTTTTAATGTCCACTGCATAAAAAAAAACATAGCTGTCAAAAATAAGCAAGTGTCACTATCAGTAAAATGAGCTTGAAGTTGTCATTCCGCTGTTTGTTGTAGTTGTAATAAACGTATGATTTCGTTTTAAATTTTGTTTTATTATATTTGAGTTTCTATTGTGCTAAAAAAGTGAAAATGAGTGGAAGAAAGGTTTGTAACATGTCTTTCTGTTATTTTTAGAGCAATTTCTGAAAAAGTTTGCGTTTAATTTAAAAAATACCACATGATACCATCATATTGTTTTTTGCTAAATTTATACTATAAATATATACAAAGATTTTTTTAACCATTTTTCCTTTAATTTTGAACATGAATTATATCACCTTGATTTATTTCACCAATAAAGAAAAAATCATGCAAAGAAGGGTTAAAGAACATTTTTATGGGTATTAATCGTTGAACTTGATTTTCTTAACGTAGAACATTTGATATTTTGCATGTTTAATATGAACTTTTACAGATAAAAATACGGTTCAGTGCTTATTTTTACACTTAAAAATGACGCCATGTTATTTTCAATCATCTGTCTGTCACATACTTTAATTAAGTGCAAACCCCTATTGAAGAGAAGATCATGAAGTATTTATATACAAGCAGTTGCAATTTTTTTTGTCGATATAGCTTTCCGATAAATACTATTTAATATACTTTCATTCAATATTTTGGAAAATTTATTAACCTTCCAAGTGTTGCGACAAGAAATCTCTAACAAGATATGGTAAATTTTGATAAGAACTAGATTTCTTGTTGAGACAAGAGTGCCTTATTAGTCCAAGGGCAATCAAGAACCAAGAAGTAAGAATAAATCGTGTCTTGCCCAGAAGCGGTGATGGTTTGACACATTTTTTTGCGCAAGAATCTTGACACTACAGGGCACTTTTCATAACGAGAATGTAATGCACCAAATGGTTAAATTCCTAAAAATAATTATCGACTAATCAGTAGCGTTTATTTCTCCTTCCCAATCTACAGTTATCACTAGAATCAGATATAATTACATTTTATCGATGAGAGGCATTTTCTTTCGAGCTAAATATAGCTGGTCCTGTTCATCAACTTTCTGATGAAATAGGTAGAGCATGTGGACGGAGTTGCTGTCGTAAGTAGAAATTGCAATCCGATCCGGCGTATCCGGCATCATTTGGCTACCTATCGGACTCAGCAACCTCTATCGGATTCGATCCGGATCCGATAAACCCGAATTAAAAAAAAATTAAATATAGGATTATTTAAACCCAACTTTTAAGTCGCAAAATCGTTTATTTAGCAATCGATTGTGACTTAATCGATTTTATATTTTTCAGACATCAGTTTGAAGAATTCTATCGAAAATAATAGATTAAATTATCAATAATATTTTTTTAATAAAGAGGAATTAGAAAAGCAAATTCTGCAAGAAAACGAAGACTATTGCAAAAACACAAATTTTGAAAAGAAACAGATTTTGAGAAAATACTGAAGAAAGAAATGACTTCATATGAAATGGAGTAAAATATTTGTATCTTATGTACGACTTCTTAATGGCGGTTAAACCAACTAGTGTCGAAGCTGAGAAGGCCTTCTCGGCCGCTGGTTGTATTTGCAGTTCATTGAGAAGCAGGTTGGGGGATTACACAATTAAAACGATTTGTTTCCTTAGATCGTTCTTTCAAACTCAAGAGGGATTTTCATTTCTATACAACTTCGATTTAAGCAACTGAGAAGAATTAAGACTTCCCTTTTTTGTTATGTTGACCAAAACCATCCAAATATTAAATTTTTATCTTAGTATTATACAAGGTTAGGTACAATTTATACGTCCTTTGCTCAACGATAACTTTTGTGGTTTTTCGTGGAGATAGACATGATAGATATGTGGTATTTCCTGGAGATCTCATTAGAGATAGACTACTTAATTTTAGATAAATAGAAAAGTTCTACGTATAAAACAAACTGATGTTTTTTGGTGAGGAAACTAGTATGACTGATCATCATCAATCGTTTAATACTTACTACTAGTAGTTCTAGTAGTTACTATAATTAATAGTTGGTGATTGAATTCCTACCTATGGGTAATTATTAATAAAATTGATTTTCTAATGTTAAAATAAACGTTTTGTTCGTCAATTTGGAATAATATCCTTTTTACCTGTTTTCACTAAGCCGATTTTGGAAAAATACATATTGGTTAGATAGACTTATTAACAAAGCACCGATCCCACCGGATCCAGGCGGATTACTGTCAATCCCTAGTCGTAAGATCTTATGAGGGTAATTCAGGTGGGCTTACGAATCGACAAAGGCCGATTGGCCATCGAAAAGTGGACTGGTGTTTTAGATCACGCTGGATAATAACTGTAATCAATCAATAATCTGTCACATAAAGGACGCAGTTTCCCGGTTGGAAAAGTAGCATATTTGCAACAGCAAGGTTGTAGGTTCGGAACTCGAGAAAACAAAGACCGTCATGTACATGGGTGTCATACGCATGGCGGTTGATGTACATTAAATCTGTCTTGTCCTCAAATGTCCTCACATTAGCGTGGTGTGGAAGTTTGGATAGCTAGGGTGTCCGCTCAGGTGATGACCTCGTCATTAGCAAATTTGGTCACACCTCGCACGAGATATCTCGTCGAAACCACTTGTAGGGTTAACCACTCTCGACAGAACATTAACCTGTCAATAAAGCTTTCCGTGTGTAAACGAGCAATACGAGTGGATACCTGTGGACGAATACTAATTAGTTCTTCATTATGATTCGTTCTTTTACCCTACACCACGTGACAGATATTCGAACCGAGTGATCGGAAAAAATAACACAAAACAACGCGCTCCATCTATTTCTATAAACAGTCGAAGGCATTTCTATGCTTCTGCAGGTTTTATCGTTCTATACCATACCATTAACTGTGAATTCACATTTATTGTTTGTCCTCGGATTTTTATTCCAAATCTACAAGTTAATTAAAAACTAAAGTAATTTTAAATAAAAGAATATTTGATAGCTGAAAACTAAAGTATATCTGATTTATAAATCTCAAAATCAAAATAAACGTTACTTTAAAAAAATGGGTTTGCACGTGACAGCTTCAACGATACGAAATTGTATTTTTGAACTTTCGCCCCAATTTAAAAAAATGAACAAATGCTAAAGATTAACTAAACCGTCTAGAGCTACATTTCCTCTCATAAAAGTCTGGCCAAATGAATATTTAAAATCTGAGGCAGTTTTTAAAAATGAAGGTTTTATGTTGCATTTGAATGCCTAATACTTCATCTAGATTATTACTCATTAGAATTTTGAGATTTAAATTGTCATCTTGAATTAATTTCCTTGGCTCTTCATCTTCATCTTTAGTTTTAATGAGCGTATTTTGCAGACAACTTAAGTTTATTTCTTTTAAACTTATTTTAAATGTAATAGAATCGAAGTGCTTCGATGCTGTTGGAAACCGTTGTCTCTTCCACATTACTGGAATATTTAATTTTTAATTACAGTTAATTTTTATTTTTGATATTAATGAGTTATATTGCTCATTCAGAATAAACCTTTGGGGAAAGTTTAATGGAACTCGAGAAATTATTTTGAGAATTCCTTTGTTGAATAATGGTTGAGAATTGCTTTGTTGAATAATCCCTTTGTTGTCTGTTAGTGTAATCAATGTAATATTTCATTTTAATCGTTTTTAAGGGCTCAATGGGAATAGCCTCTGCGTTAGCAAATGCGATTTGCACCCGGCACTGATTCTGCTCTTCCCTGGATGTATTTTTCATTTTCGTGTCAGTAAAATTTTCCTTGTGTTTAATTCCATTTACTTGACGTTATGCTGGCGTAGTTTGGCCAAATATTCTCCCTTAAGCCATAAAATACACCAAACCCACCATCTTGTTTTAAATATCCCATAGAAGAACAGGAGTATCTAGCTAGTACGGGAGCAAACTTCATATTTAGAACATGAGCAGTAATCTACCTAGTATAAAATGATTGTATTCTCTAATACAACAACAGTAGTCTGGCTAGTACAAGAGCAGTAGTCTGGCTAGCACAAGAATAGCATTCTGGCTTGTACAAAAGTACTAGCAATCTGATTAGACAAGCATCGTAGTCTAGGTAGTGGAGACGCATGAGTAAGGATCATTGCGTTTATTACGATTCCAAATGTTTACTTCTGAACTTATTACAAGTGTGTTCATTTATAGCTTGAATTAAGACCTGCGTTGAGAATTTTGAGTATTTATTACAAAACATAAATAAATTGCTTCACAAATATTTTTAAAGTTGAATGGTTGGAAGAGAGGCTGGTGTAAAAAAATTATATTTTTTTGTAAATCAATCAAAATTATATTTTTTTTTGTGTATTAATCAAAATTATACCTTGCTTTTTTTTTATCAGACCGGGAAAATTATAATTCTTGGTGCCCCACAGAAGATTTTAGTTATTAGTCATGTTCGTCATGAGGTTGAAGGTTGGAAGTCCCGGTATTGGCTAAACAAAACCTGTTTTGTAAAAGTACTTTTCATCAAATACATTCACGAAATAAATATACCATACAAAGACGAAGTTTCCTACCCTCAAAAGTTCAATGAATTGTAACCCTCTTGGTGTTGGTCTCGTCTATGTACCTCGTCATGAGCAAAACTGGGCAGAACTTAACCTTTTGACTACAGGTATAGATATAACTGGCGCGATTTTTAAATTTTCAAGGTACAACTGCTGTACTGGCAGTAGTCTAAATTCTTTCTTGGCGCGATTCATGTAATTTTCAAGGTACAACTGTTGTACTGGCCGCAGTTTTAAATTCCTGCTTGGCGCACGATCGAGGTACAACTGCCTTACCGGCCGTAATCTAAAGGTTAGAGGAAGCTATCTTTCGTCATTAGAAGAAATCCGACAAAGTCATAATCTCATCACCATTGAAAATTCGGCAACACCTTGTTGACGAGGTATCTCCTTATCATTAAAATAGCTTTTACTGAACGAGATATCTCGTCGAAACCAGTTGATGTGTTAAAAAAGACAATCGACCAATGTAGAGTTAATTCAAGACTACGGGTGGGTATAATGGCCTATATCCTCCATTACCTTCATCACTACAGTATCAAAATCCTTATACATACGATCTAATCAAGACAGAACTTTACCAATTTTGATCTTTAAAGTTAGCAATTTATCCTACTGATGGTCGCCTCGATGAAGGATCGCGTCACTAGCAAAACTGACCAGATCTTTATGGACGAGATATATGATCATTAAAAAAAAATCGGCGAAATCTTCATCACGAGATATTTTGTCGTTAGGAAAGTTAGTAAGATCTTGATGTACTTGATATCTCGTCATTAGGATAAATGGTTGTATCTTGATTTATGGGATATCTTAGTGAAACAACTTGGATGGCTAAATGAAGCAAGCTGTATATAAGTATAAAATGGCGATAATTCTTCTCCAGAGATTAGGAATATTTGGGGTCCTTTCGTTTTGAAAGCAGGGGTTACAAAATCGGTAAGATCGGGTAACTAATCGCTAGGCAAACTGCCTTTAAGGATAATGTGCACTTTTAAAGGACCTCAACGGCACAAGAAAAGCATCCGGGGACAGGAAGCAAAGCAATATTAATAAGTGTGCCAGTGCGCAACAAAACGCTTCGAAAAACGAGCATTTTAGAAAACCAAAAAACTAGATACATCGTTGCTTTTATAAGTGACGCTATATTTCAGAAGAAAAAAGCCATTTTAAAACGATGCTTAACTTTTACTTTAATTCCCACAGTATAGCTTCGCATAGTACTTCGAAAGAAGCTGGAATTATTAGCCTTGCAACGAGTTTTTAAGCAGCATAAAAATCTTTATTCCGAATTTTTTTCACTCGACGTTTCTTCGGGTTTCTTTATTCTTCTGAGGCGCGCTCGGCCTCTTTTGTTCGATTTTTTATGCTGCCATCTTCATAAATTTCCTTTGAGCATAAGCTGTCGGTTTTAGTGTTTTTAATATCTCTTTCTGTTTACAATTTCCCTGCAAGTGCTTTAAAACATTTCAGACAATATGGATATTTTCTTCTCGAAATGATTTTAAGGGTACGTTTGAAAAGTAGGTGCGCTTTCTTCTGGCTGTTTTCTGATTTTGTTTGCTATTTATTTACTGTGCTTCTGCAGGTTTTGAGATCTTTTTAGAGTGGGTGGTATTTATACTTGTCTTTCAATTTCCCTTTCTTAGTGCGGTTATAATAAAACTAGTTCTAGATAGGCTTGGGTTTGCGATTCTGACAAAACAAGGTATTGCTTTATGAAAGTTTTCACATATCTAAATGTAAGGAAAGTAAACTATACCAATTGATTCAGATATTAAAGGCTATTGATGTACTAAAATGTAAGGACATTTAAGTCTACTACAGTTTAGCGCCGTTACAATTGCTTCCTCTGTTAAAGGTTTTGATGTTCTAAAATGTAAGGAAGTTTAAAGCAATTCCAGTTTTGCGCCATCACAATTGCTTCTATGCTGAAGGTTTTGATGTAAAAAAATTTATGTAAGTTTAAGTCAACTACAGTTTAGCGCCATCACAATTGCTTTCAATGTTAAAATGAGTAATACTTGATGCACCCTTTTCAGTGTCAATAACCATAGCTAACGTATGTTTTTGCATTTTTTCCAAGGAAAGAAATTGCTATGGAGAGTTTTGATGGTCTTAAATGTAAGGAAGCTTAAGGTAGCCCAGACTTTAAGCAAAATCAGCTGTTGCTCCCCATATTAAATAAGCTGTTGCTCCCCATATTAAAATGTATAATACTTGATGTACCTTGCTCAAAATCCGTCACGCGATAGAGGGTACTATATATATAGTTTTTGTTTTTGCCAAAGAAAATTACTATACGAATCTTTGATAAACTGCTCCTGTAGTAAGGAAGTTCAAAATTACCCAAAGCTCAATATTCATTGATTTTCATTTAAAAAAATGAGTTATGCTTGATGTACACGCTTTCAGAATCACGTATCACAGATACTTTATTTTATTTAAATTTTGTAAAAGAAAGACATTGCAATATGAAGATTTTGATAAAATAAAATGTAAGGAAAACCCTGAGTTTTGAGAATATATATACTAGCCACTGGGTGGCTAGCCCTGAGTTGCCAGGGCCAGTTGCTTTTGTGGGGTTATTGGTTTCCTTCGTAAGCCAAATGGGAATTCGTAGCCAATGGGATAACAGCCATCACGGATTAACATTTGGTTTGCGAATTTGTAGCCATAACGGAGTTTCCCGTGGTGTTAGTTTCCTTCGCAAACCAAATGAATGTTGTCCGTGGCATTGATTTGCTTTGCAAACCAAAAAATATAAATATTTAATTGATACATTATTTATTAAAAGAAAATCAAACTTAAAAGGTATCCATCCAGTGTAAAATTTTCCGCAGATTTCAAATCTGTTAAAATTTTTATTCCATCTTTAACGATCGCTGAGATAGAAAAAAAAGCACTGAAGAACGCCAGTGATAACTTTAATAATTTCGTTTGCTTCACACTCGAATCCTTTTCTCAGGAAATCCAAGTGAATGAATCTCGAATCAAACGAAGGTTATTCGAATCTGCTCTCTCCCATTCTAGACGGGAGATGAAAAAAAACTTTGCATGGTTCCAAAGGTTGACGTCAAGGTGACGTGAGTGCGAAAAGTCGAAATTTTGATGCTTCTTAATTCCGTGGAAGAAGGAATAACGTTGCAAGAAACTAGTGAACTCATTTCAAAATTTCTAGATTGAATTTTAAAATTCGCCGCCACCCAAAACTGCTAAAAATTTGGACTACCTGTGTGCCAAATCCCATTACTGTAAGTGCTATAGATTCGTCAGGACTTTGCGTGCAAGAAACATACAGACAGACAAACAAGCACTTCTTTTTATGATATTATATATATATATATATATAATAAAGTGATTTGCATCTTAAAAATGTTTTTAGAAGTATTTCTTTGATTGGCTACAAAGAGAGAAAATGTATAGTTTTAAAGCTTGTAAACTACTCAATTCAAAAGAAAAAATTCTCAGAATTAACTTATTGATTACTTTATTCTCCAGGCTGTACCTTAAATGCAAAGCTTTATGTTAACGTAAATATAAATACCAAAACCTTCTATACAGATTTTTTCATATTGTAGAAAAATGGGTGAATGCCTCAAAACAACGATTCATAAGGTTGGTTTGCAGGTTTTATGGCACAAAGACCGTATTTTGCCATACGGAGCCAAACACAAGACATACAGTATCAATTATTTGACATACACGCACAATGAATGTTTTTACTGACACAGTAGATAGAAATACGTCCAGAGATCAATGCACCTAACAGAAATCAAACATGCGCCACCCACAACTTTAAAGTTGCTAACGCAGTGGGCATACCCACTGAGTCACGATACATTCACAAGGATTAAAATCTTAGAAACGACCGATAGTATCCATTTGTGTCACTGAACGTCCTGATCATGTTGGAGGTATATATAAGTTCACCATCATCATGACAAAATTAAGTCACATGGGGAAAACGTGAATTTAAACATTGTTGATTTGGAATAACGTAAACTCACTTTTTTAGCTAAACCTTTCCAGTTCGCGGGGTAAAGGCGGGGAAACAGTAGCCCTATCACATGTGTGTTGGACGGTGCAAAATACTTAGATAAGGTTCCTCTGATGTTCAACAAGAGAATAGTGTGTTGCAACAGCTCTTTTTTTAGCTAAGCCTTTCCGAGAATTCCAGGAATTTACATTTGTGTTAAGACAGGGAAGCGCTAGCCTCATTACCCTTCATGTGTTTTTGACAAAGTAAAGAGAATTAAGGTTTTTCTGATATTCAACTCGAGAATAGTATTGCAACAACTCACATTTTTAGCTAAGTTTTACTAGAAACTTTAGGAATTTCCACTTCTGTAAAACCGTGGAAGCACAGCCTTCATTCACTAGTTTATTCGACAACGTAAAAACAGATAAGGCTTCTTTGATATTCAACTCGAGACTACATCTTGGAGATTGAATCACTTACTTGTTCGAATCCCAAAGGTGTTGAATGATGTTAGATTTATTTATTTATTTACTTTTGATACAACGCGTGCGTTCTTGCAACCGTTATTTCAAATCTCGTTTGACTTGATATATGTAACCTATATGGTTGAGAATATCAAGTTGTTTTGAAGATTTCTGGATCGTTTACAATCAAGTTGAGTTAAGTTTTCATCTCTTAATCTACTTTATTTAGATTGCCTTCACTGTTACTCCCCAAAATTTTGACTTTCAGTACATTCAATTAGTTTACATTAGACATTCACATATGTTAACCATTCATAGAATTTACTAGTCATATTTTTACATAAATATGGGTTTTATTTGTCCCTCCGTTTTCTATGTTTGGGGTCGTAGGTTTTAAGTCGACATAAAACTTTGGGATAACCAACATTTTCTTAAATTTCTTGAAAAGCTGGGTGCTGGTTTTCAATTAATTCGAGTTTATTGGTCTTTTGGACCTGTCTAATTCAGAGTATGTCAAATAGATAAGTAAGAGCATTGCCATGCTTACCTTCTACCTTAACAACTTATCGATAGCATTTAGATTGCTGTGCTTTTCCGATAACCTGAGATACGCAATAGTGTTAATTATCCACTTATTCTTAGGTTCGTTCCGCTTTTGCTTAAGGTTTTACAATGACGCAAGAAGATCGCAGGATGAATGTCCTGTACAGAGTCGTGTCCTATACAATATTCAATTAGAACACGAAGCATTATGATGTGGTAAGCAATAAACGGTGATAAATATCCTAACCCATACTAGGCTGATTGGGATGATGGAGGCGATTGCAATGCTTACCTCTGACCTTATCAGTTTGTCGATATCATTTAGATTACTGTGGATTTCAAGTAACTTGATATGCACAAAAGTGTCGATTATCCACTTTTCTTAAGGATTGTCCTGCTTCTGCTTAAGGTTTGACAACTGACATTAGATAGCTGGGTGAATAGAACCATGTGTATCCAACTGTGACGAACAGTATCCAAGCCGAACACGAAGCGTTATGATGTGGTGATCAATAAACGGTGATAACCACCGTAACTCAGACTAGACTGATTGGGGGTGCTTGCCTCTTACTATATCAGTTTGTCGATAGCATTTAGATTACTGTGGTTTTCGTGTAACTTGAGGTGATTATAGTGTCGATTATCCACTTTTCCTTAAGGTTTGTTCTGATTATGCTTAAGGTCCAACTACGCCATAAAATAGGGGGATTGGGACTATTCACAGTTGCACTCGGTCCAAATAAGAGGCGTTAGAATGTGGTGAGCTATAAACGACGATAACCATCCCATTCTGGTATGTAATGTAGTTACTTTAACAGCTTTAAGGTATGTTAATGGTGTTTCAGTGCACACGCAGCTTTATCTTTCCTAGCTGCTGTAGGAAACACCATTTTTCAGCAATGTAGTGACCATTTACATTAGATAAACGTTTCCAAGGAATGCATGCTCATGCTGTGGCATTATACGCACTCTCAGGTAAGGACAGGACAGTCAACAAAATCTTTCGCACATCGATTAGAGAGAGCAATAATATAGGACTGTGAGAAAAACCAGAAACGATTCGTTACTAGAACTACAAATTAAAACGTTTGTGGGGCCCAAAACAGGAATTGGCATCAATCATGTTTTGAAACGTGATTGATGAAAATTCAATACAGTTTATTTTTAACTAATTGTCGGTTTGGAAGAAAGTGCATATTCTTGAATTACTGATGCGTTTTGAATTTTCACTGAATTTTCCCGTTTGATGAACGGGTTGGAAGGTATTTTCTAATTAACGTCGTACTGGAGCACCATAACGGGCTATTGACGACGGTCCGGGATCAACCACCAAGGTAAATTTACAGAACGGGAGAAATGCGATTAGATTTTTAAGTGGTTTTTGAATTGGATAAACTACTCCGAAAATAACTGTAAAAAATTGCAAAGATAGATCAAAAGAGCTGTTTTCTTTTCTCAAGTGATTGCTTTTTATATCCAGCTTATGTGCTAAGTTTCTTCTTTTTTTTAAATTTCCTATTTCCTTTTTTTAGACTTAAAAAAATTCTTTTTAAATTTTTGAATACCACCGAATGTATTTCGACCACTATATGCACGAATGAGAAAAATCGGGTTTAGAGGAAAGGTTTCGGTGATATTCATTTAGGAAATCTTCTGGATTCATTAAAATTCCTGAATTCTGGAAGATGAAATAATATTTCGGGGATTCAAAACATTCTTAATACCGGGAGTGACACTTTAATCACACAACTTCTAAAAACGCTGCAGTTAAAAAAGAAATTTTCCCCATGCTTCTACTCATGGTCTACAAAAAAGTCTGATCACGTACGTGGACGATAACACGGATACTAATCACGTACAACCTCTAGTAGAGAAAAGTCACGTAATAGTTAGATTATTCACGAAAGATGCTTAGTCCAAGCTAACGAGAATTCCATGTGTGCGTATAAACACTACTTATTTTTCTATCTTGTACATAAATAAGTAAGGGGACACGTTTGGAATGAAAAATTGTGCTTTTTGATTGAATTCGTCAAACACGTAAAACATCTTTAATCAATTCTATTAGACTTAATCAGACTTACGAGTTGAATAGATTTGATTTTAACCAATAACAAAAATGGCTAAATAATCACATCAATTACTTCTAAGGGCACATGGATATTTTGAACCTTTAGTTTCAAAAAGATTCAATTAGTTTTTTTCCGACGAACATAATTTTTAAACGATTTTACGGGCCCATTCCTTGGAGTGGAAGTCTTTGGAACGATTCCATTGGTTGGCTATGGATCCAGATAAGAATACTTCGGAAAGATTAAATTGTACCTTCACAAACAACAGAATCCTTACGAAAAATTGATAACTTCTTCCCTTCGAATATAATTCTTTTAAAATATGCAACCACTTCCCGAAATGTATAGCTAATGTATTACGAAATAGTAATATCGTAAGGTGCTAGGGTCTGAATATATTTGTTAGGATAATTATTTGTTTCAACAGGACTTGTTAGCTTCCTGTTATACTTAAAAGTCAGCAAAGAAATATCTGAAACAGCTACAAAATATACTTTCATGGACGGCAAAGTCACCAGATTAAAATCCAATTGAGGATTTATCTGGGGTAATGAAAAAGATTCTAAGAAACTGGCGTCAACAAACAATAAGGGATTGTGCATCCAGTATAAAATCCGCACGGGAAATGTCTGACTTAAAGACTGAACCTCTTGTAATTAGCATGCCAAATCAATTGAGGGTTGTTATTAATCCCTAAAATTAACCCTTATTTCGACGAGATATCTCTTCCGTAAATATCTGACCGATTTTATGAATGACGAGATATATAGTTTTGAAGCATTGCCGATTTTTATGGGGACTAACATCAAGATCCAGTCAGTTTTTTAATGACGAGATATTTCTTCAATAAGGATATGATTATTTTGGTTCATATCGATATACCTCATCATCGAGACAACTGCCAGGAGGTTTAAGGCTAAAGAAAAGTGATGCTACTAAATACTAATTAATTATTATTTTCTAAAGTTTGGACAAATATTTGTTTGTATCATGGTAATTCTGATATTTTGAACCAAGTAATGTTTTATACTATGTTTTTATTTCCTTCAAATGTCGGGCTGAGGATCCCAGTTGGAAGAGAAACAGATTAGCAACTGTATGGTTGCGAGTTCGAAACTTGGTCCTTGGAGTACGAGGGGGGGCGGTACACGCTAAAACAATCGTGGTCTCAAATGTCTTCACGTTCGCATGGTGTGGAAGTTTGAAGAGTGGGGTGACAATTCAGGTGTGATCTCTTTATCTGGCTGTGATTTAAACAGTGTTGTCCATTTGCTTTTGGGATTGTCACGGACCGTTTTAAAAGCCCGTTGTGTTGCTCCAGTGCGACGTTAATAACTAATTTTTGAACTAGGTAAAATGTCATGCAACCTTTTTATTTTCTTCAAATGTCAATTGCAATTGAAATATTTTTCCACAACTCTTTTGTAAATTCTTTTTTGTAAATCTAGCCTCAAACAACATTATTTTATGTTTTACGTTACTAAAATTATTCTATCAGCAACACATAAAAAACATTTTATTTAAAGTCAATACCTTCGATCCTTATAATATTTGGACTTGGATCTGTACACAAAACCTTAATGGAAGTACTTCCCTGCGCATTCATGAAAGTCAGTGATAAAAGTATTTAGTGCTTCTTTTCTGCCAATGTCTGAATCGAGCCATTCGACCGGAAGCCTACTCAGATACAACATGCCATTAGAGCATCCAGTTCCAGCAGAGGAAAGAGACTTGCAGAGACGGTGATTATCCGCCCCCAATATGTGGAGGGGTGTCCATTGAAGTGCGCTTTACAGAAGGGATTAGAGAGAGAATATGTCTTCCCCTGCAGAAGGGGCTTTGAGACTTTCCCTCTTGTTCTCTTAGAGTTTGTCCATAAAAATGGCGCACCAGTATAAACAAGATCGAGTAGCTGAGTTACTGACTGGAACACATAGCAAATATACCTTTTAACAGTTGAGGAACGTGGTTGGTTTTGTAACGAGTGTTAACATTACTGTCTAACTTGTAGTCTTTCTCAGCTTTCAGAGGCATTTTCTGTCAAACTAAATATAGATAGTTTCTACGGTGATACGTGCTTCCTGTACGTATTCTGAGCTTCAACCAGCGTATATGAATGATATGAATAGAATTTGCACATTACAAATATTCAATGTAATGCTTTTCCAGAGCTATGAGATACATTCTCTGTCAGGCTAAATATAGGTAGTTTTTGTGGCGATACGTATTTCGGGTTCGTATTCTGAACTTCAACCATTGTATATGAATGTAATTTGCACACTACAAATACTCAATATAATGGTCTTCCAGAGCTTTGAGATACATTCTTTGTCAAGTTAAATATAGATAGAGTTTCTGCGGCGATTCGTGTTTCATGTGATTGTTCTGAAGTGACATCAGCTTAGATGAATATAATTTGCTTATTACAATATTCCATGCAATTATCTTCTAGAGCTATGATAGGCATTCTTTGTCAATCTAAATACAGATAGAGTTTCTGTAGCGATACGTGTTTCCTGTACATATTCAGAAAGTGACATAAGCTTAAATGAATGTAAATTTCACACTACAAAAATTCAATGCTTTTGGCTTTGTAAGTGGACAGACGTCCCATCACTTCTAAAAATCTTGAATGGTTGTTTTGGGTTTTATGGCGGAAAGACCACATCTGGCCAAGGTGTACCATAAAGACAAACAAGACGCAAGTCAAGTAGGGGACATACACACACAGTTCGCAAGTGGTTGTTTTGGGTTCAGTGGTAAAAGAGTGACATTTGACCAAGCAGCCAAATACTGTACCAAATATTATCAATTTATGTACATACACATAAATTTCCCCGTTTGATTGGTTGTTTTGAGGTTTTATGGCACATATTTGACCAAGCTGCACCAAACACAAGACAAACAGCTTCAAGTAAAAAAGATCGTGGAAGGGAAAAATGAGGGACCGTGGAAAAGAACGAGATGAAAGAAAAAATTGCTTGGTTAAACCTTGGAGTGAGGCACTTGTGCTTACAAAAGACAGTAAGTCACATGACCATGGCATACTATAAAAAGTACACACATAGTGGTTCCTGAAAGGGCGGTTGATTGTTATTGGGTTTTATGGAAGAGGGGCCATATTTGGCCAAGCTCTGCCAAACACAAGACAGACAACTACAAGTAAAATCTGTCGTGGAAGGGAAAATGAGGGATTGGAAATAGATTAATAGAATTTAGGCAGAAAAGGATGGTTTGGGAATCCTTGTCGTGCGACACCCTATGTTACTCAAGACAGTAAACGCTATGGAAAAATAAAAAAAAATACCTCGTATCTGTGCAGCCTATTCACGCCTAAAGGAAATGTGCCCCTAAGGGTCACTAATGAAAAAGAAAATAGCAAAAAGTAAGAGGACTTACATTTACGAGTCATGCATAAGATAGATTTTCAATGTAAACAAAGCTTTGAAGGATTTTACTTCCGTTCTCCATGGTGTCTCGTTGCACAACGGAATTACATTAAAGTGTGGCCATACTTCGCTTTCGGAAAGTACAAGAAGTATGTTCTACCACTAAAATCACTTGCGTCATCTATATTTAGCTTCAGAGATAAAGGCTCTTATACCAGAATATATCTATACTAATCAAAAGTTAGTTTTCTAAAAGTGTTTTAGGAATATTGATCTTTTAATCATTTCTATATATCACTGTGACGCTTCAGGACCGCTATAGCCTGGTTGGAAGAGTAACCCAATTGCAAGCGGAAGGTTGCGAGTTTGAATGCAATAGCAGTCGTGTAGAACACAGACTGGTGTGTGTTAATCTGTCGCAGCCTCAAATGTACTCACGTTGGTGTGGTGTGGAAGTTTGGAGAGTAAGGTTACGGCTTCGGTGTGACCTCGTCATCTGACCGTGGTTCAAAATTACGTGGAGTTTTCCTACAATCTTTCCCTTTGGGATTGATCCCGCACCGTGTCTAATATCCCTTTGTGTTAATCCAGTGCGACGTTAATTAAAAATACTCACCTGTGACGCTTGAATGAAAATAATTTTACGCCAAATATAATCATTTCTTCTATGATGAAATTTTAGTTTAACGTACTACATAAAGAAGATTTGGGTGTATCTAATTAACCGATAAGTGTACTTCCATTTCTTTTATTCGATGTCAAATATAAAACGGAAGTCATGTATTAAAGCTAATTATCCATCCCATTATGTATTAGACATGTTTACATTTATTTTTCTATTTTAAAGTCACAAGTTCATTTAAGTACAACAAGATAATTTCGTAAAGCTAATATAAAATAGAAAATTACACGCAAGTCGATGTGTGTGTGTGTGTGTGATATATTGACACCTGTATTTAATTACATTTAAGCCTTAATAAAATTTCTACAGTAAACAGTAAGAAAAAAGAATGGGATAATCAGCAGTAATTAAATTTCTAAACCACTGTTAAAACTAATTCAAACACCCTTTAAATAATGAATTTATGTTAATTTCGTTACTAGTATTTGATGTTAACGAATTTTTTTCATTGGATATCCATTTCCCTTAAACTTTATTCGTGTATATACAGGGTTTTAAATGAAACATTTCAATAAAAATGTTTTACGTATTCTTTACTCATTTACTCATTAATGGAACTGCCTCGTAAAAAGACCACTTGATGCGGCACATTTTACATTTCCTTTGAGCATATTTGCGAGGTGATTGGTCGAAGATTAGAAAAAAAAAAAGGGGGGGGGGTTACGAGTCAGGGAAACGAGATGATCAATCGACATCAGCAGATTGTATTCTGCCAGGAAATCCGTCCTTTAAAATTTGTATGTTTGTACGAGCTGTGTGAGAGGATGGGTACAGCTATACTCTACGTTTAAAAGCGGTGGCAACGGCCTTGGCGGGTTTTTTTTGAGAATTTCTAAAGTCGCCAAGGCAAATTTTTTTTCAAAACTAAAAAAATATTTGTCTTTTTACAAAGGAAAATTAAAGCTGAAAAACACATTTGAGAACGTTTTGAAAAGTATATTTTTAGAAAACTTTGGCAAGAAGTAGTAAGTTTACCAGCAGAAAAACTAACCTGCGAATGTTGGGTAAGAATATCCTGAAACTTATCAATTACACTAAATACAGTAGGCTTTTTGAAAAGAAAAAGATTTTTAAAAGAAAAAAAGCAAGAATTAATATAACCTGATAAGTCAGAAATGTTCCGTAATGTAATAATAAACAAAAATTCCACAAATGACAGAAAAAAACCTCTTAAACGTTTCGTGAAAAATGTTATAAAAATATAAAAATTCCATTACTGTAGAAATACAAGTAAATGAACCAATGGTATCACAGACAATTTTTTTAAAAGACCAATGCAATTAAAGGATATGTTAAAATGAAAATAACCAATGGAAGCAAAGAAAAAATTTCAAATGAACCAATGAAATCAAACGACTTTAACGAATTTTGGAAGAACTTTCTAGAATATTCAAAAAGAAAATTGAAAATTACCGTTTGCCGAGGTTGTCATGAAAACCACAATAACTGTAAAGACATATGGGTTGCCTTTATCTACCGTAACTCGCTACTAGAAGTGCGCTACGAAAAAAATAGCTAAGGCTGTTGCCACCGCTCATAAACGTAGAGTATAGCTGTACCGGAGGTTGTTTCGTTTTGTTAATAACACATATGCTAAAAGCCCTGTCGATCAATTTTAGGAAGAAAGAAACTTTGTAACGTCGCACAGTATTACGATTAACAGTAACTGCATTAAAATTACCATTTCAAAATAGTACAATACAATGCCTTCACATAAAAATTGTAAATAATTATTAATTAAGTAAACATTAAGTTAAAAATAAAACTAAAGGTTTATTTAAACGTTATTTTTAAACAAAATGACATCCTTATATAATAAACACTATGCACGTACTACCAACGCTAGATGAATTGATGCATATTCCACATATATTTCAAATAACTTATATAACTTACAGTTTAAGTGCATGTATAGACTACAATCCACGAAATTCAACAAAAATATCGATATGTCTAATTGCTTCAAAATATTTTTTAACTCTTTAGTTTTCAAAAGACACCAAGATCTCGGAAAATATTCAGCATATTTTATCTAGTTACAAGGGTTTTTCGTTCCATTTGTTTCTAAAACTTTAAACTCCATTTCTGAAGAACATATTGTTTGCAATACGATTCGTTGTTCAAACCGTAATAGCTCAACAATGAACTGATCTATAATTATTTTTGTATCATTATAATCTATATAGTACACTGGATGTTTTGACTCGTAATCAATCATTGCTTAAAAAATGAATTTTTAGTTGATTTTTAAATTTTAAAATTCCTTAAAAAATCTTGTTGAAAAAGATTGAAATAATTTTGATACTAGTTAATTTTGCAACAAAAACTGTATTTATGAACGAATTAGAATTAAAAATTTCAGTGTTCAAGCAGCAGGCTAGTTAGCCAATTATATCTAAATTAAATGACTACTGATTAGTTTAATGCTATATTTTCACCCTGGATTTTCTTTGATCAACTGGATTTAAGGATGAACCAATCATTTTTAGTAAAGAAAACTGAATTTAAAAAATATAAATTAAAAAAAATTTAAGTACGTCTCTCTTAAATTATTTTATTGGAAGTTTCTCTAGGTTGTGAAAACTCAAATTATGAATATTTGTGAATCTAAATGTCTTGTTCTAAAAATGGGAAATACTAAAACAAGTAGATTTATGTACCAAAAAGGGTGGGATGCAATAATCTTCTTAAATATGCAGAAAATATTCCCAAACTGCAATAAAATTGCCCCCTTCTCCTTCACGTCCAAAGACGTAGTGCCTCCAGATTCTCTCGATGTGAATTCACCATTTTGACACACGAAAATAGAGTTGCTACAAGAAAATTCACGAAGCATCGGGTGAAATTCTTGGTAGTATTTTTGGGAAAGAAAACGCCTGATTTCACTTTGTGCCTTGGATTTGTTATTGATGTAAGAGATCAATAATTTATGAAAGGTTTTTGCAGTTCTTTTATGCCAAGAATAGTTTGGGTTTACTTCTCTTCTTGCATTCACCTTCATTTTAATATTGTAGCGCTATTTTGACACGTATAACATATCAAAGGGTCTAGATCTTTGGTACGAAATTTGTTTTTACCAAGGAGATGAATTAAAAATGGATGAGACAAAATTAAATATTTAGTTACATCGTACTGGAGATAAGAGCTTGGGTACGTTTGCCGCTTCAGTTTTGTGTTTTCGACCTTTCAAGTCTCGGGTTAAGATTCCAAGTTGTTCATTTCTTCCAATTCGTTTTTGTTCTATTCGATTTTATGACTGAATCCAAAATGACTCGCGTCGTAAAAGCTGATTAAGCTTTTTATTTCTAATGGCTGATTACCAAGACAGGTTGCGAAAATACAAAAGCAAGAACAAAGGCGGAAAGAAATAAGAAGACAAAACAAGTTTTTGGAACTTAGGTCTATTTTTTAGTTTCTCATCTAAACGCCGATCACTTAATTACTCCAAAGCTAAGCCTTTTAATTACATTAAAAGAAAATGGCAATGTTTGTTTCTTTTGAGTTCCTTGAAAATTAAAGAAACGTTTTAGCTTGATTTATATCACCCAACAGTCGCTTTCTATTACAAACAAGGGAACAGGAACCTTTAAATATTTTAGACTACAGCGTAATGTAAATGTGTTCTGCGCGCGTGTGTGTAAGGAAAATGCAAAATGGATCAAAACAATTAATTATTCGTATTTCGCTAGAGTATATTAACGCAATACAACAATTTTAACTTTTGAAGCATTAAATATATTCATTAATATATTTTCTTGCGGCACAACATACTAGCACACCTAGCTTTAAATAGAATTAATAATTTTGTATCTTTGCTAAGCCTCAAACTACCTAAACTAGTTTGTAAAAAAGTCTATAGTGTGATATAAGACGCTCGATAATTATAATGTGATTTTTTGTCTTTGCTGAATCTAAAAGTACCTTAAATATTCCTTCAAAGTGTCATAAATTCCAATTAGCATTAAATAGACGATAAAATAATATGTGGGACTCAATAATGATAAAGGGATTTTTTATCGCTGCTGAGTCTGTAAGTACCTTAAATATTTTTAAATGCGCTGTTTGGTCAAATATAGCTCATGCAACACAAAACTCAAAAAACCAACCTCAAAAGACGATAAAATAATTTTATCATTGTTGAGTCTCAAAGTACCTAAAATTTTCCTCATGTGCCGTAAAACACAGATAGCCTTATATAGACGATAAAACAATATGTGAGACTCAATTATGTAAAATGATTTTTTATCGTTGCGAAGTCTCAAAGTACCTTAAATACTTCTAAAATGTGCAGATTGGTCAAATAATACTCATGCGCCACAATACCTAACCTCAAAACACAGTCTTTAAAGGACGATAAGAAAACTTTCATATCATTGTTGAGTCTTGAGAGAGAGAGAGAGAGAGAAAGAGAGAGAGAGAGAGAGAGAGAAGTATCTTAAAAATTCGTTAAATAGACAATAAAATAATTTCTTTCATTGCCGAGTCTTAAGTCTCTAAGTCTCTGAGTTGAGTCTTAAGTCTGTGAGTACTTCAATATTACTTTAAATAGATAATATAATTATTTTATCATTGCTGAGCCTTAAAGTACCTTAAATAATCTCAAATTACATTAAATATTCCTTAAATGTCTATCTTATTCAAATATTGCTCATATGCCATTACACCCAACCCAACTAGACTTAATAGACTTTAAAATAATTTTTATTTTGTTACTTATTCCAAACTACAGTAACTTTTTACTGATTTAAACGATAAAATAATGTATGAGACTCAATAACAATAAAACTTTTTTTATCTCTGTGAAATATTTTTTAATGTCTCAAAGTACCTTAAATATTTCTTAAATGCGCAGCTTTAAGAAATATTTAGCGATCGCTTATGCGCTTCAAGACACAACCCAAACATACAACTTTGAATAGACGATAAAATAACTTTTTCATCATTGCCGAGTCCCAAAGTACCTTAAATATTCCTTAAATAGACGCTGAAATATTTTTTTTTAAGGAAAAGGTTTCCGGGTCTGAGAGAAGATGAAAAGAACAATTTCCGAAATTATAATTATGTCGTAAATGAAATCTTTTATAACGTAAATTTCAAAGAATAATTAAAGAAATTAGACGAGCATCTAATTTAACTAGAAACAATGTGGCTAACACGACATGCTTAATTTCAACCACCCCTAAACATTACCTTAACAAAACTTTTCGTCAACGCTTTCAACACAAAGAAACTGTCTAGTGCGCTCCCATCAATACAGCATTTTTTGCAATATGTTATAGATGAACTCTTGCCCCAATTAATGAGAATTCTCCGAAAATACATACTTCTGAGAACAGAAAAATTGCTACATTTTTTGCAAAGATAATAACATTTTCATCAAAGAAGTAAATAGCTTTGGGAGAAAAAGGACGTACCCATAATTTCATAACCTTCTTTCAGTCTCCAGAATAATTACCAACCACTTTTCATTAATCTAGAAACATCGCTAAAGCTTCTGTTTTTAGGATGAACTCCTTGTTTGGTCAACCTCTTTGTCTAGGGTGATCTAGTGATTATTTGACTTGATTTACTTTCAAGCGAAGAGAAATCTTATTCCAAATATTTAAGCTTTAAGTTGTTTTGTAGTTGTATGAAATATTTCTTTTCTGGGAAATACTATGAATACTTTATTGCAGCAAACAAGGAATAAGATTTTTACTGCATTTATAATGCTGTTTAAGTTTAACGCTCTTGGTGTTGTCGAGATATCTCGTCATTAGTCAAAACTGGCCATATCTTTATGGACGAGGCATGGTGTCATTAGTCAAAACTGACCACGGATGAGGATTAGAAGAAGACTGACCAGATCTTGATTCCATCATAAAAAAATCGACGGTATCTTGATGACGAGATATCTCGTCATTTCCAAATTTGGTCACATCTTGATCTACGAGATATCTCGTCAAAATCACTTGGAGGGATAAAATGAAATTTTTTTTGATGGTTTCGTAAATGTAGTGTGATACGTACTATTTAATAAAGTTCTGTAGACTGGTTTAGTTTGATTTTTACACGGAAGAGCAATTGAAGTAAGGATATGTGGTATTTGTAAATTTGGATCTGTACGCAGGACTGGGAGCGGCTTACAAATTACATAAGCAGCTGTTTGACAAGATAAGAAAGGCTGCTCACGGTATCAGTAATAGTAAAAAGCAATATGGGTCAGATTGTGAATATAAGAGCACTTGATAGGGGGCCAATAGTCGGGACCCGACGAATGGGTCACTCCATCTCGGATGTAGTGCAGACACTTGAATTTGTACCGCGAGTACGTCAATTCCGGTAAATCCATCCCTGCCAGGATCAACTGCCGGGGATAACAGCATGAGGATGAGCGAGGTCTTAGGTGGCTAGCCCGCATTGTAGAAGCAGATAGACCGGACACAGTGCAATAGATCACCCGTCGATTTAACGCTGGTGCACAACAACGTATAAGCTGCCACACCGTCTAAAACCATCTCCTCTCTATGGGGTACAAAAGCCACCGTCCTTCGAGAGTCCCTCTGTTGAGTGCACAACACAGGGCCCAACGATTATCATGGGCACGGAAACATCGCAAATGGACCGTCGAGATGTGGGAAAATGTTGGCTGGATTGATGAGTCGAGATTCAATTTGGTACATGGCTATGGCAGAGTACGAGTACGATGTAAACCACATAAAGGGGCGATGGACCCTTCCTGCCAGCAGGGGACTCTTCAGGCTGGTGGAGGTGGTATTCTCGTCTTCAAACGGACTGAAATGGGACCCCTGGTACGTGTGACATCGTTACTCGCAGGTGAACTTTACCGGAATAACCTTGACGACCATCTGATTACCGGTTGTTCGTTTTCGATGGCCCACTACAGAGATTGTCTTTCAGCAAGGCAGTGCACCGTGTCATCTCTCCCGAATTGGATCCAAATGGTCGGATGAACGTTCGTGCTGCATTCGTTAAATGAACTACACGTGATTTCCTGGCCATCAATATCACCTGACCTCAATCTAATCGAGCATTTCTGGGATGAAATTGAGAGAGATGCTCGAGCCTTAGACCACCTTCCGTGTAATCTTCGTGAATTGTGGGAGATTATTCAGGAATCGTGGATATGTATGACTTCCCATCGCTTCCAGTGTCTTGTCGAGTCCATGCCAAGACGAATCACTGCTGTCATCAAGGCGAAAGGTAGTGCTAAGCGCTTCTGAACAGGTATCCCTCATTCAATTGCTATTCAATGTACATGAATGTTAAAAAGGAATTCAGTCAGTTAACGACGTATCGCTGTTCCACAAGAACAACGAAGCAAGTGTAATGCATCTATTCAGAAAACTAAAATTAAGAATATTCATGATTAATATTAACTATAACAAGTGAAAAAATTTGATGGTAATTAATGTGGGGCTTATAGTATATTTATATTACTTTTAAATTATACCAATCATGCTGGTGTATTTTGAAAATCACTCCTAATTTTGCAGTTGCATCGTTGTCTCCTAAATCTTTGATTGATTATTATTTTTATATTTATTATATATATTATTATTTTTATATTTATTATATATATTATTATTTTTATATTTATTACATATATTATTATTTTTATATTTATTATATATATTATTATTTTTATATTTATTATATATATTATTATTTTTATATTTATTATATATATTATTATTTTTATATTTATTACATATATTATTATTTTTATATTTATTATTTATATTATTATTTTTATATTTATTATATATGTTATTATTTTTATATTTATTATATATATTATTATTTTGATGACCTATATACTGACATTTTTATTCATACAGTCCTTCGCATCATGAAATAGATTAATAGTTTAAATTAACAATGAAATAATATCCACTTAATACACCTGGTGGTTTATCTATCTACGAGTGAGTCGAAAACCACCTCGTAGTGGTCAACCTCTGATGCAAAAACTTGATCCAAACTGACACTAGTTCAGGCAAGGGACAATTTATTTCTCCTACTTAGATCTTCATTAGCCTTAGAGCAATTCGACACTTTTGTCTCGACGAGGTACCTCATTTTCAAAATAGATCAGATCTTGAATGAAATATCTCTCAAAACTACTTGAAGGTTTAGTTGCTGTTCCAATTTCAAATTCAGGAACTTCTTATTCAATAGTTCTAAGCAGCACCTTTATATCTGACCTCCCTCATTAAAATCGGAGTCATTACCAACACTTGCGTCGTCTTCTAAGGCAGTGATTCCCAACCTTTTTTCTCTCCCTTACCCCTTGATTAGACTTTTCATCTACGAGTAACCCCTCTTTTCATTACACCCATTTAGTGCCGCGTCGTGGGAAAGAAGCACCCTTGTGTAATAATATTCTGGCGCCCCCCTCCAACTCAATCATAACTATAATCACAATAATATTAAATTAGTTTATATTATAAGAGTAAACAAAAACAGCACGAAGTACATATATTGTATTATAAGAAACACCACACGATACCCACACCGGCAATCAGGACGTACATCGCAAGACTTCCGGACCACATTTAATCATAGTGATAGTTTTGGAAAAAAAGATATGGGCCATATGCTCAATTCAGTGATTTGACTTGTAGTGAAAGGATCTAGCGACAACTTTCACGTATTATTTTATAAACCCAAACTCTATAACCTATTTTTGTGTGTTTAATTAAACTTTTTTTCAGATATTTTCCACCATTATCGATATTATTTTCGCGGACCCTTAACCAATCCACCACGTACCCCCAGGGATGCCCGTACCACAGGTTGGGAACCGCTGTTATAAGGTATGACGATAAACAGTTGGTATTTGAGCAATGACGTAATGCTTTGTAGACGATCTGAGCGTTACTATAATTCTATCCTTGTATTGTTGTAAGGATGAATTATATCAGATGCAAGTGACGAATTTAACTCAAAATACCCATATTTTAAACTTGCGTCATTGTTCTTCAGGATAATCAGTTCTTTTACTCATGTATTGATACCTTCTGGAAAATCCAGGCTTTCATAGAGAGATTTAAAAAGTTGCATCGTACTTAGCTACGTGCCTTTTACTCATGCAATGCATTTCTTTACTCTGAAACATTGAACACATCATTTATTTACCTAGGGTACGTCATTTATTTACTTACGGTAAGCAAAAAATTACAAATTCAGCTGATAAGGAACTCTGTCAAAATATTTATAATTCAGACACGGTTATCTTAACGTTTAAATGTAAGAATTAAAAATGTCTTTTCAAGAAAATTATTGCCTTATATATGTCGTTTATTTTAACCCTCTCAAGCGAGGACGATCTCCATTTCACCGAGATTGGTCGTTCATCAGGATATGCCTTTTTTGATCATTTATGCCAACCCTCATTGTGAATGTCTTGACGAGTTATCTCGTGCGAAACCAGATATTAATGGATGCGATAGCTCGGTCTTTGAAAAACTAACCAGATCTTGATCTTGTCATCATACAAATACCGGTAATATCTTGATGACGAGGTATCTCGTGTCTAACAAAATTGGTCAGATCTTGATGTAAGCGATATCTCGTTGAAATCAATTGGAGGATTAGTGACGGTACAAAACTGTCCTACTACTCGAAGAAGAATGATCTAAATCTTCTGTGTCAGGGCAAAATTAATCAAGTCAAAATGGCTACACTTTTCAGAATAAGTTAAGTATTACATTCTTTCTCACAAGTATTCAAAAAATAGAAGCATACCATGATACAAATAATTCAAATTTAGATTCGTAGAATCATTTCGCGTACCGATGTTAAGCATGTGATTTTATTTTTTAAATGAATGATGCACTTTACTCCTTTGGACTCATCAAAGTCAGACTTAACCCCTTTTGCCTTGACACGGAAGAAATTGATAAAGGTTTTGTTTCAGAGGCTGGCCTCTACAAGGCAGTTTCAGACGGGAAGATAAATCACCAGAAGGGTTAAACTCAGCACCTTTAGGGAATATCTCCTAAAAGAGAAATTGAGATACTTGATTAAATTAGCAATAAAATAGCACACGCGGTTCCACTATGGTGGCTTTATGCTTCCCAGAAAATCGTCGTCAACGCATCAAGTTATGTGGGTTAAGTTATAAACTTTAATTTTTAATAACTTAATGATAATTTATTTAAAACACTGGTTTTATTAGTTTAACTGACTCATAAACCTTATAAAAATGTGTTGGTTTTAAAAGTTAATATTAATGCTTTTATTCCTACTGCTTCATATAAAGTAAATGATACAGGAGACCTTTATATGCAAATTTCATAAACACTTTTAAACTGGTGTGCTTTCATTTTTGAAGATTATGAAACCGACTCTCATATCTAAGCCATACTTATTTTATACGGTCGTTAATTAAAAAAAAATTTTGGTAAAATTTGTGTTTCTCTTAAATATTATTTTTTATATGGTCCCTTATTAAATATGTCTCAAAATTTACACTTTACTTGGTTATAAGAAATTTACTGGTTAGATTTTTATAATATTTCATAGCTATTACCAACTAATATAACATTTTTACTACTGATAATTGGAATAGATCGGCGAATATTTCATCAATATTTATATAGTATTTGCTTTCTTTCGCCATGAGTAAGTGTAGTACAAATTTTATTAATCGACATGTTGTGATTGAAGGACGTTTAAAAATTATTCGGTAGATTTTTAATCATATTTCAATCACTACTACCTAATACAATATATTTGTTAATAATAATTGAAATATATCAGTAAATGTTTCATCAAAAACAACAAATTAACTTTATTTCGCCCTCAGTAAGTGCAGTAAACATACTATTTAGGCGTATAACAATTAAATATTATTGCTGATCCATCCCTGGTTATAGAGATAACATCAGATTTCATTCACGCTGTACAGTGTAGTGTAAAACATGCTCAAATATGGATGAAAAGAGAGAGAGAGCATTAGGAAATTACGTATTTATTCTCCGATGTTAATTTATATTATTCACTTAACTTCCCTCGGTGGGTTATCGACACATATCAGTTTCACAGCTGATGAAAAATAGCATAATATACTAGTAAACGCTTAATTAACAACGTTTCTCTATAATAAATGCGATAAATGAAACTAGACTAGCAATTAACGGAGATTATGCTTTAGTGTAACTCTTATTGTACCGAGTAATAAATTAGAAAGGAAAATTTCCATTAACTCATGAGAAATTGTTAAATAATCGGATTAAAGATATTATGCAGAGGGTAATTTCATTCCTAGATAAGTTTAAAAGTATTTTGTTAAATTGAAGCGCGTACACTTAGTTTCGGGGATTAAATCCGCTTTGCTTTTAGAGACAAATGTTTATCGTAACTATTGAATTAAAATTAGTAGCGCAAATACATAAATAATTCGAGATTAAAGTCGAATATAGATATTAAGAAACGTTTAAGAAAGTAACTTGTTACATTATGCAAATGCAAAAGAGTCATCAAAATATGTAAGACAATTAGAATCTTAATTCAGAAACTGCATTTTTAATTTTTTCTAGGCAGATTAAAACATGAATATTTAACTGTATATAAACATATTAATGGAACAGTATTTCAGAACAAAACTCTTTTCATCTAATGACGAAATTTGTCGCCTTTCCCAGTTTAGCTAATGACGAGATAACTCGTTAAGGCGGTCACAGAGAAGCATTGTTTGAAAAATTGTTTTTGATTTTATATTGCTAACTAAATGTTTTCGTGATCTTTTTAGTTCACAATACGTACAAAATACGCATTAGAAAGAAAAATAATTAAAAAATATATTTTCTCAAAATATTGGGGTGTTTTAAAATTTATATTCCTGCTAATTAAAATATTTTTCCAATATATTTTTCTTCATTTTTCTTGGGTGGGCTTCTTTGTTTTCCTTTATTTTTGTAACAGACAATATGAAAAGCAGTAAAGCTACTCACAGCAAAGAATTGCCATAGTTGATTTTTTAGCAACTTTTAAAAATCAACCTTTCTTCTAAATGCTTATTTCCACGCTAAAAAGTTATCAAATACATCTTTAAGAAAAACCCATACAAGTTTCAAAATCTATACTGAACACAAAAAAAGGCCTCATCAAATTAAACACACTGCAGTGATGAAAAACAAACAGAAAGCTGAGAAAAAGGACTTTATAGTTTTTAAGTTAATCATCTCACACACGATACTCGCTAAAAAAAACTTTAATAGCTCGTTAAGCAATTGAGCTACAGATATGAAATTTTGCACATGCATTCTAAAATACATACAATTAATGTAAGCCAGTAAAAAATGTGACATTTTTTGTCATTTTAATGTTGTTGTGTCCCCGTACGTATGAAAACCCATTGTACCCCACTGTGTGTATCTGAACACAATTACTCTGCTCTCGAGTCTGAAAAATACTATAAAATGAGTTAGTAAAAAGAACTTGCGAAGTCCCTAAAGCTTTCTCTTTGTTGAGGATATTTTTTAACAAAGAATATTCTCAGTTGAAACGCGAAATACTTCATCCTCGAAGTTCAGTGTGATTGAAACTGATTTTTGTGAGAGAAGTTTGGTCTGAATAGGTTTATCGAATGATCCAACACCTCCTACTTCTTCCATTACAATAGATAAGGAAATTGACTTTTAGGCCAAGAAAGTTTTTCGAGAAAAAAAATGTTACGGTAAAGTTTCCTTAACTCGAGTATGACAGCATCCTTTGTTATTCAAACCTGAATAATTAAAACATGAGTTGACAAAGGCATTTTCAACGGTATGCAGGAATGCGCTGATATATTTAACTGCTTCTAAGACTTTAAAAAGTGCATGCCGAGAAAAAAAAAGACCGCTCACATATATGTAAATTGCGACATTTTTTGCCTCAGACTCCTTTCAAAACTCTTTTTGAGCGTAAAAACTGGTCATCGGATAAACAATGCTTTGAGTTGAAAGTGGAAAAAAAAAGAATACAACAGGGCCTCGGCAGATAAGTTTTAAAAACAAATAACGAGTTCCGCGCATTATCATCGTTCTTCAGGGAATAACCTTTTTCGTTTTAAAATTCTTCTCCTTAGCATAAAAACACACAAGGAACCGTAATGTACTATGCCTTACCTATGCAGGGTCTTAAGTTCCACCCAGACCGTATGAAAACAAAAAAATCCTTATTTAATTCATTAACTGCATCTTTAAAAATCGTGCATAAAGGTGCTTCAACATATTCTCTTCACAGTCAACTAATACTTATTTATTGCTTTCAGGCCATTAGCAGAAGTGCTCCATTTCGTATTTACAGAGATTGAATAAAATATTGTTCGTTAAAACTTTGGCACCTTTTCGATTCAATACAGATTTTATTCGTCTCAGGGTATGGTCACTTAAAATTTATAACTAATTCATGACGTCGTCTTGTGGAAGTTTTGAGAACGGAGTGTCAGCTGAGGTGATGACCTCGTCATCTGACCGTAGCTCCAAATTTCGAGGTATTACCATCAGACCTTTCCTTTTCGAATCGATCCCCGACCGTCACCATTAACCCTTTGTATTGCTCCAGTACGAACGTTGATTAACTGCCTACCTACATTCCTTGAACACACTCGAAAGATAGTCTCTAGGTAGCACGCTCTGAAACTAGTCTCTAGGTAACACAATCTTAAACGAGTCTCCACTTAACACACTCTATATTTCTCTCTTGGTTAAATGTTCCCAAACAGTCACGGTAACAAACGCCAAAATGGAGTCTGTAAAACATTCAAAAGTTAGTCTCTAGGTAGCACTTTAAACCTTGTCTCACGTAACACACTCTAAAGTTAGTCTCTTAGTAACACACTCTAAACGTCGTCTCTTAGTAACACTCTATAAAACTAAGTATCTTGCTTCGTAATCCATTCCAAAACTAGTCTTTTGGTAATATATTCCAAAACTAGTCTCTTGGTAAGGTATTCCAAAACTAGTACGTAGGAACACACTCTAAATCTAGTCTCTATGTAACAGACTTTAAATCTAGTCTCTTGGGACCACATATATGTAGCACAGTCTAGAACTACTCTCTGATGGACACACTCTAAAACAACTCTATTTCAAAGAATTTTGAACTTAAAAAATTCCCCTCTGAATAAAGAACTTATATTAAAGACATATAGTGTGTTAAAGGGATAGAAACCACTTGTCTTTGGGAATTCTAAGAACTTTCATACCACACTAAAAAGATTCCACGCAGTAAAAAATAAGATAATTGTATCTGGCACCCACTCCTCCCCCTTTAGCTTTAATATTTTATTCTCCAGTTCGATTCCTTTGATCTCTGGAAGCTGCCCCTCACTCCACCAATTTAATCTGACTACTTTTTTATATGAATCTTTGGCATCAAGTACCACTTGAGAAAAGAGAAAGCTTCTTATAAAGTAATTACGTTCATTATTGAAGAGGGAAATAAGAAAAAGCAAGTCTCTCTTTCGTATCCTTAAAAATTATTTCTTAGAAAAACTGTATTGTCCGAGATAACTTTATTATTCCGGAGCAAAATTGAATTTCAGTGACAATTCCATTTAGCGTTGTCGTTCAGCTCTTGTAACTAATTCGAAGATGACAACTCAAAGCTCATATCATTTTTTGAAGTTGTCTTTTAATTTTATTTCCGAAACCTTGGTTTGTGTACTGTCGAAACGAAGCATTAATTCGTGGAATCGTAGCTTTCAGGTAAAATTAAAGTTTAAAACATGCGACCATTGTTATACTTCAAGATTCATCGTCTTTCTTTTTTGAAGCTATGTGATCTAATCTGTCTTAAAGTCTAATCTGTGTATCTTTTATTTTTTTCGAAACCGTCGTTTATATTTTTAAACGAAATATTAATTTGTGAAATCACGATTGTTAGCGAAAATTAAAATTTAAAAATATGTAATCATTGTTACTATATATACTGTAAGATTCATATTTTTTTGTACGTATCGTGTCAATCTTCTTTATAAAAAAACAAATAAAATAAGACTAGTATATAAATAAATGTTTTAATATATTTATTTATATGCATGGGGACCTAGCACCTTAAAAATGACAAAAATAAAGAAGAAACTTTTTGCTCAAAAAGTTGCCTTATACTGTTTCAAATGTTGTCCTAGAAAATCAGACTGATTCTTATATTTTTTTTTAAGTTATAAGGATTTTTGCGAGTGTACACCTGTGCGATCACAGTGTTTCGAAACCGAAACTAACCACATTTGTGCGTCTGCAAAGCCTCCATATTTATTTTCGATGAATTAAATGAAATAGATTAGAAGATAAAATATTTCTTTGTAACTTACTGATATCATGGCTTTTCTTATTTACATCAGTATTAGTGCTGTACGAGTAAATTATAGCGATAATTTGAGAAAAAAGAAGGCTTTAGTTTGGGTTTTCTGTTTGTTATCTGTTATTCTGTTGTTTCTTTTTCTGTTCATATGTTATTATTAATAACACCTAAACGTAAACGACAGAGCTGTGTAAAGAAGGAAGGTATATATATATTACAAAGGTTTGGTTTCCGATGTACAACATTATTTTCGGATGGGGATGCCAAAACATTTAATGATAATTATTAAATATACCAGCGTCTTGCTTCTGATGAACTTTTAGAAGGATGTTCCAAGGTGCATGACAAAGGAGAGTCAATACGACATGATTTGGTTAAAGTGTCCAAATGAGAATTTTGTGTCAAAAAAACGTGTCGAAATGACCTCGTCAGAAGCAGTTTGAGAGTATAATATATGGGTACTTTCAACTATTCAACATATTCAGAAAGCTGTTGGGATTAGGTTATGATCCGTTATTTATTTGCATTATTTATTTGCATATCATTGTTTATTTGTCTTTTATTTGCATGTTCTGTATTTTTATCTGATTTCGTTGTCATGTATAATATCCTAATTGTATCATAATTAATGTATAAATATATAATTTAAATTTTAGGTGGTTTTAGTTAAAAAAAACTAAGCCCCATTCTTTGACGAAGTAACGAACGCAAGCTGTTCCATTAAAGTCCGTCAGTATTTAATGGAGGAATTCGCACACCACACCCCTTTGTTCGACTGAAAGTCCGCATAGGTAATCCAATGTGACGTATCCTCCCGTCCCATCGATGATCCAGGCCCAACTGAATAGGTAGAAGTTTCGATTCTACATCCTGGTTGCTCAAGTAATTCCCTTGCTCTAATTAGCATCAATTGTAAACTTAATTCACACAGATCACTGAATATTAACCTGGAGGTGTAGTTCCAGTACCGGAAACTTGTCTGTCCGAGTTGCCTTCCTGCTTCTCAAGCGAATTGACGGTGCCTAATACTTAGAAACAAATGGTATCGGCCGCGATAGATCCTCTTTACTATGTCTGATAAGGTTTAAGTTTACAGCCGATAGGTGCTTAGTTCGGAAACTACGAGACATGTCGTTGAAGAGTTGAGAACTCTGGAATGTTATAATGGTCTTGTTATCCAAAATGGACTAAAAATAGTTGATAACTGAGGGTTTAGCTTTGTTTCCAGGTCCCGGAAATAAATGTCCTTGAGCTTGTTTATAACTAAAGCATATTATTTGAGTACTCAGCAGGAAATAAAGGCACTCAGGGTCTTAAGATTGATAAGGTTTAAGTGCGGTAGCTCAGTCAGTAGAGCGTCGGGCTACCATCAGAAGGGTTGTGGGTTTTGACCTCGGCGGAGCCTGCAATTCTGATGATTGCGAGATCGGCGCTTCGACCTGGCTAAAGACCGTCGTGGTGACTGGGGCACGTTAAATAGGTCGTGGTCACAAAGTCCCCCATGTACCAAATCAATACCTCTGTGGGTACCTGATCAGGGGGTTATCGGCCTCTGATTGGGATCTAAATTACGATATGTGTGAGTGAATGGATGCATGAAAGAGGCCTTCCTGTAAAACGGATATGCCATGTATATCGAGCAAAGTCGGATTTCCTCCCAATGGGGCTCAATAACATGGAAGGCGCACCCCCTCGCCTCTTGCCGTCTTCGACGGGCCTGGCACTCCTCCGGTCTGCCAGTGTAGGCATAAGAAACAACAACAACAACAATAAGGTTTACGTTTACAGCCGATAGGTGCTTAGTACGGAAACTACTTGACATCTGGTTGAAGAGTTGAGAACTCTGGAATGTTAGGATAGTTTTAACCCGGGAAAGACTAGTGGTACCATATGGTACCAGAAATAAAGGTTTAAAATATTACGATTTTCTTCGTTGTAATGCAAATATTTTTCTTGTTTGTTTGTAGATGGCGCCACATAAGAGAGTGAAAAATCCTTTCTAGATAATAATTTGAGTGAACAACACGTCAGTGTTTTACTTTGAGCGAGAGAAACATGGTTTTAATTGATAGGTGCTTCAATACAGCTTCAATCAACCCGTCAATCTCATTCATCAATGTTTTTGAAAAGAGCGTGACGTGTTTAATTTTTGAGTTTTAAAATGATTTCAAATTCAGATTTGGGATTTGTTGCCTTGATTTTGGTTGTCTGCAATAGAAAGAAAGAAAATAGGAAAAGACGCTGGTTCAAAGAGTGGAATAAACTAAGCCCTTTACTTACTAACATTTATTAAACACTTTCTGCGAGATATTGAATCGTACTTATAATATTAATTTTCTGTTTTTATTTTTCCTCAGTATAATATGATTTATTTTTGTTTCAACACATTAACAACTTTTTGCAAAGCAATACTTCTTTTGTCTGTTTTTTAAATATTCACTTAATTTTCCATAACTCAAGATAATCATGAAACAAAATAATTTAAAACTTCTCAAACTCCCGTTACCAGACACAATCACTTCTCTTGGGTTCACCTAATTTACAATTAGCTTGCGTTTATTTTACAATAAAAGTTACATATACGCTTAATTACAATAAAGATTTGAATCCCAGATCCCTATGTATAGAGAGATTTTCAGGGAAGCATTTAAAAATCACCTGCCCTCAAAACCAACGAGCCGGCTATCGAAGACCATCTCTTGAAATTATATAGATATTACTTGAAAGACCATCTCTGCGCGGCTAAGGCAAATCACAGAAGGTATCAGCTAGTTTAATTAGAAAACATATAATCCAACGAAAAACGCGTTATAGATACAAAGCAAGGAATAAAAAATTAATAGCTTGCTACGAAGAAATTCTACTTAAAAAAAAAGAAGGCATCGTGTCCGTCGTCAGACGAATTTGTTAGATTTTAAGAAGCCATCGACATCAAAATAATTTATTTAGTAACTCATTAATTTTCTATTTCAGTAAAAAACTTTCATTGTATATACTTCTCTTTTCTATTTCAGTAAAAAACTTTCATTAGTTGTGTTACTTTTTCTTGTTTCAGTCAAAACTTTCATTGTTTGTATTTCTCTTTTCGGTTTTAGTAAAACCATTCATTGTGTGTATGGCCATTTGCTCAGCGTCGCAAATATTACTTGGCACATCTTGGCTAGATCTGACCCCAGCTAGATAAAAACCAACCATCCTATTGTTATCTGATCCAATCCCCTTCAGTCCTAAGGTATGCTTGGGTACAGAAAAGCAAAATGTTCTCAAAACGTTATAATTTTCAAAAGTATTCATTAGTTACTAATATATCTCTTCAGTTGCATCTTAGTGTCATCTGGGAATATGGTAGCTCAATGGGTTTTCCCATTTTGCTAACAACCTACTAGTTGTAGGCTGCACTGATTCGATTCCTCCGTGGGTGTTTTTCTCTTCCCGAGTGTCAGCACAGATTTCTTGGTCTGCGCATGTCCACTTACAAGACGTTGTTGATCCAAATTGGGCAATTATGACCATCGTGCCATAAAACAAACCTAATGTCACCTGGAACCAAAGTTGCTCAATCGTTGGCCAACATAGAGAAAATAAAGTAGAGTGCTGTATGATATGGTAATATTTATATGTGCCCAAGATCATGTGACTCAAGCCAAAAGAATTGTGACCTGTAGTCTACTTTTGTCTGCTGAGTGGAAACACATATTCATATCAGATTGATCCACGGGGCGAGAGAAGGTACCCATTTAGGGATTCCTCATATGATTGGCCCTCGCGGTATAGTAATAGAGTTTAACGATTTCACCATTTTTATCGCCTCTTTATATAAATGTGCATTCACACACCTATCATAGAATGCTACATTGACGACTTGATGCCATATCGGCCAATAAAGTCAATTTTTCACAGAGCAGTGACAGCTTGGCGACATGCTGGCGATACGTTCTGAAGCTCCCCTCAACAGCAATGATCAGTCTACTTATAATCCACGTCTATGTTTGCCCATTGCGCTAGTATCCAAGTTACAGTCGGTTCAATTTTGATTCCTGTTTCTACCCTGGGTGTATTTCTTTCGTGTCTGTAAAACTGTTCTTGTTTGTAAGGCAATAACTGGAAGGAAAAAGCATGACTTTGCACAGCTGGCACTTGTATAATAAGAAAAACAAGCGAGTAACTTACCTTCTTCAAAGATTAACACATTCACTATTGAAAAACCACGCAAGTACTTTGAAAATATAATATACCATTTCCTTCACAAAATTTAGAAAGATTATTTTTGTGGTCATCACATATTTTTCAACTAATTAAAACACACACGTGATGCTTGAATACCTTTGCAGTCACATGTTTCAAAAGTTAACCTATTGAACTTCCATTGTGTGTGAATGTTCAGTTCCTTGGCGGCAAGACATGCCTAGGTACAAATTTACCAGTTATGTCTCTCATGTCTTAGAGCAAACCAACCTACATCTGGAAGGTAGATAATTAATTAATTTCAGACAAGAGCATTACAACTGGCTATTGGTGACAGTCAGGGATCAAACCCGAAGAGAAGATCCGAAGACGATACCTAGTAATTTTTAGTTATGATCATATAACGCAAGGTAAGGAGGATCATATGGGTATGAATATTTAAAATATAAACTTTTATGGACAAAAGTATTTGGACACTGCAGAAATTCGGAGAAGCATCCATCTAAGTGTAGACTTGTTTTCCTGGTTAGGACTAGTGATGCTACATGGACAGCAAAACATCGATGTTTTGAAACATCGATGTTCAAAATTAAAACATCGATGTTGATAATACATCGCCCCAAAAACATCGATGTTTTTAAAATTCGGTGTATTTAAACTTTTTCCCCCTATTTCTTAAAACTAGTTTAGCAACTAGTGATGCTACATGGACAGCAAAACATCGATGTTTTGAAACTTCGATGTTCAAAATTAAAACATCGATGTTGATAATACATCGCCTCAAAACCATCGATGCTTTTAAAATTCAGTGTTTTTAAACTTTTTCCCCATTTCTTAAAACTGGTTTAGCAATTGTTGATGCGACATCGGCTCCAATACATCGATGTTTTTTATAAAACATCAATGTTTTGAAAACATCCCTACTTTTCAGACCCTTTACCCTTGGTCACTTTGGTCTAAAAGTATGTTCAATTTGCTAATTATGAAAATTATGCTACTTGGTTATTTTTTAAATTTTTATAACGGTACTTTTTTTATTTAAAAATAAAACATCGGAAGCGTAAAAACATCGACAAGTATAAAAAAAGATGTTACAAAAACATCGAATCCAATACATTGATGTTAAAAACATCGATGTTTTTTAAGAAACATCGATCTTTCGAAAACATCGACATCGATGTCGCATCCCTAGTTAGGACTCGGCCCTTTGCTTTATGCACCTGGTACCATGAACGTTGAGTGGAGCTCGACGTTCTGGATAATTATGCCTTTCCTACACTATGGCAATACTATGGTGATGGTGGTTGTTTCTTCCAACAGGATCGAGCTCCATGTCATCACTCCAACACATGTGCTGGACGGGTCTCTTGAAAAAGAGTTGAATTTACTTGACTGGCCTTATCAGAACCCTGATCTCAATCCGATCGAGCACTTGTGTGCCAAACTGGAGCTACGAGTATGACACCGCTACGCACGCCCATCTTCTCAACAATCTCTTCTCACAGCCTTGCACGAGCATGGCGAGTTATTCCTGCCCAGACTCACAGAGAACTTGTGGAAGGTATGCCTCAACGTGTTGCAGCTGAAATACAAACAAAAGGAGGGCCAAAAATTTTACCCACTACTAAATAGAATAGTAAAGCACTTTTTTCTGAATGACATGCAGTGTCCAAATACTTTAGTCCATGAAGTTTACATGCATGAGGGTGCATCATTTAAAAGCAACATGGATATCTCACTTCCATATTCATCAGTTTCCCACATGCAATCGTTATTAGTCATGACCGATATTCTTGGTTATAATTTTTTCTGAGCAAATCGATGAACAACACTTGCGTCATTAGCATTTCGAAACGTAGATATTTTTATCAATTCTGTGTTTTAAATTACGTTAGAGGATAAACTTCTTTTTCTGGAGAAGGTTTGTTTCAGGACTGTAAATTTAAAGATGGTTTGTATGAGCAAAGTACACTGGGTCTAAATACATTATTTAGAGGTCCCTAAGTCTAAATCCTAAGTTTATTTTATTCAGAAATAAAAGCATTGAATGCGTTATGATAACGCAATTCCCCTGTCTGGGAAAGCTTTCAATATAAATGGGAGCTGCGATCAATATATGTTACTAACGCCATAAAAACCAACCATTCTAATGTCATCTGACACATGGCGGATGGCGTATCCATTTGTGTGTGTATGGAGACACGATTTTCAACTATTATTTATTCAAAAATATGAAATATTTGAAATCACTTTTGAGTCTTATAATGGTTGGCTCGACGAGGTATCCAACCAGATAGTGATGGACGAGATATCTCTTGTCATTAGAAGAAAACTGACAAGATCTTGATCTCTGCATCACCAAAGATTGGACAGTATCGTAAGGATGATATATCTCTTCATTAGCCAAATTGGTCACATCGTGATGAACGAGATATATCGTCTCAACTACTTGGGGGATTTAAGGGCAGATAATTTTTTTGGGATATTGTTTGTTTCAGGGCAGAGAGTTTATAGATGTTTAGTAATAGAAAATTACACAGCGGCTAAACGCATTATTTAGACGCTCCTAAACTAGAAATCTGAGTTTACTTTATTTATAAAACAGAAGCATTGAATCTGTTATATGAGAACGCATTTTCCACTTCCGGCACTGTGTATTTATACAAACGGGTTGCACTTTTCAACTTCGTTCCACAAACTTGTAAGCTTGAAACTTTGAGAAATTTTGCTTTGAAGCGATTTCTGACGTCCATTGATCTGAGAGGGTGAAGAATATTTGAAACTTTTCCAACTCTGTTAGTCAAACAGTTCACTTCTAAATGTTTCCGAAAGCTTATATATTAAGTAAAACAGTTTAGCATTGTTAGTTGTATTTTTTTTTTATGTACTTATTTCCATTCTATATAGTTCATACCAAGGGTGGTCATAGCGGGTGAGTGGTACGGCTCTTATGCAAATAAAATGTATGTACGATAGATGGTAAACTAATTGTCAATGTCCACAAATAATTATTTTAGTTCATTTCGTGTTACAAAGTTATTTGTAAACTAAAACTGATTAATCTTTAAAAGTAATTATTTTATTTCATTTCTTGTTACAAAGTTATTAGTAAAAAAAAACTGATCAATGTCCAAAAGTAATTCTTTCATTTCATTTCTCGTTGAAAAGCTATTCAAAAACATAAAAGCTTCAACATTTTTGAAAGATATAAAAATAAAAATGTTATTAAAAATATTGTTCTGATTCTATCAAACAATTTTGTAAAGAAAGTGTTTGAAAATTAGATTTTATTGTGGATGCTTTACGAATGTTGTCCATTTTAGCAGTTAGTAATCGAAAGTTTGGTTGCTGACTTGTTAGAGAAGTTCGCACATTCGCACTGTTTTGTTATCAAAGATAAATAAATGGCTCTTTGAAATATTACTCCCTGAAATGTGGCTTTCAAAGTTGGTGTAGCTGGCCACCCCTGGAAAATACAATTACACCGTTTTAAAATTTATTAATGCTAGGTTAATTAACAGTATTTTGTAATACTATCATGTAAGTCAAAAATACATTATTTCTTAGTTTGGTATTTTCTTCTGGACTTCAGTTACATGTTGTACATGAGTGTTTAAATGTGGTCTTTTTCAGAAGACGATAGTTACGTGCTGTGTATATAAGTATCTATGTTTGATAATTTCCAGTTTATATTGGTTAAATGTTGAGTATATAAGTATCTAAAAATTTGGTCTTTCCTGTGTGGATGATTATAAAATGCTGCTTATTTAAGTACTTAAGTTCGGTCCTTTTCGTAGAAGATTGTTACAAGTGGCGTACATTATCCAAGTCTGGTCATTTCCAGTAGATGTTTCTTGCTTGCTTCGTATATAAGTATCTTAATTTAGTCTTTCCAATGAATGATTGTTTGATGTTCAGGAGGTAATTGTGGTTACATAACTAATGTGTGAACTTTTTTTCCACCATGCATTTTATTCGAAAGGAACATCACATCCAGAGTACATTTGTAATAAACAAAAATGCCATTTTATATATTTGACTAATTTTTTATTTCATTTGGACTTATGAAACGTTCAGGTCGATGTTCATATCAATTACAAATGGATTAAATAAGGTATGAATTGTGAGTAATGTCACTGCCACAAACATATATTAGCAATCTGCCCAGATACTCTGAGCACGTTTACTAGTTCATATTCGATAGAAGGTATAACAATCAAAATCACTGGAACTAACAAATAACACCTATAAACACAAGAGAGTCAACTGCTATGTCTCCAGTCCAACCAAAAATAGCAGCTAACTGAAACATAACTGATGATTTCCTGTCGTCATATTTACTGTCGATCAATATTTATTTACTGAGTGATCATTCACCCCATATCTAACGTGGAAGGCGAGAGATCAATGAACGGATAGCAAGAGTCAAACAGATGAATGAGTTGTGTCCAACAAAATCTATTTTTCATGATGCCAAGTTATGATTCTTCTACCATTGTCAGGTGAAGAAAAAACACTCCAGGTGAAGCTTAAAAAATAACATTTATTGACAATCGAGTGATCCAATTGTAAAGAGGCAATGCTTTGATCAGCGTAAAAGCCAATTTTGTGTGGGAGCTACCTACAAAATGGGCACTCATAATAAGCATGGCATGAATCTCCTGATCAATGATACGTACTCTATACTAGGGTGTAATTAGAGGAGGCTCCTGAGTGAACAAGGTGTTGACAAGTGTTCTGATCAATCACTTTTAGTAAACCTAATGTGTTTAGGATGATTGATAGATGGCTGTTTTCACTACCAATTATCTACAAATCAGTTCCAGGATCATCTTAGATAATATCAAACGCTATATATAACATGATATAAGTGTATCATAGATAGGACAAAGTGTAGTTCGTAATTTAACAGTTGTGAGCATTAAATTAAAGTAATAACCTCTACACTACACTTTTACTATTGTATGGGCGTGTATAGGTCTTATATAAATGAATGTAATATACACAAAACTCTCTATCTGTGTTTATTTGAAACGGAAGTTGACTGTTTTGATATTAAATAGGTATTAATCTCCAAGTACCTTCGACTATATATCTCGTCCTTCAAGGTCCGATCACTTTTACCAATGACGAGATATCTCGTCATCAAGATATTGGCAATTCTTTTTATGACGCGAGATCCAAATCTGCCCAGTTTTCTTCTGACCAGATATCTTGGACATCAGGATCTGGTCAGCTTTACTAATGACGAGATACCTCGTCTAGACATCCACCAGGAGGACTAAGGATATACTCGATGTTTGAAGAGCCTCCCTTACATACGAAAGAATTTCCTCTTACCTGTTTGAATCCCTGATAGATGAGTTTCAGCTCATTTTTTGAGAACTTCGTGATTCTACACAGAGCTTCGATCCTCTGTGGCTTGGATCGAACAAATGTCATCTCAATATCATCGCTGGTGTCATCTGGAAATAAAAGAAAATAGAGGATTAGGTCCCTTAGTTTGGCTTAAAACGCGGCAGGTTGTCGAAACTATTTCTCAGACAGTGCGTCTGTTTAATTCAATTGTACGCTTACTTTGTTTTGTAAGTTTGTCTTTAGAGATGTCACTTGACAGTGGTACAAAGTTTTGAGTTGTTGTCCTCGAATCTTGGATCGATTCCGGACCGTCACCAGTAACGCTTCGTTTCTCTAGTGCTTGGTGAATTCAACTACCAAATACCCACCTTATAGCCATTGATGATGGCTGAAGAAAATATTCAAAGATAACGCCGGCGCCTCAAGTTCTAAAGGGTCGATAGGAAGTTGGTAACTGAGTTAACGTCGCACTGGAGCGAACATCGGGTTACTGGCAACGGTATGGGATCAATCCCGAAGGGAAATATTTGAGGGTAACACCACGTCATTTTGAATTACGGTCGTATGACGAGGTCGCCTCTGCGCAGGCACCCCACTCTCCAAAACAACGAAGGGGATAGAAAACTAGTGGCATTTTCTAAGGGGTTTCTGAAAAAGTAGTTGGTTGGTTGCTTTGGGGATTTTATGGCGCATGGGACATTGGATTGGGATGGGATGGCGCATGGGATGGATTTTATGGCGCATGGGATATTGGATTGGGATGGGATGGCGCATGGGATGGATTTTATGGCGCAGAAGACATACACCATCAAGTAATAGACGCACGCACAATGAACGGTTTACTGATAGAGAGGGATATACACCCATGGAGGAATTCACCTGACATGAATTGAACCTGCGCCGTCTACAATTCCAAGGTTGCTGGAGCAGTGGACATACCCACTGCGCCACGACGATCCCTTTGGAAGAGTAATGTATTAGTAACTGGAGGGTTTGGAAGAGTAATGTATTAGTAACTGGAGGGTTTGGAAGAGTAATGTATTAGTAACTGGAGGGTTTGGAGTTCGATAATTGGTTCAAACCAAAACCACCCGGTACGCAGAGGCTGATTCTCGTTAAATCTGTTATCGCCTCACATGTTCTCATATTGGCTTGGTGTTTCAGTTTGAAGAGTGGGTTGCCTGCTCAGGTGTTGACTTCGTCATCTGTCACTGGTTCAAAATTACGAGTGTTGTCCTTGAATATGAATTCCAGATAGTTGTCGATAGCCCTTAGTTTTGCTCCATTGCAACGTTAATTCAACTACCTACTCACCTACCAAAACTTATACAGGGGAAGTTTGTTGCTTCAGTGCGATGGTAATTAAAAATATCAACCATATCTAAAGGGGAAAATAATATGTAAGCACATTCTGAATTACATATTACTACAACCTACAGCAATAGAGTATTGCCAGTGTTGATTCTTTTCTGTAAATCTGCATGAAATCGATGAGTCTCGCGTAATTGAAAAAATAAATCCGTCATGAGGTGTTTTCATTTACTCGAGTTTACTTTCGATGCTCTCCCAGTAGTTTTTAACTCGCAGTGGCGTCTCTCCAGTTTGCGAGTTAATGTAGGTTGATGGGAATCGAACTGCTTCAGTAGAATAACATTTAAGCTTAGAATTTCAAATGTTCGCTGATTTAGTCACCGCAGTTGACGGAATGTTAAAGGGATTATTTTGGCGAAGATGTGCTAGGAGAACAAAAATTACCAAACGGATGACATTTGATTAGATGAATCGAAATCATATTTTTACCGAGTGGAGCAGTAGACATAAATACAGGATGGAATGTAAAACATTTTGTGTGTTCATAGACGTGAAATATAAGTAGACCAATAATTGTTGTTGAGTGGAGCTTTATAAATTGTGACCAACATTTCGAATAATATTCGCATGGTTGTTCTATGAAAAATTGACTTAGTTCACCAATTTGGTATCTCTTTGCATCGTTTGAAGATACAACACCTTATTACAGAGGTGTGTGAATTTCTATAGAGTAGCGACAAAATGGTGAAATTGCCTAAGTCTACTACTATCATATGATGAATCAATGAACCAATCAGATGATGAATCAATGGAGGGATGCCTTCTCGCGTCCAGTAGGCAAATTGGACGATAAATGTTATTCTCAACCAAAAAACGAAGTAGTCTAAGGGTCACGTTTCTATTATGGATGCGACATCGACAATAAAACATCGATGTTTAAAATTAAAACATCGATGTTGATAATATATCACCGCAAATCCATCGATGTTTTTAAACATAATTGTATTTAAACTTTGTTTCCCCTTGTCTTAAAACTGGTTTAGCAACCTCAAACGTTAGTGTTCGCCGGGTAGGGGGGGGGGATTTAATTTGTCATTTGTCGTGTTTATTAGTTTACAAGTCAGACATTTTTTTAACTGTCAAAAAAAAGTCAAAAAAACAATTAACACATCCTTTATTTTCAAATTGAAAAACATAAAAGCAAATAATATTTACAACAATTTATCATAGGTACCACTAACTATAAGTATAATTAGGTAGGTACATGACAATAGTTATTGTTAGTTATTATTGATTATTTTTCAACTTATGGGGGAAAACACAACAAAATTATTTTTTATTTAATGCAAATAAAAAATAGTGAGGCCTATAATTATTATAGGCCCCAATATATTTGTTATTTACAGTTTGTGAAAAAAAGAAGTTAGTTAACTTTCTCCACCTTAAGTCGACATCTTTTTTCACAAGTTAGGGAAAAAACTCTTTTTGATGGGACACATGTCACCATCACTGAAAAATACTAACTTGCACGGTTATTTTTCTTAATTTTTGCTATGGTGCTTTTTTCATTCAAAAATAAAACATCGAAAACGTAGAAACATCGACTCCATTAAATCGATGCTAAATACAACAATGTTTTTATAAAACATCGACATCGATGTCGCATCCCTACATTTCAGACCCTTCATCCTTGGCCACTTTGGTTTAAAATTATATTAAATTTACTAATTATAAAAATTATGATACTTGGTTAGTTTTTAAATTTTGATAATTTTCATTTAAAAATAAAACATCGGCAAAGTAAAAACATCGATGTTAAACAAACATAGACTCCATTAAATCGATGGTAAATACAACAATGTTTTTATAAAACATCGATGTTTTGAAAACATCGACATCGATGTCGCATCCCTACTTTTCAGACCCTTTACCCTTGGCAAACTTGGTCTAAAATTATGTTTAATTTACTGATTATGAAAATAATGCTACTTGGTTGTACATTTTTCATTGAAAAATAAAACAACGACAACGTAAAAACATCGACAAGTATAAACATCAATGTTACAAAAACATCGGCTCTAATACATCGATGTTAAATACATCGATGTCACATCCCTAGTTACTACTACTTTTGGCTAATTGATCATGTGAATATGAGAAGGTTGCCATAACTCACTCTACTTTTTTATACTTCCTCTGTTTCTGTCAATCTCATTCAATATAAGTGGTGCTATTGATTCTGCTGCGATAAGGTTTCTTGTACGTATTCTGAAATGATGTCTCTTGTTTTAGCACTTCGCCATAGTAAAAAATAGTAAATTTTCTTAATTGATATATGTGATAGTTGATTGGTCTTTACTAGTTAGAATAAACTACATACGTGACACATAAGTACATAAAGCATTACTATTTAAAGGAGCTTCAAAAAATTTGACCAAAAGGCTGACTAGTAGTAACGAGACTGATCTGTGAAAAATTGACTTGGTTTGACGGTTTGGCATCTTACCGCTTCGTTTGGCGATTTAGCATCTTATGAATGAGTAGGTATGTGAATGCACCTTTCTACAGAATGGCGACAAAAGTGGTGAAATTGCCAAAGTTTACTATGTCCCGCGAACCAATCAGATGATGAATCAATGGATAGGCGTCTTCTCCAGTCCTATGGACCAATCAGATGATGAATGTATGACTCTACCCTTTCGAAGAAAGTAGTTTAATAGTCACATAACTGATTGACGTATTCACATGATCCTGGACACATATAAAGGTTGACCATTGCTCACTCTCTGTTTATATTTTCTCTATGGATTAAACACCTAAGGTTTCAAAAACAGCAATAAGCAACATTTAAGGTAACCCATTTAATTTATCATGCGATATCATTTGAACAGTAGATGTAAAATTTTCGCAAACAGTCTCATTTGTTTGTTCACACTGAAAATCCCTTCCACAGGCAACCTACAAACATTTAAGCCCATAAGTGGTTTCTACTACATATTTGGTTCATCAATACCACATGAATTTTGTAATGACAGGTCTTCGAGATATTGTCAATGTTTTGTTTATGAAGAAAAAAAAGAGTTGGTCAACTTTCTTGAAAGGACGAGATATCTCGTCAAACAAGATATTTTCTTGTAATGACAAGGGTTCTCGTGTAACAAGATCTGGTCAGTTTTGCTAATAACGAGATACCACGTCGAAAAAACCAAATGGAGCTAATCCTAAATAAATTGGTGTCTTGTAAATTTTTTAACAGCTAATCGCTGTATTTTTAAGAAGATCAGAAAAACAGAGACAGAATTTCATGAAAATTTGCAATAAAATGGGAAAATATTTTCTATGCAGAAGATTGCTTATCTAGGAACATTTTGAAAACAGAATGGGTAATCACCCATTGCAATTAAGATTAATTTTATGGAAGTCAAAAGAAATATTTATCTAAACTGAAGTGCTTCAACAATTAAAATAAAATGCATCGGGTTTTGATTCTGCGCGTATTTTTCACAATGCAACGCAAATAAATACAAATATTTTCTCATTTAGGCTTTCAATTACAGCTTGAGTAAGAAAGTAAAAAAATGCCACGACTTAAAAATACTGTTGAGTTCGCAGACATTTTGATGCTTACGGATATTTAAGTAGTTACTCGAGCTTTACTATTTTTGCTTTTACTGTGCTAATATTTTAATTTCCTATTAAAATTAAAAACATTATGCCATAAACATAATCATTCATTATCAAACAAACACAAGTATTATCATTCATGTTAATTTCGAAAGAAATGCATAAGTAATAGTGCGATTTTTTAAATTTCTTTTATAAATGTAACGTTGCTTCTTATTTATTTCACATTCCTAAACATTGCAACTCAAGCAAACCATGCATGCATGAATTCGTGTCGATGGACCGAAGCGTTGATATATCTTCATATTTTTTGGAAATATTCATTTCAACTCTCCAAATATTGAAACAAAGAATGCAAGATTTTATTCCTATCGAAAATAATTTGCATAACACGAATAAACAAATGGTAGCTTTAAAACGAACTGATAGGCATCTTAATCTTTTAATCTAATTTTATAAGAAAATGTGTTTGGTGCATTTATTTATTGGTTTCACTTTAATCTAAGATACACAACCTCACAATAATGGACCAGACAGCAAGATGTGATGGTATAAGGGAAATAATACATGCTTTAATAGGGGATGGTCCCCCACGTGATGCAATTACACTAGCAACCCTTCTGGGCATACTTTGAACAAGGCTTTGATACACATGGGTATTTGTGTAAATTCCTGCTAAAAGAATGTCGCCAGCTTAGCTGTAGATTTCGGACGTGGTTCCCTGGTCCTCAAGCGTCTAGTGATCCTGTATGGGGCTTAGGTTGGGACTCTGAGCAGGCCACGGAAGACGTTTTACATCCATATCTTGATACCACTCCTTGACAGAGGCTGCAACTTGGCATGGAGCGTTGTTGTCCTGGAAGTATCATTCTTCCATTCCATAAAATTGCCAGAGCGTAGGAAGAATATGATTGTCCAAAATGTTCATGTAGGCATCGGCGTTCAATTTACCAGGAACAACATGCAAAAGTCCCAGGCCACACCACAAAAAACACCCCCTAATAAGTAGTCGGATTTTATGCAAATCTGCTGGCGTCCGGTCCATTATTGTATGGTAGTGTATACACTATATGGACAAAAGTATTTGGACACCGGATAAAATCAGAAATATGCAAATACACTGAGTTTGCGAGCGAAAAAAATAAAAAGTAGCTATTTTTGTATTAACTATTCATTCACTCTAGTGGAGTTATGCCGCGTGGAGTTGAACTTACCGAATTCCAAAGTAGACTGGTCATAGGACGTGATTTGTGTAATATTTCTGTACGAGCTATTACATCCAAATTGAATATTGCAAAATAGAGTGTGGCATATGATAGTAAGCTTTAGAAGCAAAACGGAGCAACAACAGAAAAAAACCATCCCGTACGATTGCATAAACTGACAGAACGTGACAGAAGATGCATGGTACGCCATGTCAAGAAATCGCGCACTGTTGAGGTTGGAAATGCTTCTGTGTTAGTGTCAAAACTATCCGTAGAAAGCTGCACATGATCGACTATCATGGTTGAGCAGTTGCATACAAGCCATTGATTACACATGGTAATGAGAGGCGTCGTTTGGCCTGGTTTGTCGACCGTAATTCTTGAACCCTAGAAGAATGGAAAACTGTTGTTTCGAGTATTGAGTCTTTGTATTCACTCTTCCAGTCTCATGGATTTGTTTGAGTGTGGCGACAGCCCGGAAAACGGTTTCATTCAGACTGTGTTAGGACTTATTCCTGGTTAAGACTCGGCCCATTGTTTTATGTACCTGGTACCATAAACACTAACGTATACCTCGACTTTCTGTATAATTCGGCCTTGCCTACACTATGGCAATACTACGGCGATGATGGTTGTACTTCTAACAGGATCGAGCTCCATGTCATACTGCAAAAAGTATGCTAGACTGGTTTCTTGAAAATGAGGTGACTTTGCTTGACTGACCTGTTCAGAACCTCGATGTCAATCTGATCGGGACAAATTGGAACGACAAGTACGACGGTTTCATTCAGACTGTATTAGGACTTATTCCTTGTTAAGTCTCGGCCCATTGCTTTATGTGCCTTGTACCATAAACACTGACATATATCTCGACTTTCTGGATAATTCGGCCTTGCCTACACTATGGCAATACTACGGCGATGATGGTTGTACTTCTAACAGGATCGAGCTCCATGTCATACTGCAAAAAGTAGGCTAGACTGGTTTCTTGAAAATGAGGTGAATTTGCTTGACTGACCTGTTCAGAACCTCGATCTCAATCTGATCGGGACAAACTGGAACGACAAGTACGACACCGCCAGACGCCAATCTTCACAACAATCTCTTCTTACAGACTTGCAAGATGCACGGAGAGCTATTCCTGCCAAGACTTACAGAGAACGTGTGGAAAGTATGCCTTGACGTGTTACAGCTGTAATACAAGCGAAGGGAGGGCCTGCCCGTTACTAAAGGGCATAATAAAGCACTTTTTACGAAAACATGCAGTGTCCAAATACTTTTGTCCATATAATGTATTTCAAGTAATCATAGGGTGAAAGAATATTCTGTTCTAAGAAAGGATAGATTAACCATCCTGGAATAAACACTACCCCCCTGTGGTTGTCTCGACGGAATATCTCGTCACTCTCGTATTACTGAAGCTGACCATATTTTGATGAACGAGATATTTCGTTCTTAGAAAAATATCATTCGATCTTGATCATCAAAAAATTTATTATGTCTTCATAAAGATATATATCGTAATCATCAAAATCAGTCAGATCTTGATGGACGATATATCTCGTCATTATCAAAATTAGTCAGGTTTTGATGGACGATATATCTCGTCGATACCACTTACAGTGGTAACCTAGATACTAGTTGACCACTTGAAGTGTACGGGATATGATGAATGCATGGCTAAGACAAATGCAGTGAGCCTTGAAAAGGCTCTATCAAACAACTGGAAATGATATTGCCACTCTGTATCAATCAAAATACATACAGTATCAATTAAGAGACATACACACAGAAAGAAAGTTTTATCAACACTGAAGAGAGGACTAAACCCACGAAGGAATCGTACCTGCGCTGCCTAAAACACACAAGTTGCTAGAACAGTGAGCAAACACGCTCCACCAACTTTATGAAAAATGAGTTACTCATAGAGAAAACCTTGATAAGTGATGACAATGCGGCATGGCTAACCCTCCAATTGGTTTACAAGAGATATATCGCGTCTACCAGGATCTAATTTAATAGTAATCAGATTCAGCGTTATACAAGATTAAGCGTTAATCAACCTAAGCGGTGAATCACAATCTGCAGTGGCTTAAGATCACCTGATATCTTGGAAAGGATTATCCGTGTTACCATTGGCTGTAGGGGATTTTGTGTGTTGACATACAGGTCATGTGGAATACGTATTGGCATTTGTTGTTTTCGTATGTTTATTCATTTGCTACACAAAAAAAGATATTAAATTGCTTCTTCATAGAAGAGGGTCGTTTGATAAGTTTGTTAAAAAAGCAAGTTAGACACCGCGTTTTGAAAAAAAATTGATTTTATTTCTAAATTTAGTCTCATTTAAGGAGTACACACGTGTTCCAGCTGGTTACAAACTTTTTCATCTCCCCGGAAAAGTAGTTTATGTGAACGGCTGCAAGATATACATTGACTACGACGATGGCATCCTTATTCAAGGATAATTTCTGCCCACAGAACCAAATTTGTAAGTTTGCAAACAAAACTTCACTCAGGTTGAAGTCCGGAGAGTATGGTAAATTATGAATCAAATTTTAAGTCTAATTTGTGCAATTTTACCCTTGCTACCGTCAATTTAAGGGACGGAACATTGTCTTGAACAAAAAGCACTTTTGTGTGCCAATCTTGGGCAGTTTTGTTTCAGATGTTCTTTCAAAAAGTCCAATAACATTACATACTAGTCTCTTGTTATTACTTATATCTCTCCAATAGCGAAGGATTGTTCGATGGGTATCCCAAAAACAATAGTCTTCACCTCGCTTTTTTCAGCGCACTATCACCACTCGCTGTTCTCTGTTTAGACTCATGTGTGTAGTGGTGGATTCATGTTCCGTTCATAGTTACGAATCAACGCAATATGTCCAGCAGATTTAGGTTAAACATCACCAAACTGCGTTTAATTGTCCTTTAAAGTGCGTTTTTAGTCAACAGTCGTCAACAATTCGGGAACTTTCATCTGGAATTTTAAATGCGGTATAGTGTGCAATCGTTTAGTTGAACTGTCTACAGTCTCATTAATAACCTGCACCTTAACTCGGAGGTTTAAGGATATCCGTTATGGTGATCTCAACAGGGCTTCCAAGAGAACTGCATCTTTATTGGATATTCAGGCCCATTGAAACTCATTTATCCAGAAATAAACCATCTTAAATGCTCGTGCAGAGTTCCCATAAACTTCATACAACTCCTCTTTGATCCTCGGAGGTCGCCCATATCTTTAATTAAAAATGTCTTATTAAGGCACATAACTCGTTTTTTTTTGTGGTTGCCACTACAATGCTCGCTTGAAAAGTTTGTAGCACGCGAACAAAGTGTCGCTTCTGGGTGAAATTTGGCATCGGATAGTTTGAAGAGTGACACCTGCCAGCTGTGACGTCACCAAGTTATTTGTGGCCGCATCTCAGAAATTTACCAAACTTATCAAACAAACATCGTACTTTAGAAAAACCCTTTATAAAATGTTTTAATTCATTCTAAAATAGAAAATTCCTTCAAAACAGGCTGATCACTCGATTTTGTCATGTGTCACAATCTGTACGACGCAGTTCGGCGCACTGATTGTGGTTCGGTGGTAATCCTTGATGCTCGGTTTCGACGTTTACCGATGATTTTAGGCTGTTTAAGTGCATTTAATCTTTGATGAATTCATAAATAAGATTGACTCTCGGGTATTATTAACAAATCTCTACATGTATATCTAAACAGCGTGTTACTCTATATTTATCTATTGAATAGCACCGGATAAAAATGCTATCCATTCATCAGTATAAGAGAGATCCATCTTTTTCTCTAATTGACCCTTACATCAAACTTTCTTGTACTGTATCTTTATATTTTTCTCTATCATATCTTTATATTCTTCTCTGTCATATCTTTATAGTTTTCTCTGTCATATCTTTATATTTTTCTCTATCTCATATCTTTATATTTTTCTCTATCATATCGTTATATTTTTCTCTATCATATCGTTATATTTTTCTCTATCATCTTTATATTTTTCTCTATCATATCTTTATATATTTCTCGATACATCTCTAGTAGTTTTCACTAGACATATCTTTTTTACTATGCATCTTACAATGGCTATCTTTTTCTCTATACATCTCACTATTTCTATCGTTTTCTCAATAACTCTCTCGTATAGCATCAGATAAAACACTTCATATAACGATTCTTTATATTTCTTCTCACTATATACTTCTTTCTATCTCTTTTTTTTCTATACCTCACAATACTCTCTTTATTTCTCTTTTCTTTTCTCTTAAATGCCTCAACATCTCTAGTGGACACCATCAGATGAAACTTAAGTGGTTCTGTGTTTTTCTCTTTCTATACCTTTACTCTAAATATGATCTCTACTTTTCTTTCTTTTCTCTTACTTCCTCGGCATCTCTAGCGGACACCATCATGTAAAACTTTAGTGGTTCTGACTTTTTATATTCCTCATTCTACCCCTTTTCTCTCAACATTCTCTCGTTACTTCTTTTCTTTTATCACCTCGGCATCTATAGCGGACACCATCAGATAAAGCGTTAGTGATTCCGTAGTTTTATTTTCCTTTTTCAACCCCTTTTCTCTCAATATTCTCTCTTTATTTCTGTTATCTCTAATACCTCGACCTCTAGCGGACACAATCAGATAAAAGTTTAGTGGTTTTGTATTTTTATATTTCTCATTTTTTTATAGCCTTTTCCCCCCTGAATATTCTCTCTTTATTTCTCTTCTCTTATATACATCGACCTCTTTAGCGAACACCATCAGGTAAAGTGTTATTGGTTCTGTATTTTTATTTTATTCTTTCTACTCCTTTTCTCTCAATATTCTCTCTTTATTTCTGTTATCTCTAATACCTCGACCTCTAGCGGACACAATCAGATAAAAGTTTAGTGGTTTTGTATTTTTATATTTCTCATTTTTTATAGCCTTTTCCCCCCTCAATATTCTCTCTTTATTTCTCTTCTCTTATATACATCGACCTCTTTAGCGAACACCATCAGGTAAAGTGTTATTGGTTCTGTATTTTTATTTTATTCTTTCTACTCCTTTTCTCTCAATATTCTCTCTTTATTTCTGTTATCTCTAATACCTCGACCTCTAGCGGACACAATCAGATAAAAGTTTAGTGGTTTTGTATTTTTATATTTCTCATTTTTTTATAGCCTTTTCCCCCCTGAATATTCTCTCTTTATTTCTCTTCTCTTATATACATCGACCTCTTTAGCGAACACCATCAGGTAAAGTGTTATTGGTTCTGTATTTTTATTTTATTCTTTCTACTCCTTTTCTCTCAATATTCTCTCTTTATTTCTGTTATCTCTAATACCTCGACCTCTAGCGGACACAATCAGATAAAAGTTTAGTGGTTTTGTATTTTTATATTTCTCATTTTTTATAGCCTTTTCCCCCCTCAATATTCTCTCTTTATTTCTCTTCTCTTATATACATCGACCTCTTTAGCGAACACCATCAGGTAAAGTGTTATTGGTTCTGTATTTTTATTTTATTCTTTCTACTCCTTTTCTCTCAATATTCTCTCTTTATTTCTGTTATCTCTAATACCTCGACCTCTAGCGGACACAATCAGATAAAAGTTTAGTGGTTTTGTATTTTTATATTTCTCATTTTTTATAGCCTTTTCCCCCCTCAATATTCTCTCTTTATTTCTCTTCTCTTATATACATCGACCTCTTTAGCGAACACCATCAGGTAAAGTGTTATTGGTTCTGTACTTTTATTTTATTCTTTCTACTCCTTTTCTCTCAATATTCTCTCTTTATTTACTTTCTCTTATATACCTCGATCTCTATAGCGGGCACAATCAAATAAAACTCAAACGGTGGTGAAGAAAAAAATTTTTTATTAATTTATGTTCCCCTTTTGACCGCTATGTAATTGATAATTTAGTTTGGTCCTTAAGAAGCTCTCATTTCAAAACTCGAATCAGTCGTAGAAGTGGCGGAGATTGAAGAAAGGTCATCAGTAATCTCGGGATGATGACGGAAAAGTTCATATTGCTCAGGATTCTCGGTTTATGGCTCCCGATGATGGCAACTCTCACTGGGGGCTCATATTACGGAAGTAGGCTCTCCGTTCCCATGGCGACGCAACAAAAGAGTTTTTTTTTTGCCTCCCAACGATTTTAACACCGTCAATGAAGGAAGGACTCGAAATGTTTTTAAGCCCTCTTGATGTTTCCTAAAGATCCTGACCGATTTTCTGTTCGGTATTTTCGGAGAACATCATTCTCTAGGTCTATAGTTGCAGGAAACAAGAAATATATATTAAAACAAGGTTATATTTAAACAGCATCCAAATGCTTAAGTTAGATATCAATCGCTGTGTGGTTTCCTCTGTTCGCTTATAAAATTAATTTAATGTAATCTAATGCCAAAAAATGGATTTAAATAAATGCAATATCATTTTGTAAGTTGCAGAGAAAAGAAATCAGTAGCGAAATGTAATTGAATATCCAGGAGGGTATTGCAATTATTATAATATCATTGCAAAACCACTCGCGTATGTAAATTCGGCAGTTTATGTAATCAAATGAATTCCCAGGAACGAATTTAAACCAACGTAATATCTTACTGAAATCACTTGTTAATAATTTCAGCAGCGTAATAAATCGAATTTCCATGAATTGATTCAAATCAATACAAGCTCAATGTAAAATCACCAGATATTAAATTTGAAAGTATAATGTAAGGAAATGAATTCATATGAGAGAATTCAAACCAGCGTAATATACTGAAATCACTGGTTAATAAATTCAGCAGGTCAATAAATGGAATTCCCAGGATCGGATTAACATCAATACAATATCGTTGTAAAATCACCATAAAAAAATCGTCAACATAATATAATCCAAAGAATTCTTAAAAACGAAATCAAATCAACACAATACCATTCCGTAATTGTCTGCTAATAAAATCAGCAGCTTTATGTATTTAATAGAATGATTTCCCAGGAAGAATAAAATCAATGCAATATCAGTGTGAAATCACCCGCATATAAAATAGGCAGCAATAAAGTCACCGAAGCAATTCCTGGAAAAGATGGAAATCAATGTAATGTCATTGTAAAGTCACCCCTTAATAAAATCAGGAGCTAAATATAACCGAATTCCCAGGAAATTTAAAACCCTCTCATTGACACTCTAAAATCATCGGTTAAAGATTTAACAACTGCATATATTCTAATGAATTCTCAGAAATTTATTAGAGCCAATAAAGTTTCAATGCACATTTGCCAGCTAATGAAATCAACAAAGCCCTTTATTCTTATTTTGCATCATATAGTAACCTAGCAACTGAGCGTGAATGTCAAAAGCCTACTGTTAATATTTCTTTTAACTTTTCGTCATTCACCTAAAAATAGCTTTATTCCATGAGCAAAGAGATACTTACAGAAAATTTTCGGAATTGCCCCTTGATATCTCTAATATTTTAAAAGGAAGTGTTTGTCTGTTTCTTGCACGCAAAGTCCAGACTAATCTATGGCACTTACAGTAATGGGATTTGGCACACAGGTAATCCAATTTTTTTTGCAATTTTAGGGTTGCGGCGAATTTTAGATTTCAATCTAGAACATTTTTAAATGAGATAATGAAATTTAATTATTATTGTTTTCTTTGGAATGGTAACACTATAAAGAGATTATTTTTTCCGTTTTCATTTTGCTCGGAGGAATGATTTTCCAGCAGACGATAAAAAATAAAGTTATAACTTTAGTTATATAGATCTTTTACTATCTCCTAGACCGTTAAAGATAAAGTAAAAATTTAAACGAATTTAAAATCTGCGGAACATCTCACATTAGATCGATACCTAAGAATATGATTTTTCTTTAGATAAATAACATTTTTAAATTGAATATCTTTTATACTTTTTCGCAAGAGAATGTGACATCACGCCAACATTCGTGTTCCAAAAATAAACAGATTATATTTACTGCCTTCTTACGATTTCAACGAAAGAAAGCAAAGAAAATAAAAAACATTTTGGCTGGCATTATTTAATTATTTTTGTAAAATCGGGATAGTTAAAGATATATTAAAAATTTCAACGGATTTGAAATCTGCGGAAAATTTGACAGCAGATATATACCTTATACGTTTGATTTCCTTTTAATAAATAATTTTTCAATTAAATATTTATATTTTCGAAAGAGATTGTGATGTCACGACGAATTCCTATTTGGTTTGCGAATTTTTGGTTTGGTTTGTATTCCTATTTCTATTGTATTTCGTATTTGGTTTGTATCCAATTTGCGAAGCAAACCATAATTTATGATATTCATAATTTGATTTGCGAAGCAAATCATATTGGAATTTACAGGGAATTCATTCTAATAGGCTAAGAATTTCCATTTGGTTTGCGAAGCAAACCAACACCACTAGCAACGCCATGATGGCTGTTATCCAACAGGCTTCGAATTCATACCAATCATTGGGGGTTAGCAAGCAGTGGTCACACCTGACCCCACGAAAAGAACTGTCACGGGCAACGCCGTTCTTTCCACGCAGTGGCTATTATTTCATATAGGCAAGAGATTGTGGAGCATTTTTGATGGTCATTATGACTATTTTCACAATAACTTAGTATTCATAATATAATTAGTATCCATTTGAAATTCAATACTCTTAATCAATAGGAGTTAACTTTTGCGTCACTGTTTATCATGAGTATATTTTGGTGTCATTACTCATCACGTTATGTTTGATTTCGTGTTATTGCTTTCCTCTTTATGTTTATTTTGGCTTTATTACTTATTCCCTTGAGTAAACAATTAAAAGTAGTTGATTTTATAAACTTTTCTCACCGTGAATATCCGGAAAAAGGTAATAATACGATATCTGTTGGAACCAATTGATTTTATTACAATTTTTACTGGCACAGATTCATACAGTAAATCTTACATAGGCTTCTTAGTAGGTAGGTATGTATTTTAATTAACGTCGCACAGGAGCAACGAACCTGGCTATTGGCGACGGTCCGGCATCAAACCCGATGCGAAAGATCCAAGGACAATACAACTTAATTTTAAAGCATGGTCAGATGACGATGTCGACACCTTAGATGGCATCCCATTCCATACGTGTTTATTAGAAAAGAAAAATTTTGATAAAAAGCGATTTCAATGAATGAAGTTTATGGAATATAAAGTTATTATTCTCACAATAACTACCATAGACTTTTTGGAATCCTGTCTATTACATTTATATCAGATTGCTGAAAATAATCGTAACAGCAATGACGCAAGTGTTGTTTAAAACGATTGTATAAGAAGTGTGAGGGTTGAATTTGACTGGATCACACCAACGTTAATATACACTAAATCGTTGTTAATCTAAACTCTTTCCATTTCCTGATGTAAATAACACAATAAATGAAAATGTCAACAGACAACTTGTAAAAATAATACGTTAAGTTTAATGAAAAAGTTGGGGTTAACCTTTGTTTCAGAAAACTCAGTTTCCTATTTATCATTAACCCTACTAGTGTTTATCTTGCCAAAGTATCTTGTCATCAGCAAAACTGAACGGAAACTGATGAACGATATGTATCGTTATTAGAAGAAAACTGACAAGATCCTGATCTCGTTATCATTAAAAAACGGCAATAACTTGATGACGGGGTATCTTGTTATCTTCAAAATTGGTCAGATGTTGATGGCTGAGATATCTAGTGTCATTAGCAAATTTGTTCAGATCTTTATGGACGAGATATCTCGCCTCACTTGGAGGGTTAATAATGAACATGATTGATGTTCTTAGTATTTGTATTCTGAACATATGGATGAATTTCACTTGCGTATCTGTGCTTCCGGAATAACATATAAGGTTTTCTATATTTGCATGCAGTGTTGTGCGCTCATTATTACAACACAATAAAATGCGTGTAACTATACAAAATAAAATACATAAAATTTGAAGGTAAAGCTACAGTATACGTTTATAGCGGTGGCAACGGCCTTGGCGATTTTTTTTTTTGGCGCACTTCTAAAGTCACCAAGGAAAGATTTATTTAAGAAAAATTTTTATTTCAAAAATATTTTTCTTTTTACAACGGATAATGAAAGCTTGAAAACACATTTGAGAATGTTTTGAAAATTATATTTTTGAAAAACTATCATAAACAGTAATAAGCTTAGACACATTTCAAAACACATTTGTGAACCAGCAGAAAAACTAAGATGCGAATGTTAGGTCAGAATACCCTGGAATTTATCAATTACATTAAATACAGTTGGCATGTTGAAAAAGAAAAATATTTTTAAAAGAAAAAATGCAAGAAATGATACAACCTGATACGTCACAACACACAGTTCCGTGAAAAAATTATCGAAAGGAAAATTCCACAAATGGCTAAAAAACAATACAAGTCATAACTCTATCGTGAAAAAAATTATAATAAAAGATAATTGCACAAATGGCTAAAAGCAATAAATGTTATAACGCTATACCGTGAAAAAAATTAAATTAAAAGAAAATTTCACAACTGCCGAAAAACCATTAAAGGAACCCATGATATCAAATAAAAAAATTAAAAGAACCAATACAATCAAAGCATATTTTTAAATTAAAATAACCATTGGAATCAAGAAAATATTTCAAGCGAACCAATGAAATCAAAGAAAAAATTTCAAGCGAACCAATGAAATCAAATGAATCTAACGGATTTTGAAAGAACTTTTAAGAATAATCAAAATGAAAATTGAAAGGTTTCCGTTTGTCGAGGTTGCCATGAAAACGACAATAACCGTAAATACAGATAGGTTGCTTTTACCTACCGTAACTCGCTACTAGAAGTGCGCCAAAAAATCGACAAGGCCGTTGTCACCTCTATAAACGTTAAGTGCAGCTGTACACATTTGAATTCAGAACTTTATTACATATTCCGTTGTCAGAATCCAGTACTATAGTAACGGTAATTAGGGTTTGTTGTTTTAAGGTTTTATGGCACAAGGGCTATATTTAGCCAAGCTGCACTATACCCCTATGAAGGGTAATTTGATAATTTTTAATTAACGTCACAACACAACGGGCTATTGACGACTGTCCGGGATCAATCCCTTAAGTGAAAGATATGAGGACAACACCACGTAATTTTGAACCACGGTCAGATGACGAGGCAACACCAGAGCTGGCACCCCACTCTTCAAACTTCCATACCATCCCGAAGTGAAGACTTTCAGCCACGACAAATTTAAGGTGCACCAACCGCCTCCACACGATACGCTTACGAACATCCATGCACTGATCCGGATTCGAACTCGGAACCTTCCGTTCTAGAGTCTAACACCTTACCCACCAGACTGGTTGGTCGGCCCCCTATGTAGGGACTCTAATACTATCGAATGTAATTAATGTGCTTTATATTAAGGCAACATAATTTCGAAGAAACTTTAAAAAAAACCTCATTAAATTGAAAATTTTATCTGTTTGTGAATAATTTCTTTAACTGTTTGAACGAATATCTAATAACGATGTTTATTACGCAATGGATTATTTTAGTTTCATATAGATTTCCTCTGTAATTTGTTTTCGATTTGAATAATGTATGACAAATATTTCTAGAGATAGTATAAGGTAAATTTTATCGGAATTGAATACAGTTCAATAAATCAATATAGGAAGAATCAAAATAGATGATAAGGTGATTTTCTTTTTTACCGTGTGTTATAGAATCACGCTTCTCTTTAGAAAGTTACCCAAATCCAGTAGGTTTTGAAACTTTTGTTTAACTAAGGGAAGTGCATATGATAAAAAGACGAAAATTAATTTTTAAAGCAATCTAAGATACCCCCAATCAAACATTGTTACACGCTTCAAATACCCTGATTCTTAACGCGGGGGTAGTTTCGAATTAAGACATTTTTTTTAAACACACTTTTAATGTTTATTAGGGTTTGTGATGTATAAAAATACGAAAATTATCTTTTTAAAATGGCACTCTAAGATACTTCCAATCCGAAATTGCTCCGTCAAATACCATCACTGCTAAAGCTGGGATTAGTTTCATATAAGAAGGAATTTTTTAAATATTTGATATTAGGGGTTGTGTAGGTTTAAAAAAAATGCGAAAATTCATTTTTAAAGAGGCATTCTAAGACACTCTCATCAGACATTATGTCATGCGTCAAATATTATGATTTTTTCCACGGGAGTAGTTTCAAATCAAGAGCATTTTTTGAAAAAGATTTCTTTATACAGGGTGATTCATAAGTAAGTATACAATTCCAACGCACTATATAACAATGACAATGTAAGCTATTTTATGTTACCTGGAACAGAAGTGTAAGTGAATGTTTCATGTTTTTTTAGAGACAGTCACAGATGTTCTATATGAGCAACCTTAGTTACACTACACACATCGAACCGGTAACCAATTTCTGCCCAGACGCGTGTTAAGGTATCTGAAGCAAGTACATTGGTAGTGGTTGAGATACGCTGTTTCAACTCCTCTAGATTAACATGAAGAGGAGTGTTAAGAGGACAGTACTGCTTTAATGTATATAAAAATACCAAAAAGTGGGGCAACTTCAATGATTTAAAAAAAAATATCTATAGCAGTGAGCTACAAGAAATTTTTAGGAAGCATCAGTAATGTTTCATTTAGTTTATCTAAAAAAAGCTTGTGAAGATTACTATTTAAAAATAATTATTATTTTGCAAATAACTTTGTTTAATTATTTTTTTTAAATTTCTATGTTTATGTTGCGCGCATGATATTTAAATTTCTTCCCCCTTGATTGAAGAAAATTTACTTTTATTAAAAGATAACATTTCAATGAACAATTTGCATGTACAATGAACAATATTTTAATAAAATTAATTTTTTAATATTTTACATAAATTTTAATAAAATAAAATTTTTAATATTTTACATAAATTTTAATAAAATTAATTTTTTTAAAGAAAATTTATGCACATATTTGTGAGCCAAATGTAAGAATTTGATGCTAGGCTTATACGTTTTGGTCATTTTGTGTACATTTATGTCATAAATGTGCTCAGAAAATTTCAGTCAATAACTTAAAATTTTTTTAAGATATGCGCGAAACATGAAAAAAGTACATTCTGAGAAAATTGAGTTCAAGGTTTAAAATTGATATTTTAATAATATTTCTTCACATTTCAAGCTAAAGTTGATTTCTAAAAATAATTAAAGTGATTGTGATTACTTTTACACTAATTACTTACATAACTAATCACATTACAATTACAGTTATTAATATTATCACCACGTTGCTGATTGAATTTTTTTTCTCAAACATAGAAAGCACAAGTAAAACACTGAAAGATAAAATTACTTCAACCTATTATAATAATAATAATATAATTATGACTTTATAAAAAATGATATCTCCCTCAGGTCAGTTTTTTTTGATAAAAGTAAATATTTTTAAACAAAAAAATAATTAAAACTAGAATTAGTTTATTTAGAATTAAAACAAATTAGAATTTTTCCGGCTCATATATATAGCCCTCTTTTTCTTTTAATTTTCTATGCTTAGCTATTTTTCTCATGCGTTGAGTTCTCCGAAACTCCAAGCTCATTTCTTCGTATTGTTTTTCAGCTTTTTTTACCTTCATGGTATCAAGCCTGCAAGCTGAATCAGAAGCATAGTGTCCTATTCGGAAACCGAAATTTTGCATAACTTGCAGCCTTCCCTTTTTACCAAAGTTGAAATTGATCACTGCTTCTTTTGTGACTATATTTGCAATGATTTTACCAGAGCTACTTGTTTTGGGGCACAATTTACACTCAAGAGAATTCAGTGATTCATTGACGTTCTGTGTATGACCACCAATGCAACGTCAAAATAATTTGGGGTCAGACAAATCTTTGAAATTTTTTTTGACACAATCCATTACTGGAGTAGGCATAGTGTTATTGTGTGTAAAAGCGAAACCTTGAGCTTTTCGAAAAGCACATCACGAATCCTCACCCTGGGGACAAAAATGGGGCAAAGGCTCTTCGTTGTTAGACCTATAGTGATAAAATATCGGCCCAAATAGCGTTTCTCATATCCATATCTGAATTTTTATTGCTTCTGATTGCGTTTCCATAGTAAGATGTCCATTTGTCGATAACCTTGTCAGTCAATCGTCCTTTACCACTATATATACCGTCCATGTTTTTTTTAGTTCTCTCTGTCTTCTTTTCATGCGTTTCTGTACGTGACCTACGCATTCTATTTTTGATAATGATATAATTTTTGGAGCTCTAGAAATGTTTTGAATCACCGTCCCCAATGTAGTTAACATAATGGAGATTGTGTTTCGCCTCGGAACGCTGAAACATTTTCATCATTCCATCAACTTCCACTGCACACAAACAGTCCGTAGTTTCAAATTTTTTAAACCAATTATTAAAAAAATAATTAATTTTTCCAATAACTAATGAAGCCACATCTCCTTAAGTGGGCAAAAGGACAAAGTAAAGACTGTGTAACAAGTGCAAAACGCTGGTATTTTCCTGCGTAATCCCAAATCGGTGTAGAGGGGTTTACTTCATAAATGATGATCTAATTAAACTAAAGGATCTGCTTACCTACCAAAAGTTCTAAGCAAGATTTTCCAACTCAAGAATTAGGGGACTATGTATCCTGGTTGGAAGAGAAGGTGGATTAGCAACCGGAGGGTTTCGAGTTCGAAACTCGATCTAACCAAAGTCAGTCGTGAACGTGGGGCCTGGTGCAAGTTGAATCTGTTGTAGCCTAAAATGTTCTTATGGTGACGTGGCGTAGAAATGTAGCAGTGTAGAGAGAATGGTCCTACTCAGATATGAACTCATCATCTGACTATGGTTCAAAACCATCGAATACTCCCTTCGAGATTGATTCCGGACCGTCGTCAATAGCCCAGTGCTCCAGTGTGACATTAATTGAGCTACATGCATACCTCATTCAACCGAAAGCTACGGAAACGAAATCAAATGTCATTTCATTGATGGATTTTGAAGTAATGTTTGACACATTTACTTCTGCATACAATTATATACCATAGATTGTTTGTCTTAGCTAGGCGAAATATTACCCTTGTTCCATGAAACCCAAGCAACAAACATTGAAAACAATAGCTTACTTAATATATTCCTTTTATGGATAAATACAGTACCGAGGGCTTACAAACCAAATCAATGTCATCTAAGTATGGTATTTTCGACTAATTTTTTAAAGTCTGTAGGATTTCCTCGCATGCAGCAAATTTCTATGAGGACATTAGCTTCGGTTTAATGCCCGTTGAATGGGACAGAAATCAATGCAAAGTGCGTGCTTGATCTTCGATCCATTGAGGTTCGGTTGAGTTCTGTTGGTGGATGGCTTAAACGTGTTAAAGTGTGAGTGAATCAGGATGATTTTTCTCAGAACGTGCTGTCTCGGGGCTCCCCCCCCCCTCCAATCGTCTCTAGCTTGCTGATTGACGTCAGGTCTCTATGGCAACCGTTCCTTGTTTCCCTCGGAGGTTAAAGTAGTTATTCCTAAGGGGTAGCTCATCGTTAAGTCCGTGGGATTCCTCAATGATTTTCCGTCGCTTTTTTGATTGAAATCAGGTTGAGATGAGTGAGAGAATTCTGCAGTATTTGGAAGCAGCTATTTTTGTCCCAGAAGTTGCTTAGAACTTTTGAGCTTGTGTTTGGTGATAGTAAATAACAGAAAAAGTAAGTATGCATACTCTTTGCATTAGTTTTCTGCGAGGTTTCGAATTGATCTTACTCAATATGAGCTCATGGTCAATAATTTTTCCTTCGATTGAAATTAAGCTGAGATGAGTGAGTGAATATTGCAGGGTTTTTAAAACATCTATTCTTGCGCTAGAAGTAGTTCCTTAGTACTTTGAAGTTAAGCTTACTATACGTGTGACCTCTTCCTTAGTGATCATTCACTTTTTTTATTGAAATTGCTGAAAAGTTGCAATGATTGAGGCACGGCATTTTGAAAGCAGATATTCTTGTGATAGAAGTTGCTGGGAACTTTGAATTTAGTTCAGTATAAGGTTTGTTCACATCCCCATAAGAACCAACCCAACCTATCTACTCAATTGTTTTCCGTCGCCCTTATTAAATTGAAATGAGTAAGAATCCCCCAGAATCTCGAAACTTCTTATAACTTTTGAGTTTAAATGATTGAGATTGAGTATAATTCATTGTAAAAAAAGTAAATTCCAGAAAACGTAAGTAGACGCACTGATTGCAATAATCTGCGAGTGAAATTTGATTCCAGTTGAACTCACTCAATAATTCTCACTGATTTCCCTCCTCTATTATTTGATTGAAATTAAATTGAAATGACTGAGAGAATCCTCGAGGATTTTGAAATCAGCAATTCTTGAATTGAAACCTGTTCCCTTAAACTTGGATTTACGTTTGGTGACAGTAAATTGCAGAATACGTAAGAATGCAACCTGATTCATTGATTTGCGAATAAAGTTGAATTCATTCATTATGATACAGCTTCTATTCAATGATTTTCCCACTGCTCTTAAGGATGATATTCTTGAAAAGTTGAAATGGGTGAGAGAACTCTGCAGTACTTTTGTAGAAAGTCGGCACACAAGATTAGGAAAAGGAATCCGATTCCAAGTTAATATTTAATAAATTAAAGAACACAAACGAGACATTTACAGGGAGCCAACAACTTGTTCTCTTAGAACGTGATTCATATTTCGAATTCATATGTCTTCCTACCTTTAAAGCCGACCAACCGGTATAGTGGTTAAGGTGTTTGCCTCTGGATCGGAAGGTTCCTGGTACGAATCCGGGTCCGGGCATGGATGTTTGTAAGCGTATGGTGTAGAGGCGGCTGGTGCACCTTAAATCTGTTGTGGCCGAAAGTCCTCACGTTGGGTTGGTGTGGAAGTTTGGAGAGTGAGGTGCCAACTCAGGCGTTGCTTCGTCATCTGACCGTGGTTCAAAATTACGAGGTGTTGTCTTCGGATCTTTTCCTTAAGGGATTGATCCCGGACCGTCGTCAATAGCCTGTTGTATTGCTCTAGTATGACGTTAATTCCCAAATTACCATTCCTTTCTTTAAAAAACCTTTTACATCAACAATGATGATGTCATCCGTTTTACACAGCTGCCAACAATTTAAAAAACAACTTTTCTTGCGCTCGAAGTTGCCTATAAATTTTGAATTTATGAAAGGTTTGATTTGGTTACAGAATGGGGGGGGGGCAGGACGACGTAAGCATTCGTACTTGTTGCACAAACTTGCGAGTGGTTGGTTGGGGTTTTTATGGCGCAAGGGCCATATTTGGCCATGCTGAGCCAGACACAAGAAAAACAATATCAGGTAATAGACATACACACACAATGAAAGTTTTACTGTCCCAGAAGAGAGCAATACATCCAGGGAGGAATGCACATGACAATAATAGAACCTGCGTTATCTAACCTCCAAGATTGCTAGCGTAGTGGACATACCAGCCTGGTCTAGATGGCCCCATTGAGTGTAAAATTCGTTTATTGCTAAATTTGTGTCAAACTGAATCCAATGGAAACTGACTGACGAAAATTTGAGGGATATGGTTAAATATGAAATAGTTTGTTCGTCAAAATATCGTTAACATTGTTTGAATCCGAATCGTTCCACGTCAGTAAACCCAAATCTGCGTTAGTCAATTTCTACCGGATTCAGACTGTCCCTAATAATGATGATGTGCTGAGGCCTTCTATGCACCCGAATCTAAATTATTCAGTTTCTACTAGATTCAGATTGTCCGGATTCTGTTCGTGCGAAACGGCTCTCGATGCACCGAATCTATGTTAGTCATTTTCGTTTGGATTTGGATTGACCCGTATTCTGTTGGAGCGAAACGGTCCTCCAGGCAACCGAATTTGTGAAAGTCAGCTTTTATTTGATTCAGGTTGACCAGTATTCTGTTGGAGTGAAGCAGCCCTCCATGAGCTCGAATCTACCTTAGTCAGTTCTGATGATTCAGACTGATTCTGTTGAAGCGAAAGACTCTCCATTGCTAACGAATCTGCGAAAGTCAGTTTCAATTTGATACAGATTAACTTGGATTGACCTGGATTCTGTTTTTGCGAAACTGCCTCAATGCAGCCAAATAGAAGTCGATTGTACTGGACTTGGATAAATTAAGATTGATCCGAATTTTGTTGGTGTGAAGGGACCAACAGGCTGCGAGGAAATCTAAATGTCTCGCTTTACTGAATGTGTTCGGGGACAGTAAATAAATAATTTGTGCCATCATACTTCTCCAGAGCACCCCATCAGGAGTTGCCTTGTCTAATCACAGTGTGCCATCGTTCTTCGATAACAATCTAACCTCGCCTAAGTCGGAACGAACTCGAATTAACATATATTCCTTTCTTACGTATCAACTCATACTTGATGTCCGTTCCGCTTTCTCGTCGTGACATGAGAATTATTTATCCTTCCCTCTGTGTTTTCCCTGGGGATAACTTGAGAAAGAAGTGTAAGTTTACCGAAAAGCAAGCAACAAGAGCAAAAAGCAATTACGATACCTAGAAATATTTATTGGTCTGAAGAATTCGTTGCGGTGCAAGATTTATGTCGCGTTTTTGTCGTGCCGTCTGTCCTGTATCGATCATAAATATTGGCCTAAAATATTTTTGTTGGTTCAAACATAATACATAGGGCGCATTTTTCAAAAGGCTTTTAGTCCCTGCCGTAGTTTTATAAATTAAGGTTTGTTTTGAAGTCAAAGGTTTGCTCTGGAGATTGATTGCAATAGTTGAAACAAACTTTTGCTGCTTTTACGTTTTAAAACAATTCTTTTGAAACACAATGTATTTATGTTTTTGTGAGTGATCTATAGAGTTTTGGAACAAGTACTTTTGTTATTAAAAAGATTGCATCGGCATTATCGATGTCTAACTAATAGTGATGCCAATTAATGTGCTTATTTTCAAAGAAATTTAACTTGTCTTATGGTGATCAAGAGAGTCAAGACAGGTTACAAGTCGAGCAGGGAATATCGTAAGTTTCAGAGCGGATATATAAGGTGTTCAGAATTAGAGTATATCAAGTCCACTTTCTGGTCAAACTTTGATAATCACGCACTCGAACTCCTATAAGTTAAATGTTGTTAGTCCATATTTGAATCAAGTCCCTCGTTGCTTTGGTTCCAGAGAGATGACAGAAGAAAAGCACAGCGAACAGGAAAAGTACACACGAGAAGAAACTTTAACTCGATGTATCTCAAAACGTTATAAAATGGACTTGATCCACTCTAGTTCTGAACGCCTCAATATGCATATGAACCCCTGAGAAAGTTAAGCAAGCCCAGTATTATCCTTTCTCAGCAAGCAAAAAATGAGCGTATGAGCGTAAAACCTCGTGCCATTTCAGCCAGGTAGCCAAATGATTAAACCTCTTGTTGGTTGTCTCGACAAGGTATCTCTTCATTAGCAATACTGACCAGATCTTGATGGGCAAAATATATCGTCAATAAAAACATCACCAGAACCTGACCCTCGTCATCAACAAAAATCGGCAACATCTTAAAAACGAGATACCTCGTCACTAGAAAAAAAATTACTAGAACTTGATCTCGTCATCAACGAAAATTGACAGTCATAATGACGAGATATCTCGGCATTAGCAAAATTGGCCAGTTCTTGATGGACAAGATATCTAGGCGAAACCCCTTGAAGAGACCATTGCACACTGAAGCAATGTTGAACAGGCTATGTTAATATCGTATAAAAGCACAAAATTTATATTTTTGCAAAGATTAGGTTCCTACTCCCTAAACCCTCTGAGAAGTTTCTCCACGCAAGAATCCGTTTTACAACCTGCATGACTTCTATGTAGTTTTGATTAGTCCAATAGAATCTTTCTATTGGAAGATTCCATCATCCGATAGATGTGGTCATTTAGTCCTTATATGAATGAGGTGTAAGAGCAGTAATCGGAAATCTCGTAAGGCTCATAGGGTTAATTCATGCAACACATTTATTGAAAAAAATTTCTACAGCTCCTTTTGAAAATTCTTTTGAGCAGAGCATGATTTAGATCTGTGAAAGCGAGATTTCGGACTGCCATATTTTATTACTCGACGAAATTTATGTCACATTTTTGGAATCTGTGCCATGATCTACTGTAGATAAATGGTGCAATATCCATATGTCATGCTTTACGAATTGGAAATGTCGAAAGGAATTTAAAGGGTAAAAATAGTGGTAACATGGGGCTGAAGTTCGTGTTCTGTTGAGAAACGTATTTCCTTAGCGATTTTGTTCAGTACAATAATTTACGTAAAACGTATACATATTGTCAAGTTTGTTTTTATAAATTGGTATGTGAATATACTGCAGAAATAACACATATCTTCAACCATGTCAAAGTCTAATAGAATGTAGGTATTCATAAATCAACTCTCAAAACAATATCAGTGATTTTTTATTATTTAATGGCCCTTGTAAGCATTCATTATAAATCCATACCTAAAAATACTATAAATTTGTGTGATAAATAAAATCAATCATCTTATTTAAAATATAATTTGGTATTCAATTTAATAGAGCGTATTCTGATTTTGTATTTCTAGGAAGAGATTATTTAAATACATAGTATTCCTTCGGAATTGCAATTCTAATATTCATAAAAAAAGTACATCATATATGCTACAATATTTACACAATAACTTCCATCAACTAAAAGTTCCTGTATTCGTTTCATTTCCCCCATTTATCAATATTTATTTAGGAAAATAGTTTTAGAAGGTATAGAATTTATTTAGGTCTCACAGTAAATTTTTTTTTTAAATACGACATGATTAAATATTTTATTGCTATTATTATTTATATAGTATTATCATTATTTATATTGGAAAAATAATAAATTCACTATAAAAAGTGAATACGTTAAGTAATCGTGATCTTAATCAAAATAATCCAATTCACTTTCAATAAACAAAAGATAATGGAGATTAAAATATTTTCCATTGCACATAAAATTCAATACATAAAACAAGTGCATATTAAAGTATCGTACATCAAAGGTATTATCAACATAGTACTTTGATTTACAATCATTTAAAAAATAACTCATTTAAATACTTGGAATATAGGTTTCGAGTTAGGAAATTCTCGTATCTGGAAGAGTGACTGATTTGCAACCGGAGGGTTGCGAGTTCAAATCCAACCAAAGACCGTCATCTACAAAGGGGGCTAGTGCATGTTTACCTTTACGCTGTGGCAGATACCACCAGCGGCATGGTTTTGATCTGTGTACTGTGGATGTTATCCCCTTTTAAGTGACCGCTGGCAATCACCATTTACAAGCTGTGAGCGTCAGACCTTCTAGAGGGTTCCTACATTTGTTCGGTACTCTACCCGTTCGACCATGAGGTGTGAACGCTTTTGGGGAAAGGCAGAAAGTTGCTCCGGTGATATCTATCTCACACCAAACGATACGCCACACAATACTATGAAAGAAAAGCGTCAGCTCGAGTGTTAGATAATTAGGTAAGGAGGGTCGGACATGCAGGCGAAAGAGTCGTTCTGGGAGACGATTGAAAAAATCTAAGCGCTGCAGCGCTGTGACCTCAAATGTTCTCACGTTGGCATGGTGTGGAAGTTTGGAGAGTGGGATGCCAGCTCAGGTGTTGCCTAGACATCTGATCGTGGTTTAAAAATTACGAGGTGCTGTCCACGGATCTTTCTCGTTATGATTGATCCGGGACCGTCGTCAATAGCCCGTTGTTTTTTTCCACTGCGACGTTAATTAAACTATCTACCTACCTCGTATATGGAAATATAAGACTTGTACAGATAAGAATGATGAATGCTTTTTATTTCCAATTATTATATTTAAAAAAAAATTTTGTTTGTTACATATTTCAAAATTCTATTCACTATAATAATTCTCTCGACTTTTAATTCAATACCTTTTCAATAAAACTTTTATATCCATTCAAAAAAAATAAAATAGGGTTGAAAATATATAATTAGATATCTCTAAATTGCATTTACATTTACTAAAATACATGTACTAAACAAATAAGGATAAGTAGATAGGTATTTTAACTAACGTCTCACTGGAGCAACCATAACGGGGTATTTACCACCATCTGTGATTAAACCCAAAGGGAAAGATACGGGGACAGTACCACGTAATTTTGAACCACGGTCAGATGAAGGGGTCACACTTGAACTGCCACTCCAAAATTCCCCGCCAACATGAGGACATTTGATACCACGACAGATTTAACGTGCATCAGCCCTCTTTGTACACGACGGACTTTGATTGGATTCGAACTTGCAATCCTCTGGTTGCTTAGCAACTACTCTTCCAACCGGACTTCCGCGGCCAATAAGGTTATATACACACATTTATATTCGTTAATGTTAGTTTATGTGAACTTTAGTAACAGATAGCTGTCCAAATTTTCAAGGAAATACTTATTTTCTTTATTGGATCTCCCTTACCCTTGGAGTAATAGGGCAGTTTTGTCTCGACGAGATATCTCGTCATTAGCAAAACTGACCATATCTTGATAAACAACTTGTTATTATCCAAATTGACGAGTTCTTGAACAAGATATCTCGTTTAAACCAGTAGGAGGGTTAAAAAACTGAGAGGTGAAAATCACCTCCAAGTAAAATTAACTGTAATCCTTTACTTATATTATGTTATAAACTAAACTCTGCCGTAATATTTTAATATGTAACACATTTTAATTATGCTAGTGAAATAAACCTTTTAAGTAACGGTTTAATATATTTTTTCATATTTTTACAAAAGTGTGACAGCTATTTCGGAACAAAATACAAGTATAAAATGTGCCACTTTGTTTGGGGCAAATGAGTATTATTTTGTGAATGAATATTCATTAGGTAATATAACAGTTTAATGAATTAATATTCATTACAAAGAATAGAGAGCAACGATTATAGACATTATCTTTTCAGTATTGACTCCATTACCCTGACTTGACTAAAATTGACTAAAATTTTGACTATCTTCTCACGCATTTACATATCTACAAATTGTATCAATTTTGGTCAACAATGATGCAGATGTGAAAAGTGATTTTTCAGAAGCAAATATTTAACTCTACTTAACACAATTCAATGTGAAAATAAACTTTAGTGGAATAACTACTGTGCAATCATTCTTGTATTTAGATCGAAAGAGAAGTTTCACTTTTTTTGTACTACATGCAATAATAGTTTTAAAGTTCAAGTACGGTACACAAATGAGACATAAATGAAATGAAATTGGATAACATTTTAGTAGTGCAGCTATCCGCGTACTTATATCAACTAAGATGCGTTACTTTTTATGCACATGAAATAATAACTTTAAAGTTTTAATATGTTAAACATAAATTACAGTCAAGATGAAATCTGATAAAATGTTAGTGGTGTAGCAACATAGATCAACTCAGATGTGTCACTTTTATGCACATGCAATTATCATTTTAAAGCTCTAATATGGTTGACATAAATTACATATAAGACCAATCGGATAACATTTTAGTAGTGCAATCACTCGTGTACTTATATCAACCAAGACGTTTTACTATTTATGTACATGCAGTAATCATTTTAAAGCTCTAATATGGTTGACATAAATTACATATAAGACCAATCGGATAACATTTTAGTAGTGCAATCACTCGTGTACTTATATCAACCAAGACGTTTTACTATTTATGTACATGCAATAATCATTTTAAAGCTCTAATATGGTTGACATAAATTACATATAAGACCAATCGGATAACATTTTAGTAGTGCAATCACTCGTGTACTTATATCAACCAAGACGTTTTACTATTTATGTACATGCAATAATCATTTTAAAGCTCTAATATGGTTGACATAAATTACATATAAGACCAATCGGATAACATTTTAGTAGTGCAATCACTCGTGTACTTATATCAACCAAGACGTTTTACTATTTATGTACGTGCAATAATCATTTTAAAGCTCTAATATGGTTGACATAAATTACATATAAGACCAATCGGATAACATTTTAGTAGTGCAATCACTCGTGTACTTATATCAACCAAGACGTTTTACTATTTATGTACATGCAATAATCATTTTAAAGCTCTAATATGGTTGACATAAATTACATATAAGACCAATCGGATAACATTTTAGTAGTGCAATCACTCGTGTACTTATATCAACCAAGACGTTTTACTATTTATGTACATGCAGTAATCATTTTAAAGCTCTAATATGGTTGACATAAATTACATATAAGACCGATCGGATAACATTTTAGTAGTGCAATCACTCGTGTACTTATATCAACCAAGACGTTTTACTATTTATGTACATGCAATAATCATTTTAAAGCTCTAATATGGTTGACATAAATTACATATAAGACCAATCGGATAACATTTTAGTAGTGCAATCACTCGTGTACTTATATCAACCAAGACGTTTTACTATTTATGTACATGCAATAATCATTTTAAAGCTCTAATATGGTTGACATAAATTACATATAAGACCAATCGGATAACATTTTAGTAGTGCAATCACTCGTGTACTTATATCAACCAAGACGTTTTACTATTTATGTACATGCAATAATCATTTTAAAGCTCTAATATGGTTGACATAAATTACATATAAGACCAATCGGATAACATTTTAGTAGTGCAATCACTCGTGTACTTATATCAACCAAGACGTTTTACTATTTATGTACATGCAATAATCATTTTAAAGCTCTAATATGGTTGACATAAATTACATATAAGACCAATCGGATAACATTTTAGTAGTGCAATCACTCGTGTACTTATATCAACCAAGACGTTTTACTATTTATGTACATGCAATAATCATTTTAAAGCTCTAATATGGTTGACATAAATTACATATAAGACCAATCGGATAACATTTTAGTAGTGCAATCACTCGTGTACTTATATCAAACAAGAAGTTTTAGTTTTTATGTACATGCCATAACAATTTTAAGTTTAAAATACAATAAACAAAAATTATATAAAAAGTGTCACAAATTTAGACTTTGTACAAATAATTCCATTTCTAAGTTCGGACACTCTTCAAAATAAAATTCTGACGTAGCAGTGGCCAAGAGTAGATAAAGCAGTAAAGAGTCTTTTGTGATAGCCACCGAAAGGTATTGTTAGGTCTTTTCCGCTTCATTCTATTTCAAGACATGCTGTTATCATCTTGTGCATTGCACGTGTCAAGACGTTCATAAGCAGCTGCTTAGAACCATTGTTATCTCAACCGTTTGGAACTACCACGCCTCGCGAACTCAATACATGGGAGAAAATTAGAAACAGCCAGATTACTAGGAATGAAAGGATGAATCGTGAGCATTGGTGGTCATATTTACTAAAATAGAGCATTTAGTGCAAGTGTTGTAGTGTCACATCAAATTGTTGAAGGTTTTAGATTGTAAGTGTCGAAGTGTGTCATGTGTATCAAGTCTCAATCGCTTGAAAACATTTCGTCGCCATTTTCTTTGATGCATATTCAATTTTTGAATTGATTCTGGTTAATCAAAGAGTGAGAAATGGTCACAGTGCTTTTATGAACTTTGCAGAAAATGATTTTTGTGCAGCCCAAAGCCTTACTGCCTGTGCAATAAGGATTAACAAGTCAATAATTGTATTACGGGAACAGTAGGATGCGTGTGCCAGATTTTGAAAAATTCATGGTTTCTAAGCGTGTTGGCAAACATAACTACAATTTATGTATCATGATTTAATAGAACTGTTAAAACTTTTTTGGGCGTAAGTATTTATGTCAACTAATGGTATTATGTAATTAAATAGTTCGGTAATTACAATTACCTAACTATTATTACGTAATTATCTAATTACATAATACTGCAAACAACCAAAATACATATTTAAAAAACATATTTACTCAAAGCATGTATTCTTTAAGCGATGCAACTGATAAAAAAATTAAAAATTTACAATTTAGGGAAAAATCGGTACAATTTCGATGGAAGATGGAATGCCAAATCTTACTAAAACAAATACAGAGAGGAAACGGGTACTTATGATTATAAGCATTCTATACCACCCACAGGCAAAAGACTCACCCGGCAAAGCCTTGCAGAATATGTACACAAAACAGCAAACTCCGTGAATTACGAAATCTTTTTCTGTATGTTGAGAGTTCCAACTTTGTGTGATAGGTAATTGTTTAAGTTATCTCTCCATGAAACATTCTTTGCATGCATTAAAACCTATAATTTTAATTAAATTACAAATTATTTTCTTAATAAAGCTCGTATACTTATTTCAGGAACCCATAATCTATCTTTGATGGTAAAATATGCGAATATACTCGTACTGGGAACTGGTGGAAATAATTCAGTTTACGAGAAAATTCCTAGTGGTTTTCCTCTAAACACTACCAACTACGAATTAACTCGCAGTAGGTAGTTTTTAAGTACGAGTTAATTTGTGTTTGATTGTTCTCAATGACGAATAAACCCGCACCCATGGTGGTTTTTCAATGAAGAATTAACTCGTACTACAAATCAACTCTCCGAGTGGTTTCAACGTAAGATCTTGTTCATAAAGATCTGACCAATTTTGTTAATGGTGAGTTATCGCGTCATCAAGATATCGCTGTCTTATGACAATGACGAGATCAAGATCTGGTCGGTTTACTCCTAGTGATGAGATATCTCGTCCATTAAGATCTGGTCAGTTTTGCTAATGACAAGATATCTAATCGAAAGAACAACCTAGAGGGATTACTGGTCCTGATTACTACTACGATTTCACTGATTGTTGGCAATCGACATGATAAGGCAATCGACATGATACTTAAGTGTTTTAAAGGTAAGATTAGCTATTATTTTAATCTATACCGAATGGGTACTTCTGGTATGGTGAGGATAATACGGGAACCTTCATGGGAAGCTGTTTCTTGTGTTTGTAATCTAAACTAGTGCTAAGGCCAATCACCCGGTGCCGTCCAGAATATACAGAGGCTGTTCGCACGTTTTTTAGACGATTTCAGTTAGCGGTAATAAAAAATCGTTTGCTGCAAAAGAAATAATTGCAGTTGTACTATGTTTTTAAAAGTCAAAATTATCGTCTGCGGCTTGAGAGGTTTGTTTTTATTCAAAATGGGCGTGTTTAACGAAGCAGTAGTTCGAAGGCTATATTTATGCTCTTTCCGAAGAGAAATATTCATATTCCGTTATCCAAAAACGATGTGAGAGTCATGGGTTTGTGATATCTAAAGCGTCGATAGGTAATATCGTCAACAAGAAAGGAAAAAAACGTCAAATTGGAGCCTCAAGTGGGACAAAAATTCCAAACAAGTATCCAAGGAAGAAACCGACATCTTCGACTAGTGCAAAGGTACGTTGTTTAATGTTAAAAGAAAATCCCCCTAGTCGAAGGACAGTTGAAAAATCATGAAAATGCTCGGTGTCCACTGTAAACAAAATGATAAACGTTGATTAAAATCTTAAGAAAGCGAAAAAACGCAATGTGCATCGTCTTTCTATAAAACTTATCGCTGGACGCAGGACAAGCTGCCGAATTCTATATGAAAAACACTTATCCAAATAAAAATGGAAAAATAATTGTTACAATAGATGAATCATGGGTGTATTTAAATGATTGCAGCCAAAAAAGAGCCATTTATTATCATAAAAAGGGAGAAAAAAATTTAAGTACATGGTTCACAGAATCGAAATAAAGTTTTTCTGAGGGATTCATAATTATTGCTGGTTTTGCATTTAATGAAAAGTTAAAAATAAAGAGAGTGGAAAAAGATGTCAAGATTAACTCCAAATACTATCAAGAACATATTTTATCGCCAATTTTTCTGAATGAAATACCATCGCTTTACCCACAGTGCCATCAATCTGTGGAACTCCATCAAGACAAAGCTAGCAGTCGCACATCAAAATCCACTGTAAATTTCCTAAAAGAAATGGAACAAGAAACCGGTATCAAGGCCATACCCTTCACTGATATCCCTACTAAATCTCCCGATGTATCACATATGGATTTTTGTGCTTTCGGACTTTTAAAATCTGCATTATCCAAACGTCGTCGTACAACCCTTACAGGACTCTGGAAAGCTGTTCAGGAGGAATGGGATATAATACCTCTTCTGACACTTCAAAAGGCATTATTATCCTGGAAATTAGGGTGTCGAAAGATAGTTAAGAATAAGGGTTATCAAATAGAACATTTAAAACACAAGAATTTTATGTAATTTAGTTTTGTGAATACAATATACATTGTCTAAAAAATGTGTGAACAGCCTCTGTAGATATAAGAAACCTGTATCAGAAACTTCTTAACAGGATAAGGTTAATATCCATCTTAACGTAAGCAGGTTTAACGTATCTGCATGCGTTCGGAGCACTTTTTTTTAAATACTATACAGAAGCAATTTAATATTATTTTTATTATTATTTGTGTTCAAAATTAATTCCACACTATCTATAATTAAAATTAAAAAAATAAATTAAGTTTTCTTTTCAGAAGTTTGAAAAATGATACATGTCATTCAATTTAAATTAGCAACAAAAAAACACGATCAGAGTAAACTTCATGATGTTATCTAGTGCTTCCACTAGAAGTAGAAATATATTTGAAAAAATAAAGGTTTTATGATTCATCGAAATATTGTTATAGGATTTTTGACCATTTTGCAACATTGATATTCAAATGCAAGCTCATAAATAAGAAAAAAAAATAAAGATATCAATATGATTCTAGTGCATGCACTAGCAAACACTATTTCGAATGTACATAAAAAAATTTTATAAAGATATATATCAATAACTTTTTTAGTTATCATTTCTGGAATTCAATATTTATGCTTTAATGAAATTCTGAGAAAAATGCCTGTAAACAAAATCTAAGAGAGTAAAGATATTGCGAAATTCGTCTAACAAATAAGTGAATTTTATTAAAAATTGTAGTGGCTAATTTATAGTAACATTATTATTATATATTCTAACTTAATACAACAGGGTATAAAGGGTAGTAATTATGGTAAAAATAGAATATTGTTATTATTTGTTCCGGTTTTGGTATGTTGCTTCCGGTATAACTTAATGATTTCGTTCACATTTTAAATTGACCTAACTTTTTTTTCTATTAATCGCACATTAAAAGTTGAAGATGTTTTAGAAGCAGAAAAGTATAGGAAATATGTTAGTAAAATAAAAAATACTTGCAAATTTTCGTCAAAAATTGCTTTTTTAACGTATATTGCTCCCGTATTGGTACGCCTCTGCACTACATCAGTGTAAAGGTGTATTTTCCACTTTAAAGTATCAGCGTATATGAGGCTCGATGGTCAAAATTTTATTTGAAATGTGAGATTCATAGACTCATCAGGACTTGGAAAATCCCAAGGGATTGCCATCAATATGAATTCTGAATAAGCAGTATCATATACAATGATTCATTGTGGACTTTACTTCCAAAAGCGTTATAAATCAGATATACTCGATTACTTCTTATGGGATCATCGGAATGGTACCGTATACAGCAATAAGTATACGTCTATCGAGAAGCTGAAAACCATCACAGGAAATTTAAGCAATGGATTTCATGATGAAGCGTACATTTGAATACTACCATGCTGAAGCATAAGTTTGATTACCAACATGCTGAAACGTATATTTGACAATAAGCAGCGACGAGTTTATCTATGTTCGGATGCCAATGGCGGACATTTTCACCTTTATAGGTAATATTGATAAGATTATGGAAAGGTAACTTTAACCCCACTTTGCATTCATATTTAAACTAAAATATTTTTCCCTTCAAAATTATAGAGCTTTTTGAAAGCAGAGTTTCAAGTGAATAAATTTGTACTATGGTATATAGATGCAAAATTGAACTGTGAATGAACATGCCACCTCTGTGGCAAGATCTATTCATCCCTACTACACTGATTGAAACTGATAGTGTCTCAACATTAGGAAAAGAGGGTTTAATGGTATTAGTTAAGAATCAAGGCGGTTTTTTTAATAGATCACTGTAAATGAGTAACTGTACTGTGGCAAATCAAATCATCTGAGCCTCATTCTATTAGTTAATAATTACGACGCTTGTTGAAAGACATCACTATAAATGAGTATAAATTGTAATTTATTTTGCAAGCCAAACCATATCAGCCTCATTCACTAAGTTAAGACTCATTGCGATTGTTGAAAGACATTACTATAAATAAGTATAAATTATGATTGCTTAGGCAAACCAAACAGCCGCAAACAACATCGCAGCCTCATTTGCTGAGTTATAATCAGGGCGCTTGTTTTAAGACCACTATAAATGAGTATAAATTATGAGAGATTGCTTAGGCAAACCAAACCATCTGAACCTCATTTGCTAAGTTAAGAATCATGGCGATTGTTGAAATACAGCACTATAAATTAGTATAAATTATGATTGCTTTGGAAAACCAAACCATCTGAACCTCATTCGCTAAGTTAAGAATCATGGCGATTGTTGAAATACAGCACTATAAATTAGTATACATTATGATTGCTTTGGCAAACCAAACCATCTGAGCCTCATTCGCTGAGTTAAGAATCACGATGCTTGTTGATAGACAGCACTAAAATGAGTATACATTATGATGAACTGATGATTACTTTGGGGAAAACAAACCAACTGAGCCTCGACCACTTCGAATTTAATGCAAAGAAATGAGATACCTCCACAAGGGAAATAAATAATACTTCACTTCCCCCCTTCCACTCTTCCTAAATATATATTTTCACCTATGCGTAAAGAAATCATACTGCGAAGAGAATGAGAATATTTGGCCATAATAGGAAATAAAATAATGCAATTCCATCATTTGTCAGAAACACATTTCTCTTCTCTCGCTCGATACGCTGAAAGCAATATCAGAAGATGAATATTTAAATTGAATCAATTTATTGCTTTTCCCGGTTTACACACACACATCAAAGATGAAAGAAACAATATTCCGCCAAAATCACTCCACTCATTTACTGTCGTAATGTTACGTAACCTGTGAATGTGAAAGTGATGGACTCTCGATATATTTTCTCTCTCCCATTTCGATTTAACTCTTATTTTGTCATTATTTTATGCTCTTTTTTGGTTGCTAAAAACTGAAGCTGATTTTATTATTTAAAGGGATATCATGTTTTTCATTTGTATTTTTCCTTCCTTGTTTTTAATGGAATGTTATTGAGACTTTTCTTTGAGATCTCGGCATTTGTTTGGTATTGGATATTCACATTCAGTTATTTAACCCCTGAAAATCACGAGATTTACGAATAGTGTAGTATTCCTTCTACTTTACGTTGACAATTAGAGACTTCGGAATTGCATTGTATTGCTTGTACCCAACATCAGGAAGTTGTTGGATGGGAACATGCAAATATGTTCTATAACAAAAAAATCGATGTACCAAGAAGGAGTTGTCCAGAAGAGTTGGTCGGCTCGATCAACTTGTAACGGTCCTGACTGGGGACGTATAGTCTTTAGTGACGAGTCCCGTTTCCAACTGTGTCCTGACGACAGCCTCAACGACAGCCTCAAACGTTTCTGGAGACGTCCAGGGCAGCGTGGGGATCCTGCCTTTACTATCGCACGCCACACATGCCCACAACAGGGCATTACGGTCTTGGGTGCCATCTCCTTTGATAGCCGGACCCCTTTGGTAGTCATTTCTGGCACATTTACAGCACAACGGTAAGTAGCGACATTGTACGACCAATTATATTACCGATCCTTTTGCTTCTCCCGGACTTACTTTACAACAAGATAATGCCCGGCAGTACACGGCACGTGTTGCTATGAATTGTCTTCAAGCTTTCCCAACACTTCCTTGGCCAGCTAGGTCTCCTGATATCTCTCCCATAGAGCACATTTGGAATGGTATGGAAAGGCGATTGCAATCATCCCGGAATGTTGACCATTTAGCCCGACAGTTGGAGACTATTTGGCAAGAAATTCCGAAGGACACCATCACTTTTTCAGTTTGTACCACGCCGTGTGTCAGCTTGCATCCAGGCCAGAGATGGACCAACGCCTTATTGACTTCCTCCCTTTGTAACGGTCAAACTCTGATGCATGATTCAATTGTACTGAAATTTTAATCGTTTTTTTTTTTCTTGGATTGTTCTTTACATCCACTAATTTTTATTGAAATCGGACAACTCCTTTTTGGTGCGTAGTTTTGTTTTGTTATAGAGTGTATTTCATAACCTAAGTTGAATTTATCATTCTAAAGGATTTCAAGTTTATTCGTTTAGATGAAACCCTACGTGTTTTCATGAAACATTATTGAGACTTTTGTTTAAGAGTTGGCATTGGATATTGACACCCAGGTATAAAACATATCATAGTTCTAAGATTTACTAATGGTATAGAGTTGCTTTCACGCTAGATTAGCAATTAGTTTTCTGAAAAGAATAGTATTCCTACATTAAAATTTAGAGATTTCTCAATATAGAATAGTATTCCTTTATTCCTACATTAGAATTTAGAGATTTCTCAATAGAATGGTATTATATTTACCCTACATCAGGTTTTCGTAGCGAGCATAGACATAGTTTTTCACAACAGAAGCTGAATTTATCATTTAAACTAAATATTAATTTCCACTTTTATCAAACCCTTCGTGTTTAAAAGAAACATTACGAAGAATTACTTTTGTTTGAGAATTCAACATTTTGTTTGCATTAAATATAGACACCCAGTTATTTATACTGAATATCATAAGATTTACGAATAGGGTAGTAATGCTTCTATCCTTCATAGAATAGTACTTCTTTTAACCTGCATATAATAGTACTGCTTTTACCCCACATTAAATAATTAGAGATTTACCGAATAGTATAGTATTGATTTTGCCCTAATTTAGAAAGTTGTCGAATGTGAACATAAAAATATTTCGTAACCGAAGTTGAATTTATCATTTAAAGCGATACAACAATTTTGGTTTCTATGATACCTTCGTGTTTGTAGGAAATATTATTGAGACTGTTTCGCTTGTGTATTCAGCATTTCGTTGGCATTGAATATTGACACCCAATTATTAACCCTCTGAAAGTTACGAGATTTATGAATAGCATAGAATGGATTTTAAAAACTAGATTAACAATTATATATTTACGAATTGCATCGTGTTATTTCAATTGTTCAATTCGTATTGTCAGAACTACATGGTGTTGTCATCTGATCTTTCCCTTCAAAAGTTGATCCTGGACCATCACGAACATACCATTGTGTTTCTCCAGTGTGACGGTATTTAAAAAATTTAAATACGGATACTAAATAAGCAGCATTAAAATGATATACCTTTTAATGCTGCTGCCTCAAAGCAATATACATATGATGAAACCTTTGAGACCGGGCTTCCTCCCTCCTGGAAAAAAAAAGAAATTGGCGATTGCTGTAAATCTTCTAGATGATAGTCATAATGATGTAGAATTGCAACTGCAACAAGAGTTGAGTGAATAAACAATAACTTTCATGATTGATGGATGTTCTTCTCTTTGCAAATGACCCTATCCTAGCAACAACTATTCATACTGGCAAGAACGGATACCTCTTAAACGCAGTGGACTGTGGGGCAGAAAAGAAGACAGCAGAATACTGTGCTGAAATAGAGTATTCTGCAATCGAGGAGGTTAAAGAAAAATATGATAGAAATGTTTTTTGCTTTATGCTCAGACAATTTAAATAAAATAAAAAAAATGAAGGAATTGGTACAAATAAGATATCCTGATATTTTAACCTACGGATGCTCAGCGCATTATCTCAATCTTTTGGAAAAGGATTTAACTACTAAAAGTGTCCTTAAACATATTGTGGAGGTAAATAAATACTTTCGCAACTACCACGTCCCTCATGGATTATTAAAGGAAAAAGGTGGCCTCATGCCTCAAATTCCATGTGATACACGTTGGAATTCACAAGTTGAATGTGATAGCACTTTCATCAAAAACTTTCACAAATATGTGGAAATTATGAATGAAAATGAACATGAATATGACTCGAACATTGGAAGAATTGTAAGTAATGTTGGTCTGTACCGCGAAAGTTCAGCGTTACAGAAGGTATTAAAGGAAGTTTCTGTATCTTTAGATAGGTTGCAGGCAGGTTCTGCAAACTTCTCAACAGCTGTGGAGGTCTGGATTGACCTCACTGTGAGTATCGAATTGTTGCCATATAAGCAACAGTTACAACAAATGATGGATAAAGCAATGCACCCATTTCTTTACCTGGCTAATATAATGGACCCATAATTTATAGGCAACAGATTGTCATCAAAGCAAGAGAATCAGGGGGAAACTTGGTTGCAATCTATCAAACCTAAATATATACCAGGTGTCTCGGCCTTCAAAATCAAAGACAGTGAGTTGTTTCCCCAAAACACTTTCAACGTAGATGTTTTGAACTTGTATAAAAATAATTCTTCGGGAGTGGTGGTTGCTAATGGAGCGTAACACACAGAAATTTGATAAGTTGCCCGAAGGATTCTGCAAATTTTTCGCTCGGCTTCTCAGCTGCCTACCAAGTTCGACATCCATTGAACTCGTGTTCTCTACATATGGACAAAGTTGAGATATAGACTTGGGGCAGAGAGAGCAGGAAAACTGGTTAAAGTTCAGCGTTTCCTGAAGAGAGACAATGACATTCGATAATGGTAGCTTGTTATAGATAATATGTGTACAGAACTTGTGAATTAAAAATAAATCTATAAAAGTTGTCAATTGTGTTAGAAAATTTTATAACTACAATTTTGCATGTATATTTTTAATCACTAAAACGTTTGCTTATATTTTTAAACTGCGGGCAAAATTGAAATTTTATTTTGTAAAAACCCAAAATGTATACAAAATTGTGTTTTTTTTTCAAATGGGCTTTATTGAAAAACCCAATGTGTCCGATCCATTTGGGTCCAACCCAGCCAACCCTGGTTTGTATACATATTTCCATGACGCTGTTTGGCCCAGTTTTGCCAGGTATGGGCCTTTTCACCCTAAAACCCGACTCAATCAACCTTTTAATCCTAAGCAATCTATACAACTGATGTTGTCTTGCACACGGTTTGATAAGTAGCTGTTTAATCCTTCTGATGTTTGTTTCGACTTGGTATCAAGTCATTTGAAAAACTGACTAGCTCTTAAAGGACGAGATATCTCGCCATTAGTAGAAAATTATCTTGATATGGTCACCATAAAAGAATTGGCAATATCATGATGACAAGATATCTCGCCGCTAACAAAATTGGTCAGATCTTGATGAACAAGATCACTCGTTGAAACCAATTGGAGGTTTAATAAAAATTTATTTCCATAATAAATTTAACCGGAAACAGATCTTGATCTGGTCACCATAAAAGAATTGGCAATATCTTGATTACAAGATATTTCGCCATTAACATAGTCGGTCAGATCTTGATTAACGAGATATTTCGTTGAAACCACTTGGATGATTAATGAATATTGTGCTTTCCATAATAAATTTAAACGAAAACAGTACAGTAAAACCCCGTTAATCCGAGTTTCGGCTTTGACCGAGCTATCAAATATTTCTAGGATTTTTTTTGGGGTTCTACATTTTCCAATTTTAAAACTACCGAAACAAATTCTGAACTTGATCTCACAAACACTCAGGAAAACGAAATCCGTGACTGGATAAACACTGACGAACAACAAGTGATTACAGATAAAATGATCGTCATTAAGGAAAATGAATCAAGCGATGATGGTGAAGACAGTGACTATGAAAATCGACATATGAAAATATCCCATACAGATGGACTAAAAGCTATCGAAAGTGCAAATGAATACATAAAACAACAAGAAGAAGAGACACCAGCAATCCTGTTACCCTTAAAAAATGGCGAAACATTGCTGCAGAAAAACGCCAAAGTAACGAAAAACAAAAAACAATTAAGGTATTTTTTAAGTAAGAACTCTTTAACTATCGTAACAATATGTAGTGTATCTGTATAACTTTGTATTTGTTAAAATATACATTTAAACCTACACCATTTATATTATTTACAAATTTAGCTTAAACCGAGTTTTTCCGTTAACCGAGTTATTCTTGATCCATATTAACTCTGATAATCCGGACTACTGTACTCCACGATCACAGTACTCTACTGTACTTCACGATCACAGTAGGAATTTATTGATACTCTCACACCTTTCATCCTTTATGAGAGTTATTTACTTTCTATAAAAATTCCCCCCCCAAAAGCCTAAAGAATAAAAACGCGGATACTAAAAGCAGTATGCATAAATCTTGCCTCTTTTCAGTTCTATCAGCAGTTAAACACAAGACCCATTCTTTAAAAGAAACTCGCATAACTGGAAAATTCTGTCAAGGAAAAAAAACTCGCATTTTAAATCTACTTTCAAAATCTTTTATCGCCTTTAAAAAAGTCTTTGAAGTGGACGGCACAGAAAAAGAGACCGCGAATGCACATAAAAGAAATACTTGGCGATAAGGTGCAAAAACGAAATCCAAAACGAAATCCCTCAGCGGGCCCTGACTAAGTACATCCCTTGCAAATAATTTAATTTTCGCTGGCGGAAGAAAAAAAGCTTATTTACTTACGTGTTCTTCTAGACCATGCTCTTCTGATAAATCTAATCAATCTTTGATAAACGCTGTAAATCGAGACTCCAGCCCCCATAGGATAGTCGTCGAAATAAGCGGAAAAATTTCCGTCTGTCACATCATCTGACGCATTTGATATTTGATCTTCATGGATCGATCCCTCTTTGTGCATTTATGTGCGGAAAGTAATATGCAGTTACTCTTCAGAATGCCACTCAGCGGAATCCTTGAAGCCAGTACACAGATCCTTAAAAAACTCGGCAAATCCCTTGTCTCCAACAGCCGAGAGGAGTGCTCTCTACTAAAGTGGCACGCACGTTTCCAAACTGACATACACTTTTCCAGAGAAAGACAGTGTTTTCTTTAACCGTGTCGAGGTGATTTAACTCAACCGATATCAGTCTGAGTTGTGAGGGTATATCGGATGCTAAGTAAGTTATGGAAAAATAATGTGCTTTTACTCTTCTAAATGCCACCTAGAGGAATCTTTTAAACCCGTCAACAGTTATTTGAAAAATTAGATAAATCCCTTGTCTCTAATAACTGAACCACTATCTTCTAAAGTAGTGACACGGTCTTTTTCAAAGTCATAGTTTTCAAAAGAGACACCGATATTTCTTTAATCGTGTCGAGATAATGTACCGCAACCGATATATGTATGAGTTTTAAGGAATATATATCGGATGCTAAATAATTTACAGAAAATAATATACAGCTACTCTTCAGAAAGCCACCGAGAAAACTATTTGAAATCAGTCAACAGTTCCTTGAAATACTCGATAAATACCTTGTTTCCAATAACTGAAACACTTTACTAAAGTGGCACACACACTTTTACAGTGGCATATGTTTCTAGAGACACACTGCGATTTTTCTATTTGTGGTGAGATGATATATCGCAACTTATATAAGTCTGACTTTATGAAGTATATAGAATCTTAAGTAGCGGAAAGTAATATGCAGTTACTCTTCAGAGTGCTATCCAGCGGTATCCTTGAAGCCAGTTCAAAGATCCTTGTAAAACTCGGCAAATTCCTTGTTTCCAGAGAAACGCTTTTTACTACAGTAACAAACTTTTTCCAAAGTGGCATACAGTTTCCAGGAACGTATAAGTGCGTTTTCCTTAAGCGCTATTAATATGTCATAATTTTAAGGAGTATACAGGACGTTAAAGTGAAATAGATTTACGATGATTAGCTATCTCTGACTGTCAGTTCTTTTACTTGCGATTTTATATAAGCTTTCTTTCAGTGATATTACGTCTTTCAAAAAATAGTCTCTTTCGATATCTTACAAAACAAATATATAGGCACTCCTTCGTTGATATGAAAACAATTCAGCACACCTATTCACTAACATCACAATTACAGATACTTTTCATATATATATGGATTGTAGCTAATCTTCAAAGCTAATAGGAATTGATATTTATTGTTTTTAAATTCACTTTGTTTCAAGGTCTTCTGGCACTTTAACCACAGATATGTTTTTCTGCTCTTTCATAACAGATCTTTCTTGACAATCCACATCTTTTCTGATTTCTTTTCCACAAACAATGTCAATTTCTTACCTGTCAATAAAATAAAGGATAAATAATTATGCAATTTATAAAACTGAGAAAAACATATCAATACAGTACGATCACTATCAATGACTTTACGAGATAGAAAAAAAAGTTAATGACACAATAAAGCACATACACATGATCCAAAATTAATGTGATGGCGATTATCTTGTTAAGTGTTGTAGAAACAGACATGCAATTGGAAAAACGGTTAACTTCCACTTTGCCGAGAGCAACCGTTTCCTAAAATGTTGTATTGGACTTTAAGGTACTTTGAGACTCACAAAATACAAAAATTTAAATTTATTTTCCAAACAAAATTAAGATTTCTCATTAGGGGAATGTTATCACTCATTACTTTCGTTGAAACCACTTGTAAAGTTAACTTTTCAAGTGGTTTCAAGGATACATCTTTCCCATCAATACCTGGCCAATTTTGCTAATGACGAGATATCTCGTCGTCACCAAGATATTGCAGATTGTTTTTGCGATCACAAGATCAGGATCAAGTCGAGTTTTCGTATAATGACGAAATATCTCGTTCAACAAGATCTCGTCAGCTTTGCATATCATGAAACACATCATCAAAACAATCTTCCGAAATTACAATCTATCAAACCAGTGATAACATCTCCTGGAGTAATCCATCAAATACCGGGAAGGTGTATTGTGGTGAACTTAGCAACGCTACAAAAACTAACTCACAATGCAATATATAACAATGTCACCTCTATCCAATATGAAGAACTATTTGGTTGAAAACATTGGACCGTCTTTCAAAAGTCTTAATCAACTACCCCATGTTTTATGTTTTCATGAACCTTTTAGTCTGCTTTTGGGACACCCTTAACTTTTTATGACATCTTGTAAAACGTTTTGATAAGAGACAATTTAATAGACATTGTTCTTGTCACACAAACAGTTTTTAATTTAAAATGAGGCTGAATATAACACATAATAAGGGCTTACCAATACCTCCATATCTATCCTCTCACACAAAGAAGATGTTTACTTTCAATTTGCTAGTGTAAAAATTCCGGCTGTAGGTTTCGAAAGAAAATCTCCCAATTCGCATGGAATTTTTCTTTCGAAACAAACTACTGGAATCTTCCTGTTTTTCCCGTTTGCACCCCCTTTGTCCCCAAAGACCGTTTCATCACAATGGATCTTAAGTTCCCAAATAAACCCGTATGATATATATGGATGTGTTTTTCTTTTCCCATTTCACCTATTTGTTATCCCACGAAGTGCTCTGTCAGCGCACGAACGTGTGAGCTGGAATCGCAAGTTATGAAATCCAATTTCTTTTTCAGTCCATAAAACCCGACTCGGTGGATTCTTCGCCGTATGCAAACACGAGTATCAAATACCCCGCGATTTGGAAGGAAAAGGCAATACTTGAAACCGGTACCGAAGAAGAGAGAAAAATATTTATATGGTAAACAAATAAAATGAATAAAAGAAATGTTGGTGGATATACAATAAACTCGAATGCTGGCTATTACTAATAATAATCAGTTCAAGTGTTATGAAATATTTGAAAATTTCGGTGAAAAGCACAAACAAAATATTATAGACTTCGGCGCACTGAAACGAAAGTCCACCAGCTTATAATTGTTTTTAAATGTCATCTATGCGCTATTAAACAATATTAACGCCGTTGTTATTGTTAACCTCAGAGTTATTGCAAGTAGAAATCGGTCGAACAATTAATTATGTTGCGTCCACCACTAATCTGTGTCGTACTGTAAGCGTAACTCTACATCGATGAAAGCATCCGAATGCATGAAACGAGATTAACGAATAGTGATATCGACTGTCTTAAAAAAGTCACAATTTGTAGAAATGAGCGAGAAGATAATTTTTTACGCTTTTGTACCATCTATCAAAAGTTGTCATCAACAATGTATGCATGACTAATGATTGAACTAAATGTTGTGAAACTGAAGGCAGTAGTTTAAAATGGTGGATGGGGGAAGAGTGCATGCTAATTTAAACTTCGTCTACAATAAAATCAAAACGCAACAGTGTATAAATGCTGAAATGCCTATATAAGGACTCTGTTAACTGCGTCTACTCTTAAAATAATAAAAAACATAGGCAGTTGAATGCTTCAAAAGTAGACACGAACATGACAGACGTATCGAAAAAGACAGATCGTAAAAGGTGCTAGCGGAAAATCAATTTTTTACCTTTGGTGTTCTTTCCAAAGTCTTCAATAACAATTATATTAAAAAACGCACTTCTTTTGTTTTATACATTTTTAAACCATTTCACCGTAATTCTGGTGGAATTATTTTCAAAAGCAATATAGAGTTTTCGATAAAATCCTCTTTTGTTTATTTCAATAGTTATTTTTCGAAATCACGATAGTTTATCGATAGAAGATCACATAGCATGAACGTTTTCATTAATATTTTTTTACATTTACTTGAACTTCCCATGTAATTTTCTTATCGCTAGTAATTCATAATGTATTACTACTGAAACAACGCAATAAAGCCTACTTCACACTAACAGGATCGGGATAAATCCGAATCGATCTTAATCCATTGCAAGTTGACTAACGTAGATTCCGATGCATTGAAACGGTGCATTCCGGTTTGAAGCAGTGTGAAAGGTTTTTACAAACAAGCTATTTCGTATGGAAATGGCTTTTTCGAATCTTAATCAGTCAATTTCTTCTGGATTCAGAATAACGTGGATTCTATTGGTGCGAGGGAACCCTTATGGCCGCTTCAATTCAACAAAATTCATGTCAATCCGAATCCAGTAGAAACTGACTATGTAAATTGGGGCATTGAAGCAAAATTTCAAGGAGAATGAGGACCGTGGTAGCCCATTTGGAAGAGTAACAGCATTGCAAACGGAGGGTTGCGAGTTCGAATCCAACCAAAGACCGTCGTGTACAAAGGGTGTTCGTTAGATGTCGTACCGTGGCCTCAAATGTTTTCACTTTGGTGTGATATGGAAGTTTGGAAAGTCGAATGCCAACTTATGACTGACCACGTCATCTGACCGTGGTTCTGTTGTCCTCCTCACATCTTACCCTTCGGGATGGATCCTGGACCTTCGCCAATATCCCGTTGTGTTGCTCCATTTGGACTTTAATTAACTACCCCCTTCAATTCGAACCCGGATAGTCGCCAATAGCCCATTGGTTTGCTTCCTTTCGATGCTATTGAAATACCTACCTATCAAGCAGAGTGAAATGTGTTTTTTTACGAAACAAGCTATTTCTTATAGATGCAGCTTGCTCGAATTTTGATTAGTTGGTTTCTATTTGATTCAGATTGAGCCGGATTGAGTTTATGAAGCAGCCCTAAATCAAAAACAGTTCTTATACAATTCTAATTTTTAAGCAATGCACACATATTAGTTTCTTCATTCTAAGAATTATCTATTGCATTAGGTATTTACTCAATTCGTCAATTATTTTCATAAGAATTGAAATTCATAAAGAGAGTACTTTCATTACGATTGTGTATTTTTATAGCAATGCATTTATAAAATTAGAATAGCTAATGTACATTTATATTAATTTTAAATGAACTTTCAAAGTGTATTTCTCAAGAATTAACGTGGTTCCATACAAAGAAAAAATGACAAAAATGCATCAGTTGACAAAGATTTCATCAGTTGAAAGATCACATTTTGTCAATGAATATTAAAATAAAAGTTATTTTTAAACGTTTTGACTTTGTAAAATACACTTGCAAGTCGACATGAGGGTAATTCACTTGCTTGTTGACGTGATGGTAATTCATATGTAAGGTTTCGTGATGGTAATTCAACTGCAAGCCGACGGTAATTTCTGATATAAGGGTCACACACACACACAAGGTTAAATAGAAGGCAGAAATGTCTGCCTACAAACATACACTATAGGCAAAAGTATTTAGATACTGTAGAAATTCGGAGAAGGAACTATCATAGTGTGGGGTTATTTTCCTGGTTAGAACTCTGCCCGTTGCTTTGTGTACCTGGTACCATGAACGTTGACGTGTAAATTGACGTTCTGGATAGTTCGACCTTGACTACACTATGGCAATACTACGGCAGTGACGGTTGTTTCTTCCAACAGGATCGAGCACCATGTCATACTGCAAAACGTGTGCTGGACTGGTTTCTAGAAAATGAGTTGAATTTGCTTGACTGGCCTGTTCAGAACCCCGATCTCAGTCTGATCGGGACAAACTGGAGCGACAAGTACGACACCGTCACGCATTCCCAAATTCACAACAATCTCTTCTCACAACTTTGCAAGAAGCATGACTAGCTATTTCTTCCCAGACATACAAAGAACTTGCGTGAAGTATGCCTCGACTTGTTGCAGCTGTAATACATTGTTGTATTTGAATTGAACAAGCAAAAGGAAGCTTTATCCGTTACGAAATAAAATAATGTAGCACTTTTTTCTGAAAAACATGCAGTGTCTGAATACTTCTGTTATTTCTTATATTTCCAACAGCATTTTTAAAACAATATTCAAATTGAAAATATTTTTTAGAAGTTCCAGTAGAAAATTCCTTACAGACTGGTCTTATGCATGTGGTCGAAGTTCGGATATCTACCTGTCACACTGAATATATCGGACCTCCACTTCTCAAGAAGGCCATAACTCAAAAAAGTCGATTTTCAGTTTTTGAATGTGAATGCACCGTCTTAAGTACGTCTCCTGAAAGATTTTCGTAACCCAAATCGTGAAAGTGTCAAAGCTATGGCGACTAACAGCCCAGCACTCACAGTGTTACGGCTTCGAAACTCTTAAAATGTTTCTTGACGAAGAAAAACATTTTATGAGTTATGGCTTTTTTTGCAGAGGGAGTGCGAATAATTATTATGCTTTGTGTATTTTATGTACAAAAGTAACTATTGACTACAGACATATCCCAAAGTTCAGGATAATTCCATCCGAGATGGATCTCGTTCTAATTACGTGCACCAAAGTATCTCAAATCATAAAATAACGGAGAGCGAATTATTACTATGCTGTGTTTTTTTTGTACAAAAGTCACTGTTAACTACACATATGTCCAAAATGTCAGCATAATTCCATTCGAGATGGATCCCGTGCTAATGACGTGCACCAAAGTATCACAAATCACAAAATAACGGAGAGCGAATTATTATTATGCTGTGTTTTTTTTCTACAAAAGTCACTGTTATCTACACATCTGTCCAAAATGTCAGTATAATTCCAATCGCGATGGATCCCGTGCTAATTACTTGCACCAAAGTATCTCAAATCACAAAATAACGTAGAGCAAATTATAATTATGCTATGTGTATTTTTTTTGTAAAAAGTAACTAGTAATTACACACATGTCCAAAAGTTCAGGATAATTCCATCCGAGATGAATACTGCGCTAATTACTTGCACCAAAGTATCTCAAATCACAAAAGACGGAGAGCAAATTATAATTATGCTATGTGTATTTTTTTGTAAAAAGTAACTAGTAATTACACACATGTCCAAAAGGTCAGGATAGTTCCATCCGATATGAATGCTGTGCTAATTACGTGCACCAAAGTATCTCCAATCACAAAAGAACGGAGAGAGAATTATTATTATGCTGTGTATTTTTGGTACAGCTAGGGGGCTCCGCCACCTGCTCGTCAAACCCCGGGGATGGCTACGCAATCCCACTATTAACTACACACATGTACAAAAGGTCAGGATAATTCCATTCGAGATAAATCCTGCCCTAATTACGTTCACCGAAGTACTTCAAATAACAGACGAATATTACACTATTCCTCGAAAGAATTTAATAAAAATACCATGTATAGTAAGAGACTTTGTGTCAAATATTTCATTTCACACTTTAGTCAGGTTGGTATTTTAATTAACGTTGCTCTGGAGCAACACAACGGGCTACTGGTGACGGTCTGGGAAGAATCCCAGAGGTAAAGATTCGAGGACAACGCCTAGTAAAATTTTGAATCACGGTCAGATGACGAGAACCACATCTGAGCTGGCCCTTCATTCTCCAAACTTCCACACCACTCCAAACTGAGGACATTTGAGTCCTCGACATTTTTAACGTGTACCAACCCCCATTACACTTTGGCTTTGACTGGACCGAGTTTAAACTCACAATCCACCGGTTGACAATCCGTTCCTCTTCCAACTGGCCTACCGCTACCACGCATCCTTCTAAGGAAAAATATGAAGACTTGCTTTTGAGAATCGGTAATTTTCCGGTACTGAGAATGTCAATAAATCTCAAATCCGACTTGCTTATCTGTCTCTTTTACCACAAAAACATTCTGAAGTATATTAATGCAGATTTCGGTACGAACATGGTACAGTCGTTTTTACCCAGCCTTTCAAAGAGAGAGAGAGAGAGAGAATTTTAGAAAATATCTGTCCTCATGGCACTTTCTCCGAAATCTGTCAAAAGTAATATTTCCTGACTAACTCTCTGTATCCCAGAGGATTATTAAATATGCAAAAAGCGAGAAATGTTGAATATCTTCTAAAAATGCTTCTGATAATATAAACTTTGTTCCAGTCACAGTCCATTACACTGCGGCTGCTCAGGAATGTATTACTTCTATATTTAGACACGACTTCACTAGTAAAACCGACCGAGTTTCTAGATTTAGATTTTACTTTCGCATCGTGTATGTTCCAATTCGATAGGAGAGAAAGTTCTTACCAATAGTATAAGGAATCGAATAAGAGCTCAGCAATTTTATTTCACAGCGATACAGGAATAGATTGCTATAACTTATATCGAAAGCACCATAGATCTGTAGACTAATGTTACCTTTAATCGATTAGGAGGATTTCTTTTGTTTTTCTCAGGGAATCTCTTTTAAACTTCCCCATACTTGCGCTGTTTTTCTATTTCTGTGTATCCTATTTTTTCTTGAAAGCTTTTTGTGTTTTTTAGTTTCTCTGAGTCTTATCCAAGATAATTTTTCTTCGTGAAAATCAAATTATACAAAGAAAAAACAGTCGAGTTCTTTTGTTCTTTGTCAGTCACATGAGCAGGAAACTTTTAATTCCGAAGTAAAATTCTCAAATAAAAGTTTTGGAATAGAATATCTTTGTTAAAAGGTATTCATCGGATTGAAAATGTTTCATGTTCATGCATACCTATACTATAGGTATACATGCAAAATTTCTCAAATGATTCAAAATTTATGTGATGGTAGTTATTTGTATAGTGCATTTTCAATTAGAGATAGTGTCTTGGAAATCATTAGCCTATTGGCACGTATCTTCTAATTGAGATTTATCAGTTATTGAAAAAAAAAACTAGTGATTCAAATAAATATTACGATGGTTATTTGTTTAGGTTCCGTTTTGAATATTTTCTTTTAGGGATAGTGTTCCTGCAAATAATTAGGCTATAGTACTTTTCTTATAATTGTTAGTTATTGAAACAAAACTATAGTGATTCACACAGGAAAAAAAAATTTTACTATGGTTATTTGTTCATTTTCTTATATATATCTAGTGACTGATTCTAAATCGATATTATGTGATGGTTAGTTGTTTTTCGCACTTTCAACTAGATATAGTATCTTGAAAATCATGAGGCTATTGCACGTATTTACTAATTGAGTCTCATCCGTTATTGAAATTAAACTATAGTAGTTCCAAATAAATATTACGTTGTTTATCTGTTTAGTTTTTGTTTTACGTATTTTCTATTTGAGATAGTTTCTACAAATTATGGGGTTACTGCACATATATCTCGTATTTAGAATATGTAAGTTATTGAAATAAAACTGTAGTGATTCAAAATAAATATTACTGTGGTTATTTGCGTAGTTATTGCATGTATATCTACAGCGACTGATTCAGAATAGATGTTATGATGGTTAGTTGTGTTATGTACTTTCAACTAGAGATAATGTCCTGCAAATCATGTGGCTATTACACACATCACTTATTTTAGACACTTCAGCTATTGAAATGAAACTACAGCGATTCGAAAATATTGCAGTAGTTATCTGTTTAGTTTTGTTTTACGTATTTCATATTTGAGAGAGTGTTCCTGCAAATCATATGACTATTGCACATATATAGTATTTGGGATGTGTCAGTTAGAGAAATAAAACTATAGTAATTCAAATAAATGTTACGCTGGTTAATTTATTAACCTTTCTTGTAAAAATCTTATTTCAAACTAGAAACATTTGCCTCCAAATGGCAATGGACAATCCGTTATCCAATATTGAATATATCAGCCTATTGAGGATATATCCAATATTAGATATCGATACTGATTCAAAATAAATATTGCGGATATTACCTCACTAATTTTGCAGAAGTATATTTGCAATTAGGAATATTGTGTACTCCATATCATGTGGATATTAGATAAATCATTTATTGAGGTATGAGACTTCATTGATTCAAAGTAAATATTATGCGAATTGTATACTTAATTTTTTGCAGAAGTATATTTAAAATAAAAAAAATTTTCCTCCGAATCACAATAGATATGGGATATATCAGTTATTGGAGTACAATACTATAATAATTTAAAACAAATATTACGCGGGTCAACTCCTAAATTTTGCAGAAATATATATTTATTTAAAAATATTTTCCTCCGTATCATGGATATTGGATTTGTCAGTAATTAGGGTATAAGATAACATTCATTTAAAATAAATACACAAAACTTTTTTTTTCCTGGATTTTTGTCCTTGGACACTACAAGGGCGGAAGCGATGGTCACTATTTCCAATGACGGGCACTAAGGACTTGCCCTTGGCCACTACAAGGCCGAAAGTGATGGTCACTTATGAAGAGGAACCCAGTGGGTGGACCATCATTGCCCCAAACAAAGGATTGCACAATTTATATCAATGCCCTGACCCCGGATTCGAACCTGGAACCTTCCGATCCAGAGGTCAACACCTTGACCACTAGACAGGTTGGTCGGCATACACAGAACTACCACTTTACATTTTTACAGGTTTTTAGTTGCTATACTTTATTACTTTAGTTTTATTTGCTTTATGTTTTTAAGATCAAACTCCAAGTAAGAATTCAACCGACGTCATTAAAAGTAAATGCCAGTGTGAGACATAATATCGTCAGGAATCTAAAAGGGACAACAATTTTCTCCATCAGGTCTAAGGTTAAATAAACATCAGTAAGAAAATGTCACAGCCACAAAAAGCGATTCTCTTATTATTTTTACTATTCCAGTGCTAAAAAATAATTTCTTCTCTAGAGAGAAAGAGACTCAAAGCCAGAATCGGTTGGACAGATAACAGTGAAAAACATACGAATTTCAATTAAAGTGAATGGAAACACAATGCCGTCGTCTTAGAGCAGAAACTCATTAAACGACAAAAATGTTTTTCTACTGTTCAGTTGCTTAAAGACTAACTATTAGTTTCAGGTAAAAAAAAGGACTATAGGCATTTTGATAGTGTCATATATCTCTTAAGCGGATTACAATATGGCAATGTATTTATCGTGAAAATAGGATTTGGCGTGGAAAATTGCTGCTTCTGCTCTCTAATCCGTCGATTAACAAATATGTACTATTACAGAGTTTAATAAGAATTCAGTGTATATATTTTTACTGTCTTGATTTCATCGTCGTGAACAGAAGCTTGAATTTTTGTCTACTATCATTTCAAAGTATACTTCCCTAATTTATGTAAATTGTTAGTCGATATTATTGGCATGATGCAAAAATTCGTCCCGTTTTTGGTGCTAGAAGGCATTCCATTGCAAAACCGATGTGTAATCTACCTTAAACGTGTAAGTTTGGATGTTCTTTAAAAAAAAAGAATTTCGGCGATTACTTGGGAACAAATGTGTTATTTGGTTCTGTTTTTAAAATTTTGTTAAGCATTAAAAATGACAGAAAATTTGGAGCATTTTCGACTTATCGCACCCCGGTAAGAAAAGTGACACAACTCAACAAATAAAAATTTAGATGTGTCGTTGAAACATATGTATGAGGTGCTTCAGCGTGATATATTACTATTCTATAGAATATAATAGAAGTTACAACAATAAACACTTACCTAAAATTTAAAAGAAGCTTATGCTATTTCGGTATACGTTTTATAGTCTCTTTTAAGTTGATGTTTCTCAAATTCTGTAATTTAAAGTTGTGTCACTTTTCTTACCAATATGTCGAAAATGCTCCACATTTTCTGTCATTTTTAATGCTCAACAAAATTTTAAAAACAGAACCAAATAACACATTTGTTTCCAAGTACTCGCTGAAATTCTTTCATTTAAAGAACATCCAAACTTACACTTTTAAGGTAGATAACACATCAGTTTTGCAATGCAATGCCATTTAGAGCCAAAAACGGGACGAATTTTTGCATCAAGCCAATACCATCGACCAACAATTTACATAAGGAAGTATACTTGTTATAGATTCAAAATAAAATGTGATGAGAGTGCCGTTGACGATTCCTTGTGCCGAATTGGTTCGGAAAGTTTCGTCACCTGGATCAGTTATTTAACCATGAACATCAGAACTTCTATGAGGGCGGGATTGTGCAGATACCGGAGTCATTGCGAAAGCTAATCAAACAGAACGGCACATAATTTGATTACATTTAGTTTTTGGTAAATAAAATAATCATTCTTTCATTTTTGTCAAAAAGTGGGACGAATGTTTGCATCAACCCAATAATTGCACACATGTTACTGTTCGTAATTCTTTTCTGTTTACCACATAGACCAAGTCCATGAAACCACTTTTAAAACGTCAAAACCATCAAAGGATTCTTGAAAAGGTCGTGGGAATCCATACCTCTGCACGAAAGCATGTGAGCTGAATTATCTGAGAGTTCGTACATTAAGAACGATCAGGAAACATTTGATATCCATTTCGAAATGTGAGAGTGTTAGCAAGGTCACTTATGAATCTCGACAATTCCGCCTATGCTTTTAGATCGCATAACACACCCAAAGCATAGGCTGTACGAATTATCCTATACAATCATGTCTAGAGGGAGTTCTGCATGTTATATAATTGCAGATCTTGAACTTAATGACAGTTTCCTGGGTCGTTAATTGGTTCAATTGCATCGGTCTCCAATAACCCTCTTTAGCCATATCGTCCTATTATTTGCTCATTATCTAAGGTAGGTAGGTTTTTAATAAACGTCACACTGGAGCAACCAAATGAGCTTTTGGCGACTGTCCGGGATCAACCCCCGAAGGGAAAGAATCGAGGACAACATCCCGTAATTTGAACCACGATCCGATGACGAGGTCACAGCTGAGCTTGTATCAAACTCTCCAAACTTCCACACCATACCAACATGAGGACATTTGAGGTAACGACATATTTAACGTGCACTATCCCCCTTTGTACACGCCGGTATTTGGTTGGATTCCAACTCATAACCCTCCGGTTGCTTGTCCGTTAGACTTCCAATCGTGCTACCGCGACCCCTTACCTAAGGAACACCGAACGACATTTTACAACATGTAAAACGTAATATACAATTCAAGTCATAATATATATAATACAACATAGTTTTTTCTAAAAAGCATCTAACTTCTCAAAAGAAAAGTTAACTGAGTTAAGAAAACGGAAACAGTAGTTAATTATTTCCTGTATGGTTTCTTCTTTAATATTAATTATGAAAAGTAAATTATTTTTATATATGTTACGGAGTAGTTTATGTCATTGTTGAGCATAGTACTACAAATGGAATTTCTATAATGCAATAGAAGTTTTCCTCTTAGATAAAATTGCGATTACAGCAGAACAATACTTATATTATGTTAAGAATACTTACTATAAGGAATAAATATGTTTTACTATTGTAACGTCGTGAGAAGAATTTAAGTGGCTAGTGGTTTGTAGGCAATTAAAACAGCTTTTAGAAATACAGCTCATTTAATAAGTTTCTAAAGATATGTACACTTTAAGACTATTTGTAGGCTAACTATGGTATGTACTAATATGGTTTCAATCCCGTGGTTCCATTGGCATGATTCTGCATCCGTTCAAGTTCACACATTCAACGATTCTCTTTTCTTCGAGGGGAGACCGCACACGTTTTTACGGAGCGCAACACTTCAAAGACCCCCATCCGGCCATAAATTCGCCAGCCGATTCCCTTCCACGGCGAATCCACATAACAGAGGAATTTTTGAAGAGGACCACCATGAAACTGTAGCAAGGACGCTACACTAATATATATATATATATATATATATATATATATTCTAAATTCACTTTTAGTAACAGTGTGGGTGAGTATTTACTCTGACAAATAGATTTCTGGGATATGATATGACAATGTATTTACAATAATAACAATTTCTGGGGTATATGATGTTTGCGTACTTACACAGTGCAAAACAGTTTATCCGAATACCTTTTTTACGTATTGCTGAACGATACAGCTACAGTTCTGACAGAGCATCGAGAAAGGGGATCTCTGGGGACTATTATGTTCTAAATTCACTTTTAGGAACAGTGTGGGTGAGTATTTACACTGACAAATAGATTTCTGGGATAATATATGACTAAATGTATTTACAATAATAACAAATTCTGGGGTATATGATATTTGAGTATTTTCACGGTGCAAAACAGTTTATCCGAAGACCCTTTTTACGTATTGCTGAACCATAGAGCTGAGGTTCTGAGAGAGCAGCGAGAAAGGGAATCTCTTGGTACTTTTAGGAAAAGTGCGGGTGATTATTTACACAGACAAATGGATTTCTGGAATATATGAATGAATGAATTTACTATGATAACAAATTCTGGGGTATATTCATTCACATAAAACCTCCCTGTACACACATTTGTGTATTTGAGAACTCGCAGACACAACAGTAACAGATTCGAAAGATCTCACTCTAGAAAGACCTACGTACAATTGGCTATGAGTAAAAACTGGTTTGCTCAAATCTAAACATCTTTGGTCAAAAGTTTGGCCCTGAGCTTTATTAATGGTCATTGAAAATGCTAACCTAATAGGAAATTGTTTGCGCTTGAATTTAAAAGGCATATTACTATCAGATGGAATAAGAGGTCCTTCTAAGCCAATCCGCAGTATTTATAGCGGTAATTCTCTGAATTCGTTCGTCAAAAGATTCCCTAGTCCGCTGCTCTCTTCTTCGCAAATTATATTGAAATTGACGCAAAGTGCTCATTTTTCTATCAAAAACCTCTCACAATTACCGGGAAGATTGATCAAGCTTAAACTCGATGCGCTTCCAGTTGGTGAAAGGAGGGATAGCAATATTTATTTACATTCGTAAAGGACAAACACGTTGCCACAACCGGGAGAGAAATACAGGCCAATATTGCGCCACGCATAAGCGTATTATATATATATATATATATATATATATATATATATATATATATATATATATATATATATATATATATATATATATATATATATATATATATATATATATATATATATATATATATATTCGAGTTGCTCCTGGAATGCCCCAATTTTAAAATCTAAATGATTTTTTCTTGCTATGCATAAATAATGGCAAGGAAACAAGTTCTACAGGGTTTGTCTATTTGAGTTAATACAGGGAAATGTCGCGGTCCTATTTGATCATTACTAAATTTTATAAATCATTTTCGTCATTAACAATATTTTTCTGTCTTTTTTCAAGTTGCTCTATTTCAGCTCAGGTAGTCCAAATTCGACACTTTGCACATCTTTCTTTTTTCAGAATTCTGCATTTTTACATCTGAATTTCGTTTCTGTTTGTATATGTCTTAATCTTTTACATATTGAATAGTGCATTATTCAGGAATTAAATGTATATATTTGGATCCGAAGTAAAATGTAGCAGCTATAAAAAAGTTAAAAAGTATTTTTCGTACAGCATAAATGATTGAAATTAAAAAAGTAATTTCTGTACAACTTAAAGGATTGCATTTTTCTATGCAAGTGATTTTTCTAATTCATTTTTCAATCAACATTTAACTATTTCAACCCAGGGCAACGCCGGATTATTCAGCTAGTATGATATATAACACTATAAGAAAGTTATAATAAATTTCATTTTTTTCACAAAAAAAGAACAGTTACTCTTTGAAACAGTTAATTAGATTCTGCTCTTAGTCAATATATTGGCTTCACATTCTTACAAAAACGTAGTTCAATGAATTTTATCAGGAAATTCTTTCTGAATATTTATATAAAATTCTTGCTATTCGATTTAACTCAACACTTGATCTTTGATATTGTAACATCTGCATCCAAAATATTCACAAGAGCCGCGGTAGCTCGGTGTGAAGAGTAACATATAGCCAAAATGGGAGGTTTGGGAGCTCGAATCCAACCACTATCGTCGTGTACAAAAAGGGCTGATGTACGTTAATTCTGTAGTGGCCTCAAATGTCCTCACGTTGGCGTTGTGTGGAATTTTGGAGAGTGGGGGTGCCAGTTCATGTGTTGTTCTCGTCATCTGATCGTGGTTTAAAATTAAGTGATGTTGTCCTCGGATCTTTCCTTTCGGATTTGATCCCGGGCAGCCGCCAATAGTCCGTTGCGTTGCATCAGTGTGACGTTAACTAAAATACCTACCTACCGACATATCTCTTATTTTTTAAGTTACAAATCATCGTCGATAGAATATCAAAATAATAGAGACGAGGAATTACGAATAAAATATAATGAATTACATTTATAAATAAACTCCATTACACGTTCAGATTTAGACATTCAATAGCATAACTTTTATTAAATGAATAAAATCCGTCGTCATCCATCGAGGCAAAAGCTCATTAACTAACAATTTTTTCCGTATAGCTGTTTCAACACGAACTACTAGTTAGGTCACAAAATAAAGAATATGCGTAAAAATATAGGCTTTTTGTGAGTGCTAATATATCTTTTTAAACCGATTACTATAAGACAATATATTTCCTCATCATCATGCAAATAAGCATTTAGTGTCTACAAAAATATCTTAGTTAATTACTTTCTGCTCTATGGCAGGCAATACACAGAGTTGTCCCCCGCTTGGGTGGTACGACAAAAAAATCACATTTTCTTTACTTACCATGATTTATTTACAGTTTCTTACGTTCATACATTGAATCATACATTTTTTTTTGTCAAGTCCAGCACACTTCAATAAGCACAGCATGTACTTCTCGTCCTTAGAATTATTTGTTTCAAGGTTACATACTTTTGTTTGTTTAATTTTGTTTGTTTACATATTTTTGTTTGTTTTTGTCGTATCACCCCTTTTTTTATCCATAACAAAGATGGATCTGATTGGCAACTGGAAGGTTGCGAATTCAATACTCAAAAAAGATCTTCATGTAGAGGGGGGTTCACGATAAAACTGTCGTGCCCTCCAATGTTCTCACGTTGGCATAGTGTGGAAGTTTAGAGAGTGGGGTGCCAACTGATGTTTGACCTCGTCATCTGACAGTGGTAGAAAATTGCGGTTGTGTCCTACGATGTTCGGGTTCGATCAAGACTTTGCCCAATAGCCCGTTGTGGTTGCCCGAATGCGACGTTAATTAACTATCAATCTACCTGGGATATTTCCCTTGAAGATTGAGTTTGAACCTTCGCCAATACTCAGTTATGCTCCTCTATTGCGACTTTAATTCACTACCTACCCATAAAGGTAATTTTAGTTAATGTCGTACTAGATTAACACAACGGGCTATTGAAGACGGTCCGGGATCAGTCCCTTAAGGGAAAGAGTCGAGGACAACACCTCGTAATTTTGAACCCACGGTCAGATGACGATGCAACACTTGAGCTGGCCACCCCACTCTCCAAACTTCCACACCAACCCAACGTGAGGACTTTCGGCCACGACAGATTTAAGGTGCACCAGCCGCCTCTACACCATACGCTTACAAACATCCATGCCCGGACCCGGAACCTTCCGATGTAGAGGCTAACACCTTAACCACTATACCGGTTGGTCGTCTACCCATAAATAGTATTTAAAGTAATATTTGTTTGTCAGAGACCCTATTCTTCATATTATAATTTATAGCCACTTTTTTGTAATCATTATTTTACTTAAATCCGCGTTTATCTTAAACAAAATGCATGCCAAACATTTCAAAAAAATATTTGTGTGAGTTTTCCACAAAAGAAAGAAGAAGAATAATCTCATCGAAACCAGTTGCTGTTAAGTCTACCATTATTTTCATCTCTTTCATCTTATGAGACATGTATGGATATTAGTACATCTTTTTGGATACATTAGACATGAATATAACAGTATGTATTTATATATAACAAAGTATTCAAACATGATGTGTGCTTATTTTAGCATTCTTCATATTATAACTATTATTACTATTTTGAATAAAATATTCGTGCTGTTCAAGGTTGGTTGGATTGTGGTTTTGTAGGGAAAAGGTCATATTTGACCAATCTGCGCCAATGAGTCTCTAACTGCTCTGAAAGGAAATGGCAATGACAAGCAAATGAAAAAAATATTTGTCCGAGTTTTCACAAAAGAAACAGGAAAAGAAACTCATCAAAACTAAGTTTCAATTACGGTTTACTATTATTTTCATGTCTTTCGTCTTGTTAGACATGTCAAGACTAGTTTTTTTCGGTTCATTTCAGCTCACTTCGTTATCGTGAAATTTCTTTTCGTATGTTAAGCGAGTTATCAAGGCAATAGACCGTGCATAGTTCTCTTTTCTTCTGCCTCAGCGCAATGCAAATTTTATTTCTGGGCATTCAATATTATATTATGAAAGGCAGAAACAGTATTTTGCAAGATTTCCTATATAAATATATATATATATATATTATACAACATATATTATATATATATATATTATATATAATATATAATGTAATGGTAATGGTAATTTTAGTTAACGTCGTACTAGAGCAACACAACGGGCTATTGACGACGGTCCGGAATCAGTCCCTTAAGGGAAAGATTCGAGGGACAACACCTCGTAATTTTGAACCACGGTCAGATGACGAAGCAACACCTGAGCTGGCACCCCACTCTCCAAACTTCCACGCCAACCCAACGTGAGGACTTTCGGCCACGACAGATTTAAGGTGCACCAGCCGCCTCTACACCATACGTTTACAAACATCCATGCCCGGACCCGGATTCGAACCAGGAACCTTCCGATCTAGAGGCTAACACCTTAACCACTATACCGGTTGGGTCGTATATATATATATATATATATATATATATATATATATATATATATATATGTATATATATACATATATATATATATATATATATATATATAGATAGATAGATAGATAGATATATATAGATAGATAGATTGTCATGTACAGGGTGATTCATAAGTAAGTACACAATTTCAACACACTATATATATATTAATGGCAATGTAAGATATTTTAATGTTAGCTGTAACAGAAGTGTAGGTGAATATTTCAAGTTTTTTAGAGACAGTTACGGACTGTTCTATGTGTGCTCCCTTAGTCGCACTACACACATCGAACCGGTAACCCATTTCTGCCCAGACGCGTGTTAGGGTATCGGAAGCAAGTGTAGTGATTGTGATTGCGATACGCTGTTTCAACTCCACTAGATCAACAGGAAGAGGAGGGTTAAATACGTTATCCTTTATGTAGCCCCAAAGAAAAAAGTCACGTGGTGTTAAATCTGGGCAACTGGGTGACCATTGAGTTAGTGGCTTGCTGTAGTAGTCGCTTCGTTTAATCCATCTACGAAGGAAGATATTAGATGTAATTTATTTCGCATGTCAGCTGAGCAGTGTGCATTGTGGTGGTGCACCATCCAATTGGAGAATAAAGTTTTTCTACTTTATTATCCAATTGGATGAATAAAGTTTTTGACGACATCTGCCAATACACACATTCGGTCGTCCTCCGTTTTGGAACTGTGCACAAACAGCCTGTAGCTTCAAATTTTTTAAACCAATCGTAAATGAATTTTCTGGCTGGAGGTTCTTTCCCAAATTGTGATCGAAAATGCCGTGGAATAACGGT